>JABSTQ010010835.1:0-268403 GCA_013358835.2 Ixodes persulcatus
GAACGAATGTTGGAGCTCCGGAGTTGAGACAACGCAGTCCAAGGTCTCTGGTGACTTCAAGTAGTGCGGTTCCTCGTTCCGTCGTTGTGTCACTTCCCCAGGCGTAATGATTGGCATTAAAATCTCCGCACCAGACTATAGGCCCTGGGTGTCGGTCTCGTATTACTCTCAGCAGGTCTGGGTCCCACGATTGGGCTGGTCGGATGTAGGATGATATAATTACGATTGTTTGATCAGCAATCTGTAATTGGACGGCAACATGTTCGGCAACAGTGGTGTTCAGGTCAGACAGATATATTTCTCCATGCAGGATGTGTCGCTTGACTAAAAGGGAAGCCCTTGATTTTCCATCGGGGTGAGCAGTGACGCTGTGGTACTCTACATAAGGGGAGATTCGCTGGGAACCCTTCTGGGTGTATGTCTCCTGCAGAGCAAGTACGTCTGTTTTAAGTTCAATGAGTCTGCGACGAAGCTCTGGCAGGCGACGGTGTAACGAACTGGTATTCCACTGGATGATAGATGGAAGTTCTTTAAAGCGTTTTGGGGTTTGTGATCGTTTTTTGGGGATCGTTCGGGTATCAAGCGTGGTGTTGGTATTCATATATGTTAAAGCTCTGGCAGTTGCCTGAGTCTACTTGATCCAAGAGTGGACGAGAGGTAATGTGATGTCAATTAGGGTAATGCCTGCTCGTGCGAGCGGGTGCTCCAGTGTGGCAAGAAAGGTACGTAGGTAGCGTCGCAAGGGTGTACACCGCAGATCCTAGTCCTTGAGAACCAGTATTATTATCGGAACCTTGGGTACGAGATCGGTACGTTGTTTCGCTAGCCCTTTGAGCAGAAGTGTTTATCACGCTTGCGAAATTGTCTTGGCGTTGCCGCGGTGACGTTTCGGGTCCAACGCTAATTGATGCGGATGTGGACGCAGCTGGCTGACTTGGAAGAGCAGGAAAGTGATCGCCGTCTAATGGCCGTATCATAGCCTCCTCCCCTTTCTCGTTTTGGCTTTTCCTGGAAGATGGATTCAGAGTTCCAGCAGTTTTGTTCTTGTTGTCGGAGAGGACAGCTGATTTCGCTAGTGGGTAGCTGACCTTGTGGGTTTGACGATAGCTCGATACAGCTGCTTCGGTTTTATAAAAGGGACAGCTTCGAGAGGTCGCCTCATGCTTTCTTTTGCAGTTGACGCACCTAGGTTGGTCGGCTTGGCAGTCGATGCGGTCGTGAGGGCCGCCACAGCGGCTGCAGCGTTGCACATGGATGTGCCCAAACCGCCGACATTTGTGGCACTGTCGTGGTTTGTCGGTGTACTGAAGAACTCTGAAGCGTATATGCCCCACAACGACGTGTTCTGGCATGGTCTCGGTTGCAAAGACAAGTTTCACTGTTTCTGAAGCGCCTAGCCTTTTGACTAGGATGACTGGAGTAGTTGCGCTTATAGCCTTTTTGAGGTCGGTTTCTGTGATGTCCTTGTCTACGTCACGAATGATTCCTACGGCCGAAGATTGTGGGTGGGCTTCGTAGGTCTGGACTTTGATCCCTAATAGGATTGTTAAAGTAAGGATCGTTTTCATGGAGCTGTTGTCCCGCATGTCAATTGCAAGGAGGTTCAGTCTGTAGTTCGATCGAATTTGAATCACTCCATTGGGTGTGATGGAATCCAGCTCTTGAGATAGGGTTAGAGGGTTAAGCTTCGCGATGAGCTTTGTCGGGTCTTGGAGTTTGACGATGACCGTCCGGTTCTCGCGATGGGCATCGATGATGGTGGCTTGACTTGAAGCAGAGCCCCCGGAGAGGTGGCGTCGCTTCCTACAGTTGAGGGTCCAACCGGAACCCTCTTTTTCTGCTTCATCTATATCGTTGTCATCGAAGCTCTCAGAGCCGGGCGTGGATTCGCTCATGGTTGCGTCGCTCGGAGAACGGGCTTCGTTCAGGGTGACTGCCCAAGAGGTTTTGCGAACGCTCCCAGGGGGGTTGTAGTTTAAATTGCCAAAATAATAGTAAAAAATCGATTTACTTGCAGAGGCGAGGAATCAAGCATCCGTTTAGGTGCGTCGTCGTCGTCGTCTCTTATAGACATGCTATTTGCGTTCAATCTAACCCAAATCGTCAGGGAACCAACCAGGGTGCAGGGATCGTCACGGAGCTTGCTTGACGTAGTGTTAATCAGTGACCACTTTCCTCGGGCTCAAATTGGCGTAGAAGTGGTGGAGGGGATATCTGACCATAAAATTGTTGTATGCACGGTACCTGTTCGTAGTTCCGCCATCTCCCATGGCTGCGCCAAATACGTGCTCGATTTCTACAAAGCCGACGATGCTAGCATTCAAACTTATCTTGCTCACGAATTTAACGATTTCCAAGAGCTTTTTGGTGAAACTGATATCAGTATTGACGAACTATGGCAAAAGCTCAAGTCAATTATTAATCACTGCATCACTAAGTTTATTCCTAGTAAACGTAAAATTATAAGGAAGCTCACCCCATGGATTTCACGTGAAATCATTCACCTGAAGCGTAAACTTAAAAGACTAAGACAGTCATCCAAAAAGCGTCCACTCACCCCACAATCCAACTACCTATATCGGAACTATCCCGACTGCTCAAACTGAAGATTAAAGAAGCAAAGCACAAATACTACAATATTACCCTCCACAATTTAATAAAAGCCTCACCCCAAAAATTCTGGAACCATATAATTCCCAGAAAGTCTGAAACTTCCAACATAAGTGCCTCGGAGGCACAAAAAATGGCAGAAGAATTCAGCAGTTTTTGTAAGTCCGTTTTCACAGCTGACAATGGCAAAGAAAACTCAATTCTACCTTCTAAAACCTATGCAGATAAAGACCTTGGTGGCTTACAAATCACAGAAGCAGGCGTTTTAAAACTTTTACTCGACGAAATTCCTAACATGTTTTTAAAAAAATACGCTGAATGGATGAGCAAGTATTTAGTGCTAATTTTTAACAAGTCTTTGAGTCTTTCTTTGGTTCCCACAGAGTGGAAAGTCGCAAAAGTTATTCCTATTCATAAGGATATCCAGGGGCGGACGCAGGTATTTCTTGAGGGGGGGGGGGGGGGGGGTCAGGTGTTGGTCAGCGTATCATATATTTAAGACCCCCCCTCCCTTCCCGTTTCCACGCCCTAATTTTTTACACATCCATAATTCAAGAGGGGGGTCAGGACATCCGGACCCCCCCCCCCCCCCCCCCCCTCTAAATCCGCCCCTGCCTATATCCCTAACGTGTACTTGCTGCAAGGTAATGGAACACATAATTTTGAAATTTATGACAGAATTCACTGAGAAACATAATATACTAAATGCACACCAGCACGGTTTTAGGAGAGGTTTGTCAACGACTTCACAGCTAATCGAGACACTCCATGACTTTTCGATGGGTATAAACAATAGAAGACAAATTGACGTAATTTACTTAGACTTATCAAAGGCCTTCGACCGTGTTTCGCACGTCAAACTTGTGAAAAAACTCAAACACATTATGGGGGAGGAACCCATACTCAAATGGATAGAGGAGTATTTAAGAAATCGTTTTCAGATTGTTTATTACGAAGGACAGGTTTCAAAACCAGTTGCAGTGGAGTCAGGAGTTCTACAGGGCTCTGTCCGAGCCCCACTCTTATTTCTTTTGTTCATTAATGACATGGTTGATGGCACTGATGTAAACATAAGGTTATTTGCAGATGACTGCATTATTTATCGCGATATCTCATGCCAAGATGACCAAGCAATATTAAACAGATCTCTAAAGAAGGTAGCAGACTGGTGCAGTGAATGGCAGATGGTTCTAAACACTGAAAAGACGGTTTGTATGTGCTTGACTAATAAGAAAAAAAAAATGTTCATGAATTTTCTTACAGCTTAGACGGTAAAATTTTGCGCAGAGTATACCTGAATACAAATACGTAGGTGTCGTGTTAACGTCTAATTTAAACTGGAATGCGCATGTCAAATACGTATCTAGTAAAGCGCTCGTCAAATTATTTTTTCTAAAAAGAACGTTAAAACACTCTAGTCGTGAAACCAAGTTGTTCGCATACACCACACTCGTTCGCCCGGTATTAGAATATGCACTCATTGCTTGGTTCCCGCATACACAAACCAATGTCAACATCCTCGAAAGTGTTCAGAGGAAAGCGATAAGATTTGTTCACCACAAGTATGGTCGCTTTGATTCCCCTACAGAATTGGTGAGAAGATCCAGCCTAGTGACCATTGCTGATCGCGCAAAATTAGGAAGACTCGAATTTTTATATCTCCTTTTAAACGACGCCTTTAAAATAGACAAGAACAGAGTACGTAAATTTTTCCCAGGCAAGAACAACAAGACATAAACACTGCAGTACATTAACCGAATACTCTTTCAATAATAATACTTTTAGGTACTCTTTCTTTCCTTCAGCTGTAAGAGATTGGAACAGCCTTGATCCGCTATTTTTTAACTACACAAATGTGGATGCGTTCATTCAAGCTCTTGAACAAGACCTTCTTAGCAAGTTCGTGAGTTAGTTCTTTCTGTTATGTTCTGTTTTGTTGTTTCCATATAAAGGAAAGCGACAATTTCTAAACATTACTGTTTTTCGCGCGCCTCAAAAGTTTTGTGCGTTGTTTTTATTTGTACCATACCTGCTATAATCCCCCAATGGGGATTGGCAGTATTTTGAAAATAAAATGAATAAAATAAAGTGTTTAGTGCTTTACTAACTTCACGACAGACTAGTTTTGAAAAGTGTAAACTCGGCGTCTATTTTTAATCAGCTGTGTTGCGTCGATCTCCATGCATTCTCCCATAGGGCGGGCCGCCTTCTGGAACCCTGAGTACCACGTGACTCGCGCCGAGCTGCTCTGTCCGCCATGTTGTCGGCGAAACACGCGGATCAAAGGATTGCCCTACTCTGCTCCGTAGGAGCTATATAGTGCTCTAGTACAACCAACGTTTCTAGAACAACTCGGTTGTAAAACTGCCATAGAGCCTGCTTTGAAAAAGTGGCTCCGATCCATACTCGAGAACCTAACTAATGGCAATCGCAACGCCGCCATTTCTCCCACAGCAGCCACTCCGGAACCACTCCGGAGCCACTCCGGCCTAGCTCTACTCCGGCCCATTTAGCGCTCTCAGGGCGGCGCCATTTTGTTAGACCGCAGCGCCCTCTCCACACATCCGGGAAGTTCAGCAGGTTCGGCGGGGTAAAACAAGAGAGAGGGCACGCGCCCGACTCTGCTAGCCCTGCTAGCAGACGACAAACCGGGAGGTTGCCGTTCTCCATCTTTGGGGTTGTAGAGTTGCAGCCGCGGTGCATAAGCGGTGTGCTACTACTGCGTGTAGAATGAACGTGGGGCAGCCATTTCCATTCCCTGGATTTTTATTCTTCTTCCTTCTCTTTTTCCCCGCTGCTATATGTGGTGCACGCGCACACATAAAATCCACATCACTACATCACTTCCCCCCAAGAAGCAGACAAATGACCAGAACGAAAGGCCCATTAAGAGCAGACGTAGACCTTGAGTCGTGCAGGAGGGCACCTGGCACGGATCGGTCGCGGTGTTCCTGATGGATCAGGGGCAGGGGCTTCAACAGATCGGTCTCTTTCGTCCTCCCCCCGAACGAGGCGTTGCTCGGTTTCTCGATCAGTCGGGTCTGGAAGCGTTCCCCTGCAGCCATCTTGAGAGAGGTGGACATTGAACCACGCGTTGTCCGAGTCACAGTCACCTTCGGATCCTTTGCTCGTGGTGGGGGGCATGGGTTTAAAAAAACTAGCGTTTCTTGTTATTGTGTCGTGATCCCACCGTGCCATAATTTGCGTCCCCTTGACATCGATGACCTGGTATGGCTTGGGGTCATAGGCAAGGGTCAGCTTGTTTCTTTGGTTTTGTTTGGAGAGAACTCGGTCTCCCACAGTGAGGTTGTGAGGCCGGGCGTGGCTACGTTTGTCAGCGTATTTCTTGTGTTTTGTGCGATTTTGGAGATCTGTGTCTTGCCACTTCTGAGGTGGGTTGTCATTGGAGCAGCTTGGGAGAAGATAGCCCATGGACCTGCCAAAAAGCACATCAAAAAGTGGGGTTCCAGTTGCTGAATGGGGTGTTGCCCTGTAGGCCATCAAGAATTCGCCCAGCTTGGAGGTCCAGCTATTGTTTTCCAGTGTTGTCGCTTGTATGAACCGTTTCAATGTTCGCATGAATCTCTCCACTTCCCCATTCGCTTGCGGCCAGTGCGGTGTGATACGCTGATGGTGGAATCCTAGCGTGTGGGCGAATTGATTGAAGTCGTGGCTCTGGAACGGGGGTCCGTTGTCCGTTTTGATCACCTTTGGAATTCCGAAGATGCTGAAGATCTTGGTGATGCTATTGATGACGGATTGGCCGGTGAGCGATGACAATATCTTTACGACAGGATAGCGGGACGTGTCATCCATAAGGACCATCAGGTATTTGCCGTTTGGAAATGGACCGGCGAAGTCAAGTGAGAGGGCTTCCCAAGGCCGACTGGGCTTTTCTGGAATGGCGATGGGGTCGGCATGTTGGTACTGAATGGTCGCTTGGCACGCCATACAGGTTTTCAGAGCTGTTTGCACTTTAGTATCGAGATGAGGAAACCAGACCTTCTGCTTCATGAGCTTGGTTGTCTTGGTTATTCCTTGGTGCCCCACATGTGCAAGAGATATAGCTCGTTGCTGGAGAGCGGCGGGTAGAACGAGACGAGTACCTTTCAGCAGCAGGCCATTGTCTGCCACAGAGAGCTCGTGTTGTATTGACACAAAGTCCCTGAGAGCTGGGTTGCGCCATCTGGCAGGGCTCTTGAGGGCAGCGATCACTTCCTGTAGATGTTGGTCACTAGCCGTGGCATCAACTACTTCTGCGCTAGTCATAGCTTTTGGAAGATGGCATTGAGCAATAAGGTTGACATACGCATCAGTGGCATGAGCGAGGTTGGCGTCAGCAGGAAGATTTGGCAAGGGATGGCGAGACAAGTAGTCCGAAGGGTTGCTGCTTCCACGCGTATGTTCCACTCTGAAGTTATATTGCTGAATTCTCAGAGCGAGACGCTCAAGGCGTGCCGAGGGAGAGGCTCTTGGATTGGTAATGATTGACACGAGTGGTTTGTGGTCTGTGTGGAGAAGAAATGTGTTGCCATATAGGTACAGGTGAAAATGCTCAACTCCCCATACCACAGCAAGTAGTTCACGTTCAATTTGGGAGTATCGTGATTCCGTGGGGGTCAAAGCACGGCTAGCGTACGCGACAGTTTCAATGATATTGTCTGTCTTCTGTGCTAATATGGCACCGAGTCCAACAGGGGATGCGTCAACTGTAAGAATGATCTCCTTTGTGCCATCGAAAAATGCGAGATTATGTACTTCAGAGAGTTTTTCCTTCAAGTTGTCCAGGGAAGCCTGCTCTGTTGGTCCCCAGACCCACTTGGCAGTTTTCTTGGCGAGGAGCCGAATGGGGTGTGTAAGGTCCGCGAGATTAGGAAGGAAGCGTCCGCTGTAGTTTACAGTGCCAAGCAGACTTCGAACTTCATGCGCGTTAGTAGGAGCTTCCATTTCCCTAAATGCTGCAATATTTTGGGGATCCGTAGTAATGCCAGAAGCGGAGAAGATGTGTCCAAAGAAGCACAGGCTCGTCTGTGCGAAGAGGCATTTCTTTGGGTTAACTGTGAGGCCGCATTCTTTCAACCTTACTAAGGGTGGCCTCTACGGCCTGGTCGTGTTCTTGTTTTGTTTTACCAAACACTAGTATATGTCGTCACTGATGTTGAGGACGTGAGGTATTCCATTAAGGACTTGGCGAATAGTTTCCTGAAAGACTTCGGCGGCCGCGTTAATGCCAAACATTAGGCGCTTGTATCGATAGAGCTTCGTGTGTGTCGCAAATGTCGTTATTATTCTTGATTCTTCGTCAAGTTCTAGTTGATGGTATCCATCCTTTAGGTCAAGTTTTGTAAATAACGTTGACCCATTCAGTGCAATGACCAAGTCGTCGAAGGTAGGGCAGACCTGCCTCTCACGAAGGATGGCTCTGTTTGCGCATCTCATGTCGAGGCATAATCGAATCTCGTCTGGGTTTTGCGGTTTTGGCACGATTACAACTGGAGAAACCCACGGGGTGGGTCCTGTTGCTTCTTCAATAATGTCCAAGGATAGAAGCTGGCTGATTTTTTCTTCCACTTTGCTTCGCAGCGCAAAGGGTATTCTTCGGTGAGGTTGAGAGACTGGAACAACTCCCCTGTCAGCGTGAAGATGTACTTGGATGTTTTTTAGTTTGCCAATACCGGCACATAGCTCAGGAAAGGCCATGAGTGGTGTCCCAAAGGAGCTCGACGTGGCTTCAGCGCTCGGGCTCAGAGGTGCTTGCTGGGACAAATCCACGGCGTACGTGATTTTGATGAGGCCCAGTCTGTTCGCAGTGGCGAAGCTTAACAATGACCTCATTGAACCCTCCATCACGAAAATGTCTTCTCTTGTGCTGCTGCCCTTGTATGTCAACGTGGCGCTTAGTTTGCCAAGGATGGGTAGAGGCGTGCTTGACCCATATGCGTAAATCCGAACTCCTGCTTGTTGCAGCTCAGCAGGTGTTCTTAGAGTTTCTTAGGTGTGAGTCCCGATGACTGACACTGAAGCACCTGTGTCGATCAGAAAGTGCACGAGGGTGTCGTTGATATCTACACAAGCTTGTGGAAGGCTACAGTTAGATATCTCCGAAACCAGTGGCGCACCCACGGGGGGGGGGGGGGGGGGGGGGTTTGGGGGGTCATAACCCTCCCCCCCCCCCCAGATCTCCATGAGAAATTTTTTTTTTTTTTGTGTGTGCATATTTTGACGATTTTTATAATGTAATGTCCGCAACGAGGACCTTTAAGGGTAAATAAATTCATCGCCCCCTCCCATCCTCCTTCCCCCCTCGTCGCTGCACTGGTGATGTGCACGGCACGAGCGAGTCATTTCCGTAATATACAATCTTACATTAACAGATGACACACTATTACCAAAATTATCTATGTGGTACGTGAAAAGTGCTCATCTGATGCGCCAATCTAGGTGTCACAACCTTGCGCCCCTCGATACACTGTCCGAGCAAAATGCAAAAACCGCCGATGATCGTATTCACGCTAACAGTGTCGCGGTCTGTACAGTCTCCCGCAGTGGCGCACCCACGGGAGGGGGGAGGGGGGGGGGGGGAGGTTGAGGGTTCTAACCCCCGCCCCAGAGTTCTGTAGCGGTCAATCGGAACCCCTTCGCCCCCGTTGCATTGACGATGATGCAAACGGCGTGACAGAGTTAGTACGAAGGAGTCACTTCCGGATTTTTTTATCGTAAGTACATTAACAAATTACACTATTTTCGCAATTACTTACGCGGTAAAACGGGCTCATCTCAGGCCCCAACCTAGGTGTTAAAGTTTTGCGTCCCTCGACACGCTGTTTGTGCAAAATGAAATACCGCCGGTGTCGCGGTGTGTACATTCGTATATTTTATTTTTCTTGAATTTCTCTATCTACTGTAGGAGATACAAAATCATTATTAATTCTATGTTCAGACATGTTTCTTATTTGAAGAAATAAACTCCCCCAAAAGACGAAGCGGGACGTTGGGCTCCAGTAGTTAACCACTGTGTCGTTTTTGAATCGCATTCTGTCCCCAACTGTTAGAGAAAAAGCCTCCACACTTTAGGTTATTATAACGCTTTCTCATTTTTGTGTAGCGCGGGTAGATGTTGTATAAAAAAAGCTGAGATATGCGTTACACACAAACTTTCATATTTGTTTCCAAAAAGGTTTTTCAGAATGATTCTATATGAATTGATTGCATGGACTGCGTGCGTCATCACATTTCGAACCATCTAGGATCAAGTTATACATTTACTGCGTATTTTTGCAGGAAATGTTCTTGAAGGTGATAAGTTCAGTTCAGCGCGCTTCGCGCTTGTGGCCTTCGCCGACTTACGCTAGTCTTCGTGGGGGTCATGTCTTTTCTACGGCGGGCCTGCTTTGTGAGGGGTTTGAAGGATTTGGATTTCGGAGATAGGCTGGTCCCCGGCGCCTCCTCTGCCAACCTATTGTGACTGCCGAGGAGCCGCGGCTGGGTGCCGTCGAGACGGCGGACCGGAGCACTAGCGAAACTACGAAGGTGCGAAGTAGTTGTCGTGAACGGACTTGGCGTGGCGCCGAGTAGGCTCTGGCCGGTTGTACTACCGAGGATACGGGAGTGTCACAGTTATGAAGGTCGTTGATGTAGACAGTGTTTGGCCACTTGCAACAATGGACCTGATGACGAACACGTTGCGAAGTGAAGTTCAGTAGGGTGGTATTAAACTTTAACTTAGATAGATTTATTTAAAATACGAGGGGCGTTCATAAAGTTCGTATTATTGTCACGAAGGAATAGAGATTCAGCAATCAAACTCGTGTAGGAGTTGAGACTTTCTCTACATGTTCACCACCAAAAGGTACCCACTTTTTCCAGCGATGCACCACATGCCGGAGGCCACAGTTATAGAACTCCTCGTCTTGAGCGTTCAGGAATCGCTCCACTTCAGCAATCACTTGGTCACCGTCCTTGAAATGCTTTCCTCTTATTTGGCCACACTAGAAGCGTCTCTGCCCTTTAACCAAAAGTGTCGTAAACTGGGGCGTTGCCCCCGAACAACGCTCCCAGATTGGAATGAATATCGTTGACATTGCTTTCCTTAAAATGAAAAAAAACGGATCACTGCATGTGCTTGGCACCGACGGGCGGTGCCATTTTTGTTTCGACTCCCCAGCGGCGTTCCGAGCTACTATAGCATGCGATGTTTATACTGTGCGGAAACTAGAGGGACGCGCGTTCATGTTGATGCCTGTTTTGTTCCGTTTTCTTTAATTTTTTGTGCCGATAATACGAACTTTATGAACGCCCCTCGTAGTACATTGGCAGTGTTGGGCGCGACCAGACGTCGCCACCCGGCACTTTCCGTCCTCCAAAACCAAACAGGATCCCAGATTCCCACGCTATTTTCTTTCTGGCAGATAGTCGGTCATAAAAGCATACGAGCAGAACAACACGCTCTCTTAAACGGACAACCAAAATAAAACACAAAAGACCCCACACTCTCCTCGACGGACATCTCAAGAAAGTGCCGTGGAGATGGGCGCTCCCACAAACCCGGCCCGCTCATACAATGAACCCAAAGCCGATATGTTTGGTACGGTTTACGACTCGAGACCACACCCGGCAGCCTCCCATCCCTGAGAGCGACATTGTCATGACTGCGTGACACTCCCTTCACTCCGGTACTCCCCCGCCGCCTGGGGCGATCCTTCCGACGATACAGCTCCGCTTCAACACAAACCGACAAAAAAAAAAAAAAAAGAATAATATGTCTTTACCTAACTGTCACTTTGTGTCCTTTGCAATTGGCCATTGGACGGGGGTCACCCTGTAGGCTGTGGCTCTGTTGGGTGTTTTAAAATGATTTGTTGGCCGTCCCCAGAGAGGGAGGAGGCGTAAAGTTTTTCTTCCGTGTTCTCTTTACGTTTCTCTCTCTCTCTTTCTCTTGCTGTGCATTTTCTTACTCTTTCTCTTTTCTGTCTCGTTCTTTATCTTTCTATTTATTTGTTCCTTTCCGCCAGGCCGTCATTTCATGCACTTCACAGAAGCGATTGAATTTGGCGCGCCACCCCCTCACATCAGGAGTGACATCCGGGCTTCGAGCTACACAACAAACTGCCGATTTTTATCTTTCTTAGAGCATCTACTCTACTGGTACTGCTCATTGTGCACCCATTCCACAGTGCAAGTCTAACAACTAATTACTAAGACCGATCGGTGTGTGAATTCAAAAGTGCGCAACAAATTCAGTGCTTACCTACTACTTCCCTTAAAAAAAATCGCGATTTGGAGCCAACGGATGCATCACCATCGGAATATATGACTCCCAGCGTTGAAAAGTGGATCATTCAACAGACGCCCTCATCCTTACCCTCTGACCGATCCGTCTCTGCCCAGCATCTTCCAGTTTCTGCAGCGACTTACCCAAATGACTTGGGCATCTACGTTGGAAAGTCACTGTCAGTAAGTGTGACTAGATTTTTTTTTTCGCGAATCTTTGTCACTCTGTTGTTTATATACATAACGTTCAAAATTGTATGCTGCATCTAACTAATAAAATGACCTGAAAGTTAATTTTAGCGAATTTTAGAAATGACCCCTCTTTTTGGATGTCTTTCTTGCTTGGTTTTTCTTTCTTGTTCAACTTATGTAAGAGTTTTTACGTTTCTAATTTTTAAGAAAACGTGAGCGCACGAGTTAAAGAGAAGTCGCAATATGTTTAATCGCAACGAGCATCCTTTTTTTTCGATTTTGGGTATTTTATTATTCCTTCGCGAGTTGACTAACAAAAGCAAAGCCGTAATCGTTTTATGACTCTTCCTTGAGACTATTTAAGCGAATATGATTTGCATATTTTACTTAACTGGATTGCCAGAACCTATTATTTCTTAGATTTACATGTATTTACTCAAACTAGTGCTGAGAGCCACTCTATTACGTTTCTTAAAATTGGCACACTAAACAAAACTACGAGCCGCAATAATCACGTTACACGAAGAGAAAATGAAAATTAATGGTATTTTTTGGATTGACGTTCAATTATGTTTCGTGTCAAGTAATCAAATAATCTAATGAGAACATTTCGAGTGAAAGTGGTTGTAGTCATAAATGTTGTTTTCATAATTTTCGTAACTCGAAAATAATATAGGATTTAGGACAGGATGCCACGGGTTCGGCCACGTTTTTTCCTCCCGTTGTCCCGTTACTGGTTCCTATGCGTTACTGCTGTTGTTCGGATGGCTTGCACACAGGTCGGGCCTTATTTGCATGACAGGTAACCTCGTTCCACTGGTGTAATGTTGAGCAACAAAGTTTTGCAGACGAGACATTCTCAGTCACGGTAACGCTGACTTGTGAAAGAAGTGTGAAGCGAGAAAAAAGCACTTGAAATATGTGTATTTGTACTGAATCTTCATAGACATGAAGCGAAAAATAGGGACACTAACCAAAAATTTAATTTTTGGTCATAGTCCCTATTTTTTCGTTTCATATGTCTATTCCAAACCAGGCAGAGGGCTGCCGGACGTTTACCTTCAAATGTTCATAGAAAATTAAGACTTCATTTTTGGTTTTCATATTTGAAAATTAGATAGAGCAATAATATTTTGTATAGAGCTGGGTGGCTATGTCCAAGTATCAGAAAAGCCATTTTCTCAAAAATTACTTCTCCCCAACTTTTTACCATTTAAAGACCAGCCTGATTATACGCGGGTGCGATGTAGGAAAAATTCTAAAAGGTTACTGCTCTTCCCTCTCTATGAATATAAAACAACCGTTTTGGATAAATAAATGCACATACCAAAGAATGCAGTCGTGTCGATGGGATTAAAATTAATTCGCGCAGTGCAAATAAAATCTCGCAATGACGCGTGCAAACGGAAAAAAAAAACGGACATAAAAAAAGGGATAAATTACCCCCCCCCCCCCCCCCCCCCCGGCCAGTCCTCTCTCCTCCGATCGGTTGTCAAAATTTCACACCCCCCCCCCCCCCCCCCAGGCAAAAATTTTGGGTGCGCTAATGTCCGAAACGGTTCCAATGGCGTAGATGTTCTCGTCAGAGTCAGAGTCACGTGACAGATGAAGTATGGGCTTGTGGGCTGACTGACAGACTTTTCTGAAATGGCCTTTTCTGCCACAAGCTCTGCAGGAGGACAACTTGGCAGGACAGTTTGCTTGTCCTCCCTCATGGGGCCAACTGCCACCACAGTGGAAGCACTGAAGAGATGAGTCTTGACAGTGTTGTGCTCGGAGTTCTGACTTCCGCCGAGGTGATGAGGTGCTTCTTGGTGTATAGCCTGCACGGTCTTGGCGAGGTTCTTTATCGAGATTGTGGACAGCGGCATCAGTTGATGTCTCCATGGCTGTTGTTGAGCGTTCGACATCTTCGAGGAGCCGAGCTTGTTTCAGAAGCGCTGCAAGGTCGAGGTCCTGCCTCAAAGCTGTCCGTCTCAGACGCGATGATGTTGTCGCAAATATGATTTCATTCTTGATTTCGAGATCAGGGTTAGCAAATCCGCAATTCCGAGCAACAAGCCGAAGTCGGATTGAAAATTGACTCATGGACTCGCCATCGAGTTGCTTCGCCTGTCGAAATTGAAAGATTTCAAACGTACTGTTCATGTGTGGATTGAAGTAGGCGTCGAGCTTGTCTTTGAGATCCTTATACGTGCTCACGGTTGTAGTCGTGCCTGATGAGGAATCAGCCACGACAGTCGCTGGCGTTCGGCCGGATGTTAAGTTACTCGGCAAGTCAGGGAGAGTCTCGGAGATTTCGTGAATTCGCTCCCCCGCATAGTGAAGTAGAAGGGCGCGTTTGCGTGCGTCATCTTTCACGTCAAAAGCAATGATAAAGTTTTCGAACCTGGTTACCCACCGTCGCCATTCGGAGCCGATGTTAGCGGCGTCGGTGGCGTCCAAGTCGAACATGGGCAGAGGAGCCGGGATCAACGCCATTGTTGGTGGGAATGTAGGCCTAGCTTCGGAGCCGACACAGTTTGGTAGATCACTGGCTGGCTGTGAGTTCGTGCAAGGGAGTTACCTGTCAGAACTGTAGCTGGAGACAGTCTGAAGCATCCTCGTCGCCATTGTAGAGTTGCAGTCGCGGTGCATAAGCGGTGTGCTACTACTGCGTGTAGAATGAACGTGGGGCAGCCATTTCCATTCCCTGGATTTATTCTTCTTCCTTCTCTTTTTCCCCGCTGCTATATGTGGTGCACGCGCACACATAAAATCCACATCACTACAGGGGTGTCAAGTACCGGCGGGCTGTACCGAACATCGAACTCTCGCTCGTGGCTGTCATTATGAAGTGGTTCGTGTTCTTAGAATATTTATAGCTACTTCAAAATCAGCCTTCAGAGTTCTGTTGTTTTATTTCAGTAAATGATCAACTAGCGTATCTTTGCTCCGTTACTTCAATAGCAGTGGAGTCAGCCGGCAACTCAACCACTGACGTCTTTTGCGCCAGGAGGGCATGTTTTTATTTATTATTCCAGACTTCCACTCATTGTCGCTAAAGGTCTACACCAGTACGGATTTTGTATAGTAAAATAGCTACAGCAACTGGATTTACTTTTCGCCGGAGCGACCGGCCACTCTGACACAGTTTTTCCTGTTTTTCGCATGCAGGTAACATTGCAATTACACTCGGTTAGTCTTTTTATCGAGCATAGCATTACACGATAACTTGCATATCAAAATCCGCGCATCTGCGCTTGAAATTTTCAAAATGGTGCGATTTTAAACAGAGTTTGAACGCCAGCCGGATGTTGTACAACCCACTCGGCGGAGCAAACGACACGCCGGGTGAGAAGGGGAGGGCATTTTTTCCCTCTCAGCTCTTCCTAGTGGAACGGTCTATTGGCAATGGCATTGGCTCACTATCCTCCTTGGCTCAGGTGGAGTCGCGTGGGGAGGCTGGTTAGGCATTGGTTAGGCTACGTCAACCACCCCGATCAGCTAAGCTGATCGGTGTGGTTGACGTAGGCCTAACCAATGCACGGTCTCGCTTTCTGTGCGGTTTCGCGGTGATCAGTAAAATGTAGCGAAACGCTGTGTATTATACATAATGTGGCGCAACGCACTATATATATTGTGGGGATTCCTGTGATCTCCCTTCCCCGATGGCTGCGATAACGGCCGCGGGTCGGAACACTCGGCCTCCTTCGCCGTGAGCTCCGACCTGTTCGTGAAGCGTAGGAGAGCCGCCTGGCTTGGGGGGCTCTCCTCCTCACTCTCTCCCGGGGGGACCTTTTTCCGTCCCCCCGCTCGGATGCGGATCACTGCTGACAGGCGAGGAGGTTTCGCCTCTTGTTTTCCCGCTTTCGGGAAAGGGACTCGTCCGGGTGACCGCGAAAGAGACAGGACGTGCGTCCGGCGACTTCTCCGATGCTTCCCCGGTCTTGGCTCTCCGGAACCCCGCGTCTGGCAGGTAAGGACCTTTTCTTACCTTGCCGGCGCGGGGGGCATTTTGGATGGGGGCATCGTAGTTCATTTAGAAGAGTATGTTAATAAATGCTCTTGGACTCTGTCCTTACTCTGGTACGTGTGTCTTCTCTTCCGCTATATTCGAGAGAGTGAGACAAGGTAGACGATCATTGGCACCGACGGAGGTAATTGATCGAACCGACCCGCGGTAATGTAGTCCTAAACGTCGTCTACATTGCCGCGGAGATGTGGGGACCGCGCTACTAGGTTGGACGGCTCCTTTGAGATCGCCGCCGCTGTTGAGACAACCCTTTGGTGACTCTATCGGTACCTGTGTTGGTAGCTAAATGCAGACTCTGGGCGTGTTTGCTGCTGGCACATTACGACTTCGCAGGTCTGCTCCGAGGTCGTCCACCCCCCTTCACCAGCCCACTGCGGCCGAGATGGCGCCGAACCCCCCGGGCAGCGTGTCTGGGACTTCTCCAGCTGGTCTCCGCTGGTGGGCGGCGGTCGTTGGTCTTTTTGGTGCTTCCGCCTTTACGCCCGCCTGACTGCCCCCCACTGCAGGCCAGCTCGTACCGCGACACCTGTGTACAGCTGTATCAGCACGGCGCCTGGGATGCTGTGCAAGGTTGTGATGGCCGCGTTCGTGCACATGGACTTGAACTTTCCGGGTCTTCGGTCCTGCGGGCCAGCTGTTGACGGCGGACACTGTGAAGACGCGCGCTGGGTGTCGCGTGTATTTGTTAGGGGTGTGCAGAGTTATATTTCCGCAGCTGACCAAGCAGGCAGCGCGCTCGTGGCCTAACGGTTACCGCGCGTGCCTTTCGCGCAGAAAGCCAGGGTTCGATTCCTGGCCGCGGGGACGCATTTTTGTGGTCTCTGAAGTAAATGTTCTGGTAAATTCGAGAACCGTGTTGCTTGCTCGAGGACAGAATGTTCTACGCGCAGAACCTTCTACGCCGATTCTTCCAGAACCCCACGCGTACATAAGGGGCTCCGCGTGGCGAGCCGCAGTCAGTTTCGCCCCAGCGTTCGACTTTGCTGCTACGCCGACTTCGACGCTCGCGACGCTCGGTTATTATCTTTAGTACCCGTTTATTTTTGGCACAAGTTCGCCACATTAAATGAGCTGTGCAACGATTTTAACGTTGAAAGAATTGGCGTATTCTACTTTTGACATTGTTCACCCTGTCACAAAGGATAGAAAACACACCTCCTTCTGTCGAAATGTTGCGATTCCGCCGCGTAATCGCGAAGCAAAAATTAGAATATTCCTCGACCTGCAGCCGCGAGCGGCGGCCATGAGAAACAGAGGGCTTGACGTCAATGGGGAATCTTGTAGAAAGATAGCAAGTTGTGCGAATACCTGCTCGATAAAAGGTAACCTTTCTATAAATCTTGTCGTTCCAACATAAATATAAATGCGTCAAAAACCTGGTATCATCGACAAAACTTTTATTATACCGAGTTTCAGTGGCGCCATCTATCCTAGGTCCACAAAACCGTCAGCAGCGGAACCGTTGAGCGGAACAGCCGCCAGAAGCCGGAGGGGGAGGGGGGACAGGGCCGGACGGGTATGGCCGGGCCCGGATGAGACTTTCCTCCTTTCACCATATTGTTCGCCAGCACGTGGTCACGCGGTCGCGAGCGGATGAGTTCTCGCCGCTTACTGATGACTCTAAAGAGAGAGCTTCACCGGACCCCCCGCGCCTTCCCCATTGACGTCACAGCGCACATGACTCGGAAGTTAGTGAAGGAGTTGAGAGGCGCCGAAAACCTCAATCATTGTCCCTTTTTAAAATAAAAACTCGGACATGCAGGCAAAAGCGGTTTTTTGTTCTTTACTCAGAAAGGTCGAGACACCAACTCCCAAATTATTTAAGCAAATCACTAAAACTGCTTGCACAGCTCCTTTAAACGTTTATTTCTTTCTGTTTATTTATTGTTCTTTTGGTCACCACCCGTGACATTTTGGTGGAGGTGCTGGGTAACGCATGTCCGTTCAGCGCACCCCTACGAGGGCCCGCAGTGCAAGTACGATCCCGAGCCCCCGAAGACCCAACGAAGAGAGGACCGAGACCCGATCAAGTCGCCGCAACCTCGGCCTACCCCCGGAACTTGGACCACTGCCGGACAGGACAAAGAAGCTACCGAAGCCGACGATGAACACCACGTCGCAGCCAGACGGCACGCCACCGACGTCCATTGTCTACGTGCAGACCCCACCAAGGACGCCGCCGAATTTCAGTGGCAATTTTCATTAAGATCTGGACGACTGGTTGAGCCAGTACGAACGCGTCGCACGGTTCAACGGATGGGGTCCTGAGCAGAGCCTGCAAAAGGTGTACTTCGCTCTGGAAGGCACTGCACGCACCTGGTTCGAGAACCACGAAGCGTCAATTTCGTCATGGCAAGACTTCCAGGCGAAGCTTCGACGTACTTTTGCCAGCCAGCAGCGACGTCAGCGGGCCGAAGAACTTCTTCAAGCAAGAAGCCAAGAGCCAAACGAAAGCGTCACAAGTTTCGTCGAGGACGTTCTCCGCCTCATGACCCGCGCCGACCCAAACGCTCCTAACGAGAATAAGCTGCGGTTCCTGATGCGAGGGGTGAAAGAGACCATCTTCGGAGGCCTTGTGTGGAGCCCGCCTATCACCGTCCAAGACTTCATCACGGAGGCAACAAACATCGAACGTGCCCTTCAAGCACGGGCCTCCCATTACCAGCGACTTCCCGGCGTCGCTGCAATCTCGACTTCCAGCTGCAACAGCCAGGACCTCCGCGAGATTATCCGGGACGTCGTGCGGGAGGAAATCAGGAAGCTGCTACCTGCTGCCACAAGCCCGGTTACGCCCTCAGTCACCGAGATTGTCCGGGAAGAACTTTAGCAGGCGCTGCAGCCAGAAGTTCTCACCAGCGCCGCACCTGAACCACCGAAGCTGAGCTACGCCGCAGCTACCCGACGACCACCGCCCCCTGCTCACCCGTATACGGCGCCACCTCGACGTGACCTACCAGAGCCGCAGACCTTCGGACGTCGGGAAGGGCAACCTCAGCTCGTCCGCACTGAACAACCGGCGCCTAGGAAGACAGATGTCTGGCGCACGGCCGATCAACGACCGCCGTGTTATCACTGCGGCGAGGCCAATCACGTCTACCGGAGGTGCCCGTACCGACAAATGGGCCTGCGAGGCTTCGCGCCGAGCGACCCGCGACCTCGCCTTGGGGAGCGACCAAGAGACATCGAGGAGTACCTCCGACGACCCCTGTCCCCGGTGCCGACTCCACCCCGAGGTTCCCGTTCGCCTTCGCCTCGACGTGCGCTTTCGCCCTTCCGCCGCTCTCGTCGGGACAGCCTGTTCCCCCTATCTCGTCGGGAAAACTAAGTGCGGCAACGTCTGGAGGTGGCGTTGCCGAAGACGACCAAAAGCCTCCAAGAACGCCGGAGCGCTCCCACTCTCCCGACGCCACGCATCGCAACGAAGCCCCTGCAACGGTGTCCAAACACCTAAATGTTATTATCGACGGCTACGACGCATCGGCACTCGTGGACACCGGAGCAGACTACTCAGTCATGAGTGGGAGGCTCTCTCGCCGCCTGCGAAAAGTTACGACGCCCTGGGGAGGACCACAAATTCGAACCGCCGGAGGACACCTTATCACGCCTGTCGGAAGTTGCACTGCTCGCGTCGAAATTCACGGCGAAACGTGCCCTGTGAAGTTCGTCGTTCTACAAGACTGTTCCAGAGATGTCATTCTTGGCATGGACTTTCTGTGCGAATACGGCGCCGTCATCGACCTGGGAGAGAACAGATTGACGCTGCGGAAGCCTGTTCCGCCTTCAGAGAAACCCCAAACCGCGTCAGCCGCCGTCCGAGTCGCCGCCGCCCACGTGAACCTGCCGCCGCGATCAAGTGTTGTCGTACCCGTCGTGGCCGATACAGCTACCTGCGGCGAAGTTGTCCTGGAAGGCAACCTTCAATTGCTTCTGGGAAGAGGAATAGGCGTCGCAAGAGGAGTGGCCGAACTTCAGGATGGGCGGACTGTGGTCCTCGTGACGAACTTCCGAAATGAAACGCAACACCTCACGAAAGGTGCAGCCGTGGGCCACGTCGAGGAACTCCAAAACTCCGCCGAAATCGCCGCTATTACTGACGAATCATCGCCACCTCAGCAAGGCAGTACGTCGCCAGCGCAGCTCGACATTGACCCTAAGCTTCCGGGCCCGAAACGACGGCAGCTGATTAACCTCCTTGCCGAATACACCGACTGCTTTGCGACATCGTCGAAGGTACGCCAAACCGCCGTTGCGAAGCACCGCATCATTACCGAGGACGACGCGCGCCCTGTGCATCGATCGCCGTACAGAGTCTCCGTAAAAGAAAGGGAGGTCATACAGGAGCAAGTGCAAGAAATGCTGAACGACGACATAATCCAGCCTTCCAGCAGTCCATGGGCCTCTCCGGTCGTACTGGTTAAGAAGAAGGACGGAACGCTTAGGTTTTGCGTGGACTACCGACAGCTGAACGCGGTGACCAAGAAAGACGTCTACCCACTCCCCCGCATAGACGACACGCTAAACCGGCTGCGCCACTCTCGATATTTTTCATCGATGGACCTGAAGAGCGGCTACTGGCAGATCGAAGTCGACGAACGGGACCGAGAAAAGACAGCTTTCGTCACGCCAGACGGACTGTACGAGTTCAAGGTGATGCCTTTTGGACTATGCACGGCACCAGCAACTTTCCAGCGTGTCATGGACACCGTACTGGCTGGGCTGAAATGGCAGAGCTGTCTCGTCTACCTTGACGACGTCGTAGTGTTTTCAAGCGACTTCGACGAGCACTTGCGACGACTCCGAGCTGTTCTCCAGGCCATACAGACCGCCGGGCTCACCCTTAGGCCATCGAAGTGTCGGTTCGCCTATGACGAACTGAAGTTCCTAGGACACGTGGTTAGCAATGATGGCGTTCGCCCAGACCCTGAAAAGACTCGCGCCGTCGCGGCATTTCCAGCGCCAACAGACAAGAAGGCCGTGCAAAGATTCCTGGGACTATGTGCGTACTATCGGCGCTTCGTTCGGGACTTCGCAAGGATTTCGTCACCGCTCACAAACCTCACGAAGGACGCCGAGAAGTTCGAATGGGACGAAGAGCAGCAGCAGGCATTCGACGAGCTGAAGCGACGACTTCAGACTCCTCCTGTTCTTGGACATTTCGATCAGGATGCGGAAACCGAGATTCACACGGACGCAAGTAACGCAGGACTTGGTGCGGTACTGGTTCAACTACAAGAAGGCACCGAGCGAGTCATTGCCTACGCAAGTCGAACACTATCCAAGGCGGAGAAAAATTACTCCACGACTGAGAAAGAATGCCTTGCGGTCGTCTGGGCAATCACAAAGTTTCGTCCGTACTTGTACGGGAGCCCGTTCCGCGTAGTCACGGACCACCATTCGCTCTGCTGGCTTGCCAACCTCAAGGACCCGTCAGGACGCCTGGCTCGATGGAGTCTCCGACTACAAGAGTTCAACATGACTGTGGTCTTCAAGTCAGGCCGCAAGCACAGCGACGCCGACTGCCTGTCTCGAGCGCCCGTCGAAACACCTTCCGGCAGCAGCGACGACGATGAAGACGAGTGCTTCCTAGGCGCAGTGAACACCGACGACATGGCACGACGTCAACGAGACGATCCTGAGCTGCGCGCACTAATAGAGCACCTGGAAGGGCGCGGGAGTACCTTGCCACGTGTTTTCTCACGAGCCCTGTCGACCTTCGTCATGCGACAAGGTGTACTCTACAAAGAGAACTTTAGGGACAACAACTTGTCGTGGCTGCTGGTAATCCCGACTGACCTTCGAGAGGAGATCTTCCAAGCCTGCCACGACGACCCGACGTCCGGACACCTTGGTTACAGCCGGACACTGGCCCGTATTCGTGAAAAGTATTACTGGCCCAAGCTCCCCAAGACCGTCCACCTATACACACGATCATGCCACGAGTGCCAGCGACGCAAGAAACCTCCGCCGAGGCCGGCCGGACTCCTGCAGCCAATTTCTCCTCCAACTGCACCCTTCCAGCAGATCGGAATGGATCTACTTGGCCCTTTTCCGCCGTCGACGTCAGGGAACCGCTGGATCATCGTCGCCACAGATTATCTCACGCGGTACGCCGAAACGAAAGCCCTCCCTTCAGGGACTGCCGTGGAAGTTGCCAAGTTTTTCATTGAGTCCATCGTCCTCCGGCACGGCGCTCCATAAGTTCTGATTACAGATCGCGGATCATCGTTCATGGCACAGCTGACCCAAGAAATCCTCCGACTCAGTCACACCAGCCATCGTCGTACAACTGCGTACCACCCGCAGACCAACGGGCTGACGGAGCGACTCAACAAGACAATCGCTGACATGATTTCTATGTACGTCGACGTAGAGCACAAGACGTGGGACGAGGTGTTGCCCTACGTCACGTTCGCCTACAATACGGCGGTTCAAGAGACCACTGGATTCACACCCATCCAGCTGGTACATGGTCGGAAAGTAACGACCATGCTGGACGCGATGCTGCCCCATGAGCCAGCTGACAGTGAGAGCGACGACGCCCAGGTGGTTGCTCAACGGGCCGAAGAAGTCCGCCAGCTCGCCCGACTCCTGATTCAAGACCAGCAACGCGTCGACGCCGACCGCTACAACCTTCGTCGCAGGGACGTCCACTTCCAGCCCGGAGACAGGGTGTGGGTGTGGACGCCCATCCGTCGCCGCGGCCTCAGTGAGAAATTGCTGAAACGATACTTTGGACCGTACAAGGTACTTCGTCGCCTCGGGGAGCTGAACTACAAGGTGATGCCCGACGGAACAAGAACATCATCACGCCGCCCACCACGGCCTGAAGTCGTCCACGTCGTGCGCCTGAAGCCGTACTACGCCCGTTAGGACTGTGCACCTTATGCCTTCCAAATGACTCTTTAGTTTACCGTCCTTTTTATTTTCTTTGTTTTGTTTTGAGTTGCATCGGGGCGATGCACTTTTTAAAGGGGGGAGCAATGCCGCGAGCGCAGCTGACCAAGCAGGCAGCGCGCTCGTGTCCTAACGGTTATCGCGCGTGCCTTTCGCGCAGAAAGCCAGGGTTCGATTCCTGGCTTTTTGTGGACTCTGACGTAAATGTTCTGGTGAATTCGAGAACCGTGTTGCTTGCTCGAGGACAGAATGTTCTACGCGCAGAACCTTCTACGCCGATTCTTCCAGAACCCCACGCGTGTACATAAGGGGCTCCGCGTGGCGAGCCGCAGTCAGTTTCGCCCCAGCGTTCGACTCTGCTGCTACGCCGACTTCGACGCCCGCGACGCTCGGTTATCATCTTGTACCCGTTTATTTTTGGCACAAGTTCGCCACATTAAACGTTTATTTCTTTCTGTTTATTTATTGTTCTTTTGGTCACCACCCGTGAGAATATATTATTTTATGAGAGCATGTGGGCCTCCTTTATTCTTTCTTGAGACCCACCTACCGTTTTAAGGAGGGGGGGATGTGGGGATTCCTGTGATCTCCCTTCCCCGATGGCTGCGATAACGGCCGCGGGTCGGAACACTCGGCCTCCTTCGCCGTGAGCTCCGACCTGTTCGTGAAGCGTAGGAGAGCCGCCTGGCTTGGGGAGCTCTCCTCCTCACTCTCCCGGGGGGACCTTTTTCCGTCCCCCCGCTCGGATGCGGATCACTGCTGACAGGCGAGGAGGTTTCGCCTCTTGTTTTCCCGCTTTCGGGAAAGGGACTCGTCCGGGTGACCGCGAAAGAGACAGGACGTGTGTCGGCGACTTCTCCGAGGCTTTCCCGGTCTTGGCTCTCCGGAACTCCGCGTCTGGCAGGTAAGGACCTTTTCTTACCTTGCCGGCGCGGGGGGCATTTTGGATGGGGACATAGTAGTTGATTTCGAAGAGTGTTCTAATAAATGCTCTTGGACTCTGTCCTTTCTCTGGTACGTGTGTCTTCTCTTCCGCTATATTCGAGAGAGTGAGACAAGGTAGACGATCATTGGCACCGACGGAGGTAATTAATCGAACCGACCCGCGGTAATGTAGCCCTAAACGTCGTCTATATTGCCGCGGAGATGTGGGGACCGCGCGCTACTAGGTTTGACGGCTCCTTTGAGATCGCCACCGCTGTTGAGATAACCCTTTGGTTACTCTATCGGTACCTGTGTTGGTAGCTAAATGCAGAACCCCCACAATATATATATTCAGGCAAGGTAATGACTCGTCTCTTTCTCTAGAGCTGCGCGAGATGAATGTTGCTCGCCGCAACTTCGACCGCGTACCGGCACCGGTGGCGAAGAAAAACGTCGCACTGTCGTTTCTCCGTTCTCGGCAGCAAGTTTAGTATACGTGAACTTTATTTGATGAAAAAGAAACACAACACAGGGGTGTCCAACGCAACTTCATTGTTCGGAAACAAACACTAACTAAATCGGATAGCATTACCAGGAGTTTTAGATTAGAACATAGTTTTAGAACATACTCACTTGTGTCGTATGTGCCACTATGACAGTAATTATGGGAATGAAATGTGTCTGTACCGAACAGCACGTACGGCATCGATCTCTTGCGGCGATGAAAACATGCGCTCGTATTTCCACGTGCGTGCACCAAGCATGCCAATTTGGGTCTCAATTTGGAACCGAAACCAATTTTCACGCGATGTCTGGCTACCGTTCTCGACAAACATCCAAAATTATATAAACGAAGCGGAACATCTTATTTATTACTGTGTTATTATAATACAATATTATTTTGTGCACTTTGTAGAATTTAGTGAATTTAATATCACGAAAAGTTGAAACACTCATCAACGTGATTTGTCAACCATGGCAACGATGGCAACGCTCCAAATCTTTCCGAACTTTTCCGAATCTTCAGATTCGGCTCCGAATCTCGATTCGGATAAAGATTCGTCCCATCACTACTGTAGACTAGGGGTGTCGCGAACCGGCCGAGGTTCGAGTTCGACCAGGTTCGACTTTTTCGAACTTTTAGTGGAAATTTCGACGAACCTTGTATTGCGGTTCGACTCGTGTGCGCATGCGCGACAGACTGGCCAGTTGGCTTCGGATTGGATGGTAATGGCTAAGGGATGAATCAGAATTATCAGAATTAGTTTCCTTTAATTTCAGCTTTTCACAAAATTAAAATAACCCATTGCATAAAAAAAATTCTCCAAACCTAGACATTCTTGTATCCAGGTCTGGCCACACTGTCCACAAAGTCGAACCGATCGAATCTGGTGAAAAGTTCGAAGGTTCGTCGAACCGGTTCGACCCAGTCGAACCCCGAAAGTTCGACCTAAAAATCCGTTTCGAAAAAAGTTCGCTGTAGACAACGTTGATAACGTTGTTGTAGACCTTGCTGCAGTTGGTGGCGCCTCGGACATAGTGATTTTAAAGATGATGATAGCTGTTTTGAGCGCCATATTGTTCCGAAACCGAAACTACGTCAAACAGCGTTTTAGATCGCGCCTCATGGAAGCTGAAAATTGTTGGGACCCGCGTATAATACGAGCCGCAAACTTTAAATAGCAAATTTTGAAAAAAAAAACAACAACAAAAAAACTCGTATTATATGCGGGTTTTTACGGTATGTTTCGTTTGTTTTAAGTCCAAAATGTGCTTTTACAACAAAAAACTCGAGCAGCTTTGCAATGGCTCCGCCAGATGCAGTCAGTCGCGGTGCTGCGCATTCATTCAGCCCATGTAAACGGAGGTCGCATCGCATTTTGGAACGGGGAGGATTATGTGAAGGCTCTCGCTGCGGGAGCGAGTGAACAGCTGAGACCATGGCGGCGGCCAACCTCGTCGGCGGCGCGGAGAGCGGTCCCGTATAGTCGCCCGCAATATTTTTCCCGAGAACAAACGCGAGCTTTTACTGCTCGGTGAGGGCGGCCCCCGTCCAAGCCTTGCAAAGTACGACTTGCGCGTCCGAAGGGGTCCCAAAAGCTTTGGCGCAAGCACGAACGACACCGAGAGCTCCGAGCACTGCATGGTAGCGCAGAACGAGCAGCTCCTACCTCGGTGCCGTTCCTGGCTGCGCAGGAGCCTTTCGGACTCGGGGTCCGGTTGGTCCGGTCGCGATCGGAGAGGTCTGGCGCGGCGAAGCGCGGAGGCTTCCTCAAAGCGTGCGCACACACGTGCGCCTCTGGTCCAGAGGGACACGGCCACCCGGCGGCCCGGCCTGGAGCCCTAAACGCTTGGGTTTTGATGTTTCTTCCGTCTCGTAACTTCTTCCACAGCACCGAAGACAGCAGGCACGATCTTACGTTCACTGAACGCGTCGACTCACGTGGGATGCACCGGAAAACGTGGTGCGGCTGGAGCCGGAACCAACGTTGGCCGGAACTGCATAACTTCGAGCTTTGACACGGCGTGGCGCCACCTTCTAGTGCGCATTCATGTAAACGTTGCCGCGTCGGCTTTGTTCGAACAACGAGTGGAGTCGATGCGCTGTAGTCGCTTTCATGTTACACGAGGCTTATAACGGCCTAAACAGTTACAGTTACCCAATAAAAAGTAACAGTGCTACAGTTACAAGTTACCAGTATTAAAGAGTAACGCGTTACAGGTAAAAGTTACCGGAAAAAGTAACTAGTTACCGGTAACGCGTTACTAGTAACTAGTTACTGCCCAAGACTGGCGGTGAGCCCGCTCACAACGCTACAATGGATGCGGAG
Organism: Ixodes persulcatus; assembly: GCA_013358835.2. Taxonomy (NCBI): domain Eukaryota; kingdom Metazoa; phylum Arthropoda; class Arachnida; order Ixodida; family Ixodidae; genus Ixodes; species Ixodes persulcatus. Next base: position 26,737 of record JABSTQ010010835.1, read on the forward strand.
CGATAAATGGCTTTTGGAGCTTTCAAGATCACATTGTTTACCATATGTGCTATGCTCACTTGGTTTTTGCCAGGTTGAATAAAAATCAAGATGATTTAAATTGATTTAAATCCCCAGTTTTATTATGATGATTTAAATCTAGCCTTTCCGGCAACACTAATCCCCAAAATACTACAATTATTCACCGCTTAATGCTTTCTATATGCCTTTTTTTTTTAAATTTAAATAAAACAAATTGTCAAGCAAGATTTATGCAGGCTAAAGACAAACAAACAGTGGTGCTCTTCTCAGCAAATCAGAGCGTTCAGCTTCTTTTCTAACCTTGACCTCGTTCGTACGCAATGAAAAGAAAAAGCAAATAAAGCGTTTTTCGCGTTTTTCCTAACAAATCAATCAAGCTAGTATGGCAGTATTTACATCATTAAAAGTTTGCTTATTGAACTGTATAAAATTGTACATTTACAGTATTTCTTCCAGATTGTTTTCAATTAATGATCGGATGGATTGATTAATTAACCTGCCATGTCTAAAAATGTGTCTACTTTTCTTTCTAGCTGCAGTGATTACTTTTCTTTCTCGCCACAGTGCTTTAAAGTAAATTAATCTGATTGAAATAAAATAATCTGATTTATTTGATTTTTATCCACCCTGGTTTTTAAAGTAGGTATAATTTGCCATCACAATGAATTTGACGTAAGGTCTAAGAAGAAAGAAAAAGGGAAAACCTTCAGTTGATGACTTTCCTCTTGTTCATACTACAACGACTTGCAGGGAAGCCAATGCTGCGAACGCTATGGTTCAGCATGTGGCCGTGAAAGTGTGTGAAATTTTATTTCGGGTTATACTAGAAAATGTGGACATTTGTAGAAGCTTGACATATGTAAGACGAGCCGGTTGCATACTTAACCCCACGTGATGTGGCTTCTTTAATTTAGAATTGTCAAATAAAGTTGTTCAACCACTTTCAACTTGAACCTTTAACTTTGTGTTCAAAAATGGGAAAAATTTGCCCTGCAGTGAAAAGGATCAGTCACCCATTGCTTGATCCAAGCATACCTAGGTAGCCACTGCCAAAAAAAAAAAGGGTTAGGTGCAATAAAACTGCGTAGAACACTTCTTTTTAAAGATTAAAATCATTCAGAATTTCTGGTCACTTGTTGAGAAATGCTCGACAATTTCTCAGGAGTTCTCAAGCATTGAAAAATCTGGGCACGAGAATGTATCATGCTGCAAAACCCTTGTCTACAAAATCCAGGAATCATTCCCTACACCCCCCCACCGGTCCGACCTGGATGAACATAGGCCCGGTGTGTGGTCGTAATCACTACTGTGAGGTTAGCAGTCATACTGCACTGGCTTAGTTCCCATCTATGGCATGAACCAGTGTTGGCATACCTCAAAGGCAGACCTGTGCCTACCACTGTCTCAACATTAAACATTTTCTTCAAGGCAATCTGCTTGTACCTTCCACAATGCTGCATCTAAGCAGCAGCTATCTCTGACATTTCAGAAATAATAAGGAGTGAAGCCGTAGTAGTAAAGACTAGTCAGAACTCTAGGTGCATGAGCACGCAGGCACACACAATTTGTATTTCAGTGCCTCAGAATGTCGTGCCCCAGTGCAGGCACTTTCCTAAGCTTGACAGATGAGTCACTTTTGCATTTCACGCAAGTATTGACAAACCGGCACTAATGAGTAGGAGGCCGCCAGGGGCCTAATGACCATCTACAGTTGTGTTATAAACAATAAACATAGTCTAATGATATGATGAGCCCTGTAGAGCGAGTGATGTGCATCAGGTTATCGTATGGATTTGGGGTTCTACAATTAATTCCCGGGGCAATCTATAGGTGCATCTCTGCTAGATGGAGTTCACATGTGCTAATATAAACAAAAATATTAACTCCCTGAAACCCAAGAAAAGGCTGTTTAGTGAAAGGGGAGTATTTGGAAAGTGGAGACATCTGCAATGTTCTTGTGATACCCCACAATATTGGTGAAGTCATTGACATTTGTACATCTAAGACAAAGCAAATCAAGTTGTTAAAAAAAAAAAAAAAGACCAAAAGTAAATAACTGTGCTGAGCCAAAGGTATGTGGGTCTTCAGTTTATTTTTTTTTTTGTGAAATCCAGTTTAATTGTCATTGCTAATTCGCCATTTATTCAACTTTACTTTTATTACATTGGTTGAGGTCATGAGGCCTAACCAGCTTGTACCCAGAAATGCAGCAACACCCAGTTTTGGGCACATGTTAACAAAAGACAAATGCACACTTTGTTTATCGTCCGAGGTTAGACGACAAAGGACAGCAGTCGTCAAGACTGCCAAACTGGCGCTCTACTGAGTTAAAAAAACTTTTTACATTGTGATCACTAATCCCAGCCTTTTTATCAATCAGAACCAGTGAAACCTCTACCTGCAAGCGTTTATGCCATATTTTTGTTTTATCCAGAAACCCAGAACCCTAGCCATAAGCATCTGAAAGAACAGCTACATTGGAAGACTACAACAGTGAAGTGCCTGCATGGTGCCGACCGAGACCAAAAGACACCCATCGCGGGTCACAGTACAAACTGGCTAGAACAGCAGGGGAGCAGGGGGCCTATGTTCGACAAATGTTTCGTTTCTCCTAAAAAGAAACAGAAAATGACGATATCGTGTCCGATTGGTTAGAGGCTCCAATGACGAAGGAGGGAACTTTCGTCATATGAGCCTCTAATCAATCAGATGCGATATCGTCACTTCCATTTTTTTTTAGGAGAAACGAAACATTTGTCAAACAGAGCCCCCAGACGGGGCAAAAAAGAAAATGTGTCACAAGCTTTTGTTATCATAACATGTAAACAACTACTGCTTGTTTATTCATGAGTAACTCCAGCCACAAGCACACCCCACTCCTCTACGTTGTCATTCACGCAATTTGGTACGCGACCGGGTCACTCTGCCTGGCCGTCACTTTACCATCTTTGAGCAGCTTGTCTAAGTGATGCTGGACGTTCACCCCGGCGGCTCTGTGAAGGTGGACCGGTGTGTCCACGTAGATTTTCTCCACGAGCTGCATGGGTGTCAGGCTCTCCGGACTAAGGGCAGCCAACGTGTCGAGAATCTGTCGCTCTCTCAAGAGGCGGTGTCTAATGTACTCCCTTATCCTCGGCTCCGGGTCCGAAATGACGGGCCCGTGTCCCGGGTAGATGACGGACGGCTTCAGGGAAAGGATCTTCTCCAGAGAACCCATGTAGGAATGCAGGTCTTCGAAAACGGCAGTACCTTCGCCGAGCATACAGTCCCCGCTAAACACCGCCTTCTCTTCGTCCAGATAAAGGACTAGATGGTCCTGGGTGTGACCCGGCGTTGCGATTACCTTCAACGACGCACCCTCGGTACGCACCCACTCTCCGTCTTTAAGAGGCACGAAGTCGGACTTGTCGTTCTTGAAGGATAGCTTATTTACCTTGCACCCCGGTTCGATATTGGTAAGGATGTCGTCGACGCCGCCAACGTGGTCTAGGTGCCAGTGGCTGACGAGAATCTGTTGCAGGGAGACGTCGTGATCACGCAGGACGGATTTAAGAGTCTCAATGTACTCAGACACGTTCGGATTTCCAGTGTCCAACAAAATGCGTCGCTTTCCCGTTCCAATGAGGTAAGTATTCGTTCCTTGCAGTGTCATGGGGCCCGGATTGCATCCTAAAATACGGATAATTCGCGACGATAACACAGAAACTTTTGGAATGAACGTCGCCATGCTTGCCCAAGCTGCTCTCAACGTTCCTGCCGACAGCTGCCGCTATGGAAACACGACAGACAGACCACAAACATGACAAACAGCTGGCAATGATGATGGTGGCGGGAAACAGACAGTGGTGACGCCTGCTGAGAAAAAGTATTTGGCGGGTACGACCAGGAGCTTTAAAATCACCTGCGATTACATCTCTAATAAAATGACAAAGACAACGAATTTCGTGCCAATTTCAACACCCTATAGTAAACCACGGTTAGAAAAAAAGAAAAGAAAGAAAGAGAAACCGAGACGCAGAAGCGCCTGGTTTGGTGCACGCTCGTGGCCATTCGACGCTTCGACCACGCGCGTAGGGTGCAGGGCTGCAGCGTGTGAACTGCACAAAATAAGGTATGGCCCCAAAATAACTCATTTTTAATTTTTCCGAGTAGGGCATTGCTGGTATGGCCATTAACGCGTTTGGCTGATCCACAGCTGACTGCAGCGCACTCGCTTGTATGTAGTCGTCTGCTCGTCTTCGAAGGTAGTCAGTCGTACGTGAGGTCACATTTTCGGACTTCTGCTGGGTTTCTAAAGGGAGCGTTAACCTGTTCCGTGACAGTTTGAGTTGATGCGCTAAAGGCACCTCCGTCTGGTGGTAAACGGCCGACCCATAGCGCAGATCGGAGTGTCCCTGGAGGCATGGCCCTGGTCGAGAGGTGGTGGCTGTCCACTTACGCGTCGGACATCTACAGCTACCTGCGCGTTAGGGAGCGACGGCGGATGGAGTACCGCGGCCACTCGCCCCAACTGCACTGCAGGAGGGACCTGGTGCGTTTCATTGGCGAGATGTGCGACAAGATGCATCTCTGCGTCGCGGTCCACCACCTCGCCATGCACCTGCTCGATTTCTTCATGGACGAGCACGACATCGAGCTGCACCAGCTGGAAATGCTGTCCCTGGCCTGCCTCGTCGTGGCAGGTAAAAATGGCGTGCACGTCTCTTAGCACCGGTGGTCCTCTACGCATCAACATCGAGCGGGGGGATCCGGACATTTCGGTGCAGGACGTTTCCGTGTAGGACTTTTCGGTGCACGGACATTTCGGTGCACGGACATTTCGGTGCACGGACTTTTCGGTGCACGGATTTTTCGGTGCACGGTCTTTTCGGTGCACTGGCCTTTCGGTGTAGGAAGCAAGCATAACATCTGAGGCCAGACCCAAGATGAACTTGAAACATTGTTTATTCACAAAACACGTGCCATCAAAAATTTAGAAGGACACATTACGAGCAACGCCTCTGAGAAATCGAAGAGCATGGTTGCGGTCATACTTTCTAGCGAGTGTCTGCAGGCGCTCGGAAACCTTTACATATTTTGTTGCCGGCTTGAATCGCTGCCCCAACTCAAGTTGCGTAAGCCGGTGAAGCTGCATGCAGTCCTCTCTTTGTAGAACCTCCAGGAACCTCCAAAGGGACGGGTGGGAGCATTGCACATGAGCCTGGAAGCCCCTGTGCCATGCTTCCACCGAGTTGGTGGTCTTGGAGTCGCACTGGAGCACGGTGTCATGGTGATTCCAGAGTTCCACTGGAAACTGTGCGTCTCGCCTTCCCCCAGCCGTGGGCCGTCCTATGAAGGTATCTTCGAAGTAATCCATAACTGGTTGCAGATCTGAGTGTACGCTGGACGCCAGTTCGGTGAAGATACCCTCCACATCACTCCGGGGTACCATGGAAAGAGCAGGTATCATGCGGGCCTCCAAGTTGATTCGAGGATCACAGGCATATAGTTCTTGAAGTCCTTCAGATTGAACCTTGTGATAAACGCACTGCGATAAATGAAAGAAGCACCCACGCACGTCGGATGTTGGCAAGACCGTTTTGAAAGCGTTAATGGCTGCAAGTTCGTAGTCGACTATTATGGTGCTTGGCTCGCAGACCCCTCCACACTCGCCAATAAGGGCGCTCAGAGCTCGCGTGTACGTTGGACAGTTTTTACGGGTTAGCAGCATATAAGCCGCGGGGAGAACAGATCCGCCAACTTCACAATGTAGGCTGTAAACTTGAAAAAACAGTTCTGGTGCAACCTTGAATGTACCGTCGGCAAACCATTTCTTGGATGTTTGAAGAACTTCAATCATCTGCGGACTGCAGAAAATAAGGAAGCGGTCCTGATCTTGCACACCGGAGTCGAATACAAGAAACCTCGAGCCGTCTTTCTTCGACGCGTAGTCAGCTGGAATGGTAACGTCTTCTAACCTCAAGGGTAGGGGGATCGGCCTTTGCTCCTTTGCACAAACTCTCCTGCACGTAAAATAGTTGGGATATCGTTGGCATCACGGTTCAAAACGGTGACACATGTGAATAAGAAATGCGTGCAATGTGCGATTTTAAACACTACGAGGAGCTACGCGCTAAACACCTCTAGACTGTGAAATAAAAATAGCGAACGACTAGGAAAGTAAGAGGGGGACAAGACTGGGGGGCTATGTTGCACGTTTTGGACTCCCAGGAGACTAGGGAGAAGGAAGGGACGTCAATAACGCTCTTTGAATGTTGATTGGTGGAGTCGCTGATGAGCGATGCGTGGTGTTGCTAAGATACGTTCATTCACACCTACGTCACTTCCTTCTCCCTAGTCTCCTGGGAGTCCAAAACGTGCAACATAGCCCCCCTGCTCATGGTCGTGAACTGTAGCGCGCGCCTTGTTATTTATTCTGTTTTTATGTGACGCGCCATGCAATTAAGCGCCCTGTCCTGTTCCCCTCTTATTTTCCTAATCGTTAACACCGACTAGCCCATCAGAGGTACGCGCTTAAACACTCTTTTTAACGGTAAAAATAACGAAAGTATAGTAAGTATTGATCCCACTGCCATTTTTCATACCTCTTCTAAACTTTCTCCTCCCAAAATATATTATTAAGGTCTATATTTGCAAACTGGGTAGTAATTATAGTAGCCTAAATGCTTCCCTCAGTGTTCTCGTGATGGTATCTTGAGGTGGCAGGTAGCTACACGCTTCCGGCGTCATCTCGGTGATGAGGCGTCCGACAACGGCTTGGTTGCATTCTTCCGTCGTTCTGGCTCTCTCCTTCATCGAGGAGTAAGCCAACTTGGCTTCTTGTTCCATTTGGCAGGTGGCATGAGTATGTTCGTTGATGAGTTGCACGACTTCCCCATCAATGGTATGTGCCCTTGCCTTGCATTCGAGCTTCCTGCTGCATTTCCAATATGTCTGCGAGGAATAAAAGGTGAATTAAATCGAAGTCGTTTAGAGTTTGAACCTTAAGGCCCGTTCACACTGCCCCATTTTCTTACGTTAAGTTACGTTACGAAATATTTTGTTGAAGTCACCGGGACTTCTGTGCTTCATATTAAGCGAGGCTACCAGTTCAAGGAGAAAGCATGACACGCGACATTCGAGGCAGGAATGTTTCGGTCGTAACCTAACTTAACGTAAGAAAATGGGGCAGTGTGAATCAGCCTTTATTCTAATATCAAAGGGAAGCTAAAACACTTCCTAAAAAACAACAAAAAAAAAAGGAGCGAGAGGTGAATTTTAGCGTATTTTTATCCCTTGAATCAGAATATCACATTCATTTTCTCCGGAGATGTAACTAAACGCGAGAAAACACGAAAAACCTCCGACCAGTCGTGACGTTATACCCAGATCTTTGGGCCGCCAAGCGCGTGTCGCTCGTGTGGGCAGCGCGTGCAATTGCAAGCTTGTTAGGTATTTTCCCTCACACCGACACCAGTCGTGACGTCTCTTTCTGACTTAAAAAAAAAGAGTGCGCGTGCATAGCTTTGACAGGCGCTGTAGATGCGCGAGAGCGGAGGTTCCGAAAACTCCTAATATGACGCCCCGCCCCGGGAAGGGGGGCTTCAGTCGTACTTTTAAAAATTAATTTCTGCAGCCTCCGTGAACCATATTGAAAAATAATCTCGATATTTGTGATTCTGGAGGCCAAATGAAGACGATTTGGGTGTTTTCCCTCAAATACAAAACCGCTTCAGTTTTCTTTAATAATAATTAACTAAGAGTCATATCCCATCATAGTGATATTATTCTATTCCATATACGATTAGGCCACGAAATACGCTAAAAATAAGCTAAACAAATTGATTGACTTCGCAGTCTTTCTTACAAATTTGAAAACTATCGCTATTCAATGCTTTAGGCAAACAACACTCACCTTCTCTTTGAAGCAGCGCTCCTTGTCGTATTCGAATCCTTCGTGCAGAAGTTTGGACCCTCCACGTTTACTTCGCAAGTAGACCGTCATCCTAAAGCTACCACCTCGACTCAACCAACATCAAATGAAATAGGACGATGACATGCAGATGCCGCGCTTTTATCCTCGTTTTCGGACAGTAGTTAGCGCTGTACCAACGTTCCTGGCACACCAGTAGGTTTTGTTTCTAAGCGGACGTTGCAGATAACAAAGTCTATGGTTTGGGGTTGGTTTGAGGTTCTTAGAAGGGAACAAAAGATTGTGTTCCGGGTGTACCTTTCGTTTATGTCTCTAGTGCTATTTGTAGAGGTTTTTGTGAAGGCTTTTTTTCTAAGCTGACCTTGTAGATGACAAAGTGTATTTGGGGTTGGTATGAGGTACTTAGAAGTGAACAAAAGATTCGTGCTTAACACACTGTTTCTGTAACTGCATAATGTTCGGAAAAACAAACGAGGTAGCTGTGTTTGACACGTCACTGTTTTCGTTTCTTATCTTCTCGGCTTTAATTTCAACCCACTCTATTTTACACCAGTCTCGGGTAGTTTAGAAACATGATCCTCATTGTTCTTTGTGTGTCCCCGTTGCCCTTCTTTTTTTGTTTCTTAGTTTAATTCTGGGAACTTTCCAGTAACTTGAAAGGGTTTTGCCCTTTTGTGCCCCCTAGTGTAAGGGTTCAAAGTTGCTAATGGCTTGAAAGGATTTTGACCAATTCACTGTTGGTGCCTTCGAAAAGGTGTGCACGCTTCGTTTAGGTGTTATAAAAAATATGTTTCAGAAAAGCCCGTGCACCGAAAAGTCCGTGCACCGAAACGTCCGTGCACCGAAACATCCGTGCACCGAAAAGTCCGTACACCGAAAAGTCCGTACACCAAAAAGTCCGTGCACCGAAAAGTCCGTGCACCGAAATGTCCGTGCACCGAAAAGTCCTACACCGAAACGTCCTACACCGAAATGTCCTAGACCCTCGAGCGGGAACGCTCGTGGTAGACCAACCAAATGTAGGAAAAAATGTCCCCGGAAAAAATGTCCCCAGAAAAGATGTCCCCGGACAAAAAGTACCCGGAAAAAATGTCCCCGGAAAAAAAGGCCCCAGGTGGGAAGTAGGAGAAAATGTCCCCAAAGGATTCTCTATCTCTGGGTTTCCCTGATTCTCGTGGCCTTCGGGCGGTCCGGTCATATGTCCTTGGGAAAAAAGGCACCCTGTGGAAAGTAGAAAAAAAAACTGCCCCAGCAAATAAGGAAATATACAATTCCCCGAGGTACAGAGCGCGAACACGACATCGGCGCATTTTCACAATTTACTTGGAGTATTAGTGGGAACGAAATTTTACCGTCTGCACTATATCCTCAAATGAGCAGTTTAAGTACCTATGACAACTTTGATGAAAACCTTTCGTTTCTATCAGAAAAAAGAGAAAAAAACAACAACTAGCGATCGCTTGTTCGTGCTAACAGTGTCGCGCTTTTTACCTATTTGGAAATGGTACACAAGTACCTCTCAAATTTCCCCAAACACAGAAATTTTGTTTTGGCTACAAGTGTTATAAATGTTTATTTCACAACGGTAAAAAAGCACACAATAATTTGGTTTCCAAAATAGCCCACAATAGATTACTTCGGTTGCTTTGTGTGGCTTCCAGTCTCCCTCTCGGTGGGTCATTTGTGACCGAATAATGACAAGACCGCCCGAAGGCCATGAGAATCGTGGAAAACCCAGCGATAGAGAACCCTTTGGGGACATTTTTTCAAACCACCGCAATGGACGACCAATCCGTGCAAACCTTTCTGTTTCTGCCACTGATACATGGCTTGACATCGCATCACCTACTGTAGTGGTGATCTTGCAGCATACCTTCTGCAGCACACATATCGCACCACCCAATTTATCAATAAAAGCGAATAGGGATGACCACCAGCATGCTATGATGATGTCACACGCAAGCCACGTGTGAATAGCATCAGTTTAAAATTAGAACATCATTATAGGGAAAAAAATAATCGTCACATCTTCACTTGAAATGGCAGGAAACTCTCCAGTTCTGTTATTTGTTAGCAGTATTTTCAGTGTTTCATGTATGTAAAGGACAGGGCAGTCGCTACATTAATTGTAGCATCAAACTTTTCATTAAAGAGAGCTCAAGGAAGACCTTTAGAGTGAACAAAGTAAGGAGATCTCCATTAATTGAAGATCATTGCTTGACAACCAGATCCTCTTGGCAGATGCAAATGCAAACTGACAAGTCCAGAGTTTCGACCCCCTTCTGATGCCACCAGGGCCATCACTGCACCATAAAGCTTTGAAACATCAAATAATCTCAAGCACATAAAGTTCTCAGCTGTTGGGCAAAAGTAAAATTATCACATTTTCTCCTTGCATGTTCTTTAAAAATTTGCCTAACCTAATCTCTCCTCTGAAAACTGTGATCTATAAAACCTGCGTTTTTAACACTCTGACCCAAACAGACAACATTCTAAAGTACAAATGTAACCTATTCCGGATTGTGTACAATGAAGCTTCCAATTAAAAAATACCATACTTCCCACTCCCTCCTTCAAAATCAAACTAAATTATAAAAGGACACCAACCATTTCTCAAATTTAAACTTGAAAAATATGACCTAGATCATATGCCACAAAAAAAACGCGACAAAAAAACAAAAGCTGATGCATCTATAATTAACGAAGCATCTCTCACTCCCTCCACGTGCAAGATTCATGCCGGCTATTGTGCCATTCAGAGCCGCCATATTGGAGAGTTTTTGCTATACATCTGTGGACGTGTCTGCGTTCAACCGTTTTCATATTAGGGCAATGTATTTGAGCATTCAAGGGGTTGGTCTTTAATTTCAATACAGTGAAAAAAAAAAAAAAAAAAGACAGACGCAAGATTGTGGAAAAGGAATTGACAGCAAAGAGGTGGCAATACTCGTCAGTGAATCAATGAACTTGGTCTCCCAGGTAAGCAAATGGTCTTTATCCAAGACTCCACGAGGGTTCGGACTGGACTGGCCACACACTCATATTATAGATTTACGACTCCCACTTTGCTGGGACCAATGTCTGGAGCAAAACTATTGGTATGGGAACACCCAAATATGGCAGTAACTTCAGAATTAACCATAAGTACACTAAATGGTGCTGCTTTCTGCATATGGTGTAGAAAAACAAAAAAAGCAAGATCGAAGTATATGCAACAGAGGACAATGTATTCTTTCTTCCCCCCCCGCCCCCCGAGATTAAAAGTTGCAGCTTTCTTGCTTTTCAAGCACGATTTCAGTTGCAGTACATGCGACAACACTGCTCCGAGACGAATGTGCAGGGCATACATTTTGTACATTTGTCTCCACCTAAGACCCTCTCAATTCCCTCGGATTGCAGCGAAGGCGGAAGAGGTAGATCCCCTCATTCCCAGCAACGGGGAAATCGTGAGGCTCATGCACAACGCTTTCACAAGCACTCACCTGGCCTGCATGGAGATGTCGGTCCTGGTTTTCTTTGACTGGGAGGTGCACCACCCCACCATTGCGACGTTCCTGGACTACTTTGCCCTGCTGGCCATGTTTCCCAGCGACAAGGTCAGGTGCAGGGATTCACCAGCGCAGCTTCTGAACCTTGAGAGCTCCTTGAAAAACTACCTGAGCTACTTCCTCGACACAGCCCTCAAGGGTGAGCATGATGCACACGCAGTCGTTCCCCACACGAGCGGACGTTCCTTTGCAAGACTGATGGGGAGATACGTTGATCTAGGAGTTGCTTCAGCTAACACGTTGGACCTATTTTCCCGGGTTAATTCGGCATTGTATCCTCCCGGTACCATTATGTCTCGTTAATGTGGACAAATTCGTCCGCACTAAAAGTGGTTCATAATACATTGAGACAAAAATGCACATCTAGTTAGTCCCCTTTTGTTTCTCTTAACGAGACATCACCGATGCGTTGAGTGTTAGAATTGTTGTGTTAGAAAAAGTTGGTGACTACTTGCACGTGAAACAGTAAAGGCAGGAGGCCTCCCATCGTGGCGTGAACGGAGTGAAAACGTTCCTGTAGTCGGTCGTTTAGGCATCGTCCGGTCTGTTCTACATGCAACCACCACATGTTAGGGGGATCTTGCAGACAACACCCTCCGAGCAGGGAACAAAGTTGTGCTTATGACGCTTTTGGCACCCGAGCGTTGAGCGATTGTCAATTATGGATCCCACCCTAGAATAAATCTTTGCCATCTTTTGGGGAGCAGAAAACACTACTGGTATCTCATACCGGTTGGCAACTTGTTTCAAACTATGTGAAAATATATGCAGGAGGAACTACCAGGGCAGAACCTAGGATGGAAATGGATGTTCTACCACCTTAGAATGGGAGGACGAGTATGGAAGAATGCTTTTCTTTGATCGGGGCGGAAAAGACCAGCAAAAGTGATTGGTCAGGACAGATAGCGAAAGGTCCAGGAAATGCAAGATGCCATTCTTGGGTTGTTCAAAAGTGAACTTGAGGTCTGAGCCACACTTGTTTATGGTTTCCAATGCCTGATTTACAATATTACCTTCCACATTTTTCTCATACACAATCAAAAAGTCATCAACACATCTAAAAACGTTCTGTACTGGTAGGGGGCGCTAAGGGAGTCCTGAATGGCACCATCAACCAGTGACAGGAAAATGTCGCTAAGAATAGAAGCTACACGTGACGAGGAAGGATCTTTTCTGCTCATGTCAGAATGAATGTTTCAACACAGATTTAATGCCGCTTTGATAAAGAACTTCCGATCGGAGCCTTTTAACCTAAAGGAGGCCAAGCATTGGACTATAGATCTCTGTAACAAGATGACGTTGACCCAACTGGCAGGCAACATCAAAAAAGCAGATGGGTAATACCTCGAGGTGTTCTTTAGTGCAAAAACGCATAAGGACACCTGCCCGTTTTGTGTAATCGCTACTGGACGAGGTACTTGGCAATGCCAAGTAGCTACCTTCCTTCAAAAGCTCCTGTCTGGTTTAAGTCTCACTGATCCATTTCTCGTACGCAACACGTAAGATGTGATAGATTCGCTGAGATCTGAGAGGTACAGCAGTCATGGCGTTTTTAGTGTAGATGTCGAAGATCTTTTCTATTCCCTTCCCCTTCAATCCTTGCTAACCTCTGTTCAGTCATGTATTTGAAGTTAACGGTGAGCTCCCCTTCCGAAACGCTACCAGGATACCCAGAAAAGACTTCCTCGAGCTTTTAAAGTACCATCTGAAATTATGTTCATAGGGTGGAAGGATGCCATGTACCTACAAAAGTCTGGAATATGTATGGGGTAGCCCCAATCCTCAGCAACATTTTCCTGTCACTACTATTCAGGACTCTCTTAGCCCCTACTAGTGCAGAACATTTTTAGATATGTTGATGACTTCTTGAATGTGTATCGGAAAGATGCGGGAGGTAATATTGTAAATCAGGTTTTGGAAACCATCAACAAGTGCGGCTTAGGCTTCAAATTTACTTTTGAACAACCCAAGGATGGCACTTTGCAATTCCTGGACCTTTCGCTATCTGTCCGGACCAATCACCTTTGCTGGTCTTTTTCGCCCCGATCAAAGGAACTCATTCTTCCATACTCGTCCTCCCATTCTAAGGTGGTAAAACAGCCATTGCCATCTTAGGTTATGCCCTGGGAAAGTCGTGTTACCATGCGGTCAAGGATAGTTGGAGTTCTCAGCTTGAACGCCTAAAAGCGACTGGGTTTCTCCTACTGGCACTTGTAGAGGTTTTAGGGACTCTGTTGCTCAAGGTTAAAGGTAGAGCCACTAAATAAGCTATGCTCCAGAGATGGGTAAGTCGCTTACCCATCTTGGGGCTCAAAAATATCATGGTTGCTAGCAGTGGCGTCACGAGGGTCAGCGGCAACCAGGGCGGTAGCCCGCCGCGACACCCCCCCCCCCCCCCCCGCTCTCGCGTGGCCCGCTGCAACTCCCCTTCCCCCGCTTTCGCGTGGTCCGCCGCGACTCCCCCCCCCCCCCTCTCGTGGCCCACCGCGACACCCCCCTGAGCGCTGCACCTAGGGTGGTCCGCCCCCCCCGCCCCCCCTTGTGATGCCACTGGTTGCTAGTTATCTGAAGCTTTATCTGAAATCATAGGAAACGCTTTTCCGTCCTCCACAAATGTTTAAACAGCGACAGAAAAAAAAAAAAGCAATATTACATAAGCATCTTGACATTGAATCTGATGCTGAAGAAGTCACACTTTTGAATTATGACGATCGGCAGTTGCATCTGCTCAGTAATAAGCATCAAGATGGCAACGCCTACAACAATATCAGGAAACAGAGTGCTGATACTGTAAGCGTAGCTCATTTAGTGGCTCTAGTTGGTGTTCACAAAAGCAGACCAAATATACCGAGGAAGCAATCAGTGGTAGTCCCCTACTTGCATAAATTTTCACACAATTTGAAACAAGTTTCCAACCGGTATGAGGTCCCAGTAGTGTTTTCTGCTCCCTCAAAGATGGCCAAGATTTGTTCTAGGGTGGGATTCATAATTGACAATCGCTCAACGCCCGGGTGCCAAAAACGTCTCAAGCACAAGTTTGTTCACTGCTCGGAGGGTGTTGTGTACAAGATTCCCCTAACGTGTGACGGTTGCTATATATAGAACAGACCGGACTATGCCTGAACGACCGACTACGGGAACATTTTTACTCCCTTCATGCCACGATGGGAGGCTTCCTGCCTTTACACTGTTTCACGTGCTAGTGCTCACCAACGTTTTTCTAACGCAACAATAATAGGGATATATCAAGATTGCCAAAGCAGAAACATTTTAGAAGCCTAACATTTAAAAAAAATTGGCCAGCGATGTGCGAGCCACACCTCGCTCGCTTTGTGTGATAAGGCCTTCCCATCCAACACTTAGGATTGATTTTGGCTGGCCTAGTATTTGATTCTTCTTCTTTGACCCGAATTCAATTGGGTTGGTATTTTTCTTGCTCTTTATTTCACATCAGTCGGAAGTCAGCACTCTTGTTCCTCACTGCGTGTGCGCTGTTTTTAATGTGATGTCATCCAACGAACTAGCTCCACTCTCCACTTTACAGCAGGAAAAATGTTTCTTTAAAGCAGCCACCGATACTTTTGGAGCAGATGTCATTGTAGCATATCCCTCGAAAAAGAGTACCGTTGCTACATAAAGCTCATGGAAGGAGTCCATCTTTGGTGATGTTGGGGATTCAGCTTTGATACTACAATGGAAGTATTCCACATTGCCTTTCGTAATAAGAAAACACAAAAATGAAACTTTTCTTTCTCCAGCTGTGATGAGTCAATTCAGTTTGAAAGACATCAACAAAGCAGAGGTCAGCGTGTCAATGTCACATTCTTGGGATTGTAAGTTTAGGCAGTGTTTGGGAATGTTCCAAGTAGCACAATTTCAAACACCTTGCTACCAGATTGGCCAAATCAGCGTTTCAACAGGCTCTGGTTTACTTCAGCATTTAGTCCTGCAAGATGGACTTTTCTCGGTGCAGTGGCTCAATTGGGGCACTTGAAAAGGACCAACTTTGCCAGTGCATGGGGTTGGCTCTTCCTTGTTTCCCACTTTTTTCAGTATATGCCACAGGCTCCTTGCAAACAGAGCCAAGTGGATGGACAACTTGCAAGTTTCAAAAATGGCATCCATTTTGACTTGCTCGTTGTGCATCCTTTTTTTTTTTGGCCGTACCCAAGTCCCACATTTTAATTGTGAACATAGTACACCAGCCCACCTGCCTCGCCACTCTAGCTCGAGTAGAGCCGTCTGTGAAGAGCCTCGACAGTTACGAGGACCGTTGCCTCTGCAGACTACGGCTTCATCAAGATGCCCGCATCAATGGTGGCAGCAGCTTGCGTGGCGTGCTCACGCATGTGTCTCCACCTCCAACCACTCTGGTCACCCATGCTCGAGAATGTCAGCAAGTACAAGCTCGAGCAGCTGACACCTTGTATCAGCCGCCTACTCACGTGAGTCTGTTTGAGATGTTTCAGTGCGCCTGCTCGTGCAGCACGTGTTGTGAGGGTTTTGCTGCCACTCCTTTCTGTTCTGCCGAAGACTGCAGGCATGCTCAAGTAGACTGTTAACTGAAAAGTCTCTGGAGGTTAAAAAGGCAGCACACATCCAATGGGCCATGTGTATTCCAACGTATCATCTGCACATCTTGGGGAGAGCTCGCGTTTCACTAAGAGACATGGCCCAATTGAACAAGTTGTTTAGTAGTGAGCAAAATGTCAACTGACATTGGGAGGCTCCCCATGAAATTTCTCACGATCCTGCCAGCCTCTACCATCTTCGTGTTTGGATCGTTGCTGAATGCATTTTAATGTCAATGTCCCGCTTGTGAAATGGCCAGGGAGCATGTGCAGGTCAACGACAGAATGGCAAGACGATATCAGGTACTTTGTGGCTCTTGTGTATGTTGACATAAAGGGGGAAACAACGAAATATTCAGGACAAGGACTACACAACCTTGTCTTGCATGTTGATTCTTTCTTCAATCCTGACCCGCACCAACACGCTCTTCGTCCATCAAAACAAAATATTTGGGTCATGCAAATACAAAAGTTTAGAATGCAGGTGAAATTCTGAGTATTCTACTCAATGTGAGTAGAATAGTTTTTGAATATACAAAACTAAATGAGGATTGTATATTGATGTTCTAACTGAACTCGAGTGAAATACCAATATCTAAATTGAATCTGCTTTTTTGTCAAGTGCCTTTCTCATAAAGCCTGTGAATGGGTCAGTTTGTAACATGCAGTATTTTATGTAGCCTTAGAGTGGAGAAAGGAGTGCAGTCGACCCCGCTGGAAATGGGCTTCCATTTAACGAAATAGCCGAGACAATCCAGTGAATCTGATTTCCCATTTGTGCATTCTCAGAAAATTTAAAGGACCACTAACAACCCTTGCTGCAAACAACTGGAAATAATTCCTCGAATCCTAGCCATCACCCTGAAAATTTTAAGCTTAGAAACAACGTATTTGCAGAGAAAAAAAAATACTTAAAAAATCCAGACTTGAAACTTTAGCCCGAGGGAATGAGGTTAAGGAGAAATGGTGCACTCCTTGCTGCGTTGTTGGTCATTCTTAACCCAGAATGCTGCCGATAGCTTCTTGTCAAAATGCCATGTTTCCTGTCTTTCTGTCAAAACTCATCAGCACATCTCTTTTTAGAAGTCTATTTATGAGTCCACAATCTCTTGGACAGTGCATCATGTACGCAGTCGATCGGATGTTAGGCGCACAACTCTCCTTGTCCATTTGAGTCCCAGGCATCAGTGTAAGATGGAAGCTGCTGTGGCTCATCTGCATAGCCTCAAGAGTTTTCTTTCTCGCCAGCCAGAAGGTTGTAGTGGTTAGGTTAGGTATGGGTTAGGTGGCGCTCGTTATAAAGGGTATAGCCGTCACCATCTATCCGTTCATTCATCCTTTTACTTGATGCTTCTATCTTCCCCTGTTTACAACAGTGAGGGATGCCCTTTTCACACCACAATTAGTTGTCTTATTTTATATCCCCTTTTCCCCGCTAGCATGGGGTCCTCCCTCACTTTGGCGGGTCCCCAAAGGGTACCCGACACATCCATGCTTCAGAAACACTGGCGTAGATGATTGCTTCGCAATTTCTCTCACTAAGTTGGAGCTTACTAACTACTGCAAAAAACTAATCCGAGCTGACCCTGACTTCCTCATCGTCCCCATCCCTCCCACCCCTCTCAGCATAGCCGTTGGTTCCCGCTCTGTTGAGTAAGAAGAAAAATAGCCAGGAGACGGCCGATAGCTCGTTGCTAACACTTCCGGGCTCCGAGGTTTTGCACTTGGAAGCAAGGTGTGCTTGGAATCGTTACAAATAACATATTTTATTCATCTCATTAATAATGGTAGAGATGCGCGACACTTAAATTTCACGAAATGCCTCTGCTATATACATCATAAAAAAAAAAAAAAAGTGAAGAGGAGCCTGGCAGGGGGAGGAAGGATACAGATTTTTAATGGCTTATTTGCACGCCAAAAAGTCTCAAGATCCAAGATCCAAGATTCTTTTTTTTTCTGGGTTAAAGTATTGTTTTTACATGTGAGACAATAAAAAAAAAGCACCAATGTTAGGGTTGTCAGTGGTCCTTTAGGTTTAGCTTTTTTAACAATAAATGTAGGCTTTTAACTCTTCAGCAACTGCCAAACCACCCAGATTTGTTCTGGATCTGGTCCGAGCTTTAACCGAGATTGGCCCAAGGATAGGAAAACCTATCCTTGGGCCAAATGTCCTTTGTGGTTTCTTTGTGGTAATTAATGAGAGGCACATAAGTGTTCTTTGCTCAGCAAAAAAAATATTGTATTTGTAAATGCCTGTATTGGAATACTGGCTTCCCACACCGTAGACCAAGGTGCGATACAATTCAGGTTTTCTCCCTCCCTGGCGCTATCAGCTATTTCGCTTTCACAGAAGTCAGCAACCAACTTTGGAAAACCTCAACGAAAAAAATGTCCTTTGTGGTTTCTTTGTGGTAATTAATGAGAGGCACATAAGTGTTCTTTGCTCAGCAAAAAAAATATTGTATTTGTAAATGCCTGTATTCGAATACTGGCTTCCCACACCGTAGACCAAGGTGCGATACAATTCAGGTTTTCTCCCTCCCTGGCGCTATCAGCTATTTCGCTTTCACAGAAGTCAGCAACCAACTTTGGAAAACCTCAACGAAAAAAATGTCCTTTGTGGTTTCTTTGTGGTAATTAATGAGAGGCACATAAGTGTTCTTTGCTCAGCAAAAAAAATATTGTATTTGTAAATGCCTGTATTCGAATACTGGCTTCCCACACCGTAGACCAAGGTGCGATACAATTCAGGTTTTCTCCCTCCCTGGCGCTATCAGCTATTTCGCTTTCACAGAAGTCAGCAACCAACTTTGGAAAACCTCAACGAAAAAAATGTCCTTTGTGGTTTCTTTGTGGTAATTAATGAGAGGCACATAAGTGTTCTTTGCTCAGCAAAAAAAATATTGTATTTGTAAAGCATCGAATATCTTTCCCACAACAAGTGTGGCAACAAATTCAGTTTTCCCCCCTGGCCTATCGCTATTTGCTTTCAGCAGCAGGGTTTGTTCATTGCCAACTTTGGAACTGCCAAGAAAAACGTACGCTTTTCTGGAACTTGGAGCCACAGTGCTCGTTCTAAGTAGATAGTCAAATGGTATATTAACAACAGGTCTCAAACGAATTGTCTGAGGTCTTGTGCTGTGTGTTTACTTGACCTCGTCTTGGCAGGGGGAGAGAGTTTTATTTATGCGTATGCATGTGGCGAAGTTGGTGCCTGGGAAGTTTGGTAGTAGTAAGATAGGAATGTCAGTTTAACGGGAGTAGACTCTACTAAAAAAATTGACCGCATCTCCACGTGGTGAACGATGTTGCTTGGGGCGAAGCTCTGGTGGTGCTTGTCTGCGTAGACGCCGAGCCGCAGCATGCCGAGCCTTTTCATTCATGTCAGTAGGAGAATGTGTGGTTTTCTTCTTTTTCTAAGCAGACAGATGGGATGGCATCTCAGAACCCCCTACTCTTTTTTTTCTTCTTTTTCTTTTTTCATAATTTTTTTCATCTTTTTTTTTCCAATTTTTGTTTTGCCCTACACGAGCACGTGAGCATGTGCTCACGTGATCTCACGAGCAGAAGCACGACGCTGGGCCTACGGCGGACGGACATGGCTAGCCCCTAAGGAGCTTCGCCCCTAAAATAATTTTCAATCTGAATTGGACAACTGTTTGCTGTAGGGCATATAGGGGAACTCTGAACCATAGCCCCGATTTCTGGGCATTTAAGTGCTACCATTGAAAATTTTTGACTGTATTGTATATACACAAAAACAGGTTGGCTTTCTTATAAAGAAGGCACTTGTGCCTGCTTCCAAGCAGAGATTAAGAGCCAAGTGTGATGGCATCTCATGAAAGAAGCAATCAGCAAATGGTTGATGGCACGTCAGAAGATGTGCCTGAAAGAAAGACCCGCATTGGGACACTTGGTGACATTCATCTGAATCCTATTGCCAACTGTTACTTTAGAACCCCTTTCATTGATGAGAACAACTGTTCTCTACGTTCTCTGTGGGGAAGTAGGCAAGCAGTTAAAAGGTCGACTAATTTTTAACTAAATCATTCCTACGAAATTGCAAATAGCAGTCGAGCATCTTAAGAAATATTTTACTAATGGATAAGCATTTAAATAAATACAAAGAAGGCAAGCTCTGAAGAGGGAGGAAAAAAGCAAGAATATAGGTGGCAGCCAACATTAACCATCTGGAACATGTCCAGCGGGAGAATGCATTTATTTTTCAGTTCTCAAAATAAACCAATTTCACAATTTTGTAACATAAAAAAAAAGAAAGAAAGTTGTGGCAACAATGGAGACAACGCTCTCTTTTCTGGCTCAAGTTTTGGCCGAATGAAGACTTGTGCGCTTGCCGTCCTTTAGTGCAACCTGGCCAAAGACGAGGGGCTTGGAAAGGAGACGGTTCTTCTTAATGAGATTCCATGTCGTCCTCGAGGGATGGTGACACTGTGGTCTTTTCGTCATTTGTTGCAGTGTTCAGGACGACGACGATGACGCGACCAGGCGTTGGGAAGAAAAGCGTAGAAGTGTGGGGAAGAAGGGGAAGTACACATGGCCCGCTCTC
This sequence comes from Ixodes persulcatus, assembly GCA_013358835.2. Classification (NCBI taxonomy): domain Eukaryota; kingdom Metazoa; phylum Arthropoda; class Arachnida; order Ixodida; family Ixodidae; genus Ixodes; species Ixodes persulcatus. The sequence continues at coordinate 47,356 of JABSTQ010010835.1, forward strand.
TGGGACACATGACTAGATCCGGAACAGTTGTTGCAGTGTCCATCCATTGTGCCAACCAACTTTGGAAAACCTCAACGAAAAAAATGTCCTTTGTGGTTTCTTTGTGGTAATTAATGAGAGGCACATAAGTGTTCTTTGCTCAGCAAAAAAAATATTGTATTTGTAAAAAACACTCATATCTTATGGCCATACAAGCAAGTGTGGCTAAAGGTCTACACGGACCCCCAATTGTTTTTGAGCCATAAGTTTGCTTGCAAGCAGCAGGGTTTGTTTCACCTGCCAACCGGACTGCCAAGAAAAAACGTTCGCTTTTCTGGGAACTGGCTCCACAGTGCTCGTTCATAAGTAGATAAACAAATGGTTATATTAACAACATGGTCTCAAACACGAATTGTGTCTGAGGTCTTGTGCTGTGTGTTTATTATTGCCTCGGTCTTGGGCGGGGGGAGAGGAGGTTTGTATGTTATGACGTTCTGCATGTGGCGAAGTTGGTGCCTGGGAAGTTTGGTAGTAGTAAGATAGGAATGTCAGTTTAACGGGAGTAGACTCTACTAAAAAAAATTGACCGCATCTCCACGTGGTGAACGATGTTGCTTGGGGCGAAGCTCTGGTGGTGCTTGTCTGCGTAGACGCCGAGCCGCAGCATGCCGAGCCTTTTCATTCATGTCAGTAGGAGAATGTGTGGTTTTCTTCTTTTTCTAAGCAGACAGATGGGATGGCATCTCAGAACCCCCTACTCTTTTTTTCTTCTTTTCTTTTTCATAATTTTTTTCATCTTTTTTTTTCCAATTTTTGTTTTGCCCTACACGAGCACGTGAGCATGTGCTCACGTGATCTCACGAGCAGAAGCACGACGCTGGGCCTACGGCGGACGGACATGGCTAGCCCCTAAGGAGCTTCGCCCCTAAAATAATTTTCAATCTGAATTGGACAACTGTTTGCTGTAGGGCATATAGGGGAACTCTGAACCATAGCCCCGATTTCTGGGCATTTAAGTGCTACCATTGAAAATTTTTGACTGTATTGTATATACACAAAAACAGGTTGGCTTTCTTATAAAGAAGGCACTTGTGCCTGCTTCCAAGCAGAGATTAAGAGCCAAGTGTGATGGCATCTCATGAAAGAAGCAATCAGCAAATGGTTGATGGCACGTCAGAAGATGTGCCTGAAAGAAAGACCCGCATTGGGACACTTGGTGACATTCATCTGAATCCTATTGCCAACTGTTACTTTAGAACCCCTTTCATTGATGAGAACAACTGTTCTCTACGTTCTCTGTGGGGAAGTAGGCAAGCAGTTAAAAGGTCGACTAATTTTTAACTAAATCATTCCTACGAAATTGCAAATAGCAGTCGAGCATCTTCACAAAATATTTTACTAATGGATAAGCATTTAAATAAATACAAAGAAGCTCTGAAGAGGGAGGAAAAAAGCAAGAATATAGGTGGCAGCCAACATTAACCATCTGGAACATGTCCAGCGGGAGAATGCATTTATTTTTCAGTTCTCAAAATAAACCAATTTCACAATTTTGTAACATAAAAAAAGAAAGAAAGTTGTGGCAACAATGGAGACAACGCTCTCTTTTCTGGCTCAAGTTTTGGCCGAATGAAGACTTGTGCGCTTGCCGTCCTTTAGTGCAACCTGGCCAAAGACGAGGGGCTTGGAAAGGAGACGGTTCTTCTTAATGAGATTCCATGTCGTCCTCGAGGGATGGTGACACTGTGGTCTTTTCGTCATTTGTTGCAGTGTTCAGGACGACGACGATGACGCGACCAGGCGTTGGGAAGAAAAGCGTAGAAGTGTGGGGAAGAAGGGGAAGTACACATGGCCCGCTCTCTGGGACACATGACTAGATCCGGAACAGTTGTTGCAGTGTCCATCCATTGTGCCAACCATCTCGGATGTCGCTCATGCCCCGTAGAGGCAGCATCATTGCTTGTGACCTGCCTCAATGAATTTATTGTTCCTTGCGAGAAGGGACCAAGGTACTTGAGAAGTTACCAGCCACTGTGCGCTGTAAGCTAATTTAAGTTAAGCTTGGCAAAAGAAAAGCCCTACACTGGTTGCAGATGACTCTTGCTAAAAGTACAGAAAAAAAAAGTGACCTAATAAACCCTGGCCCAGATGCTTCAAATAAAGAATGAAAGACAAAGTAGGCAATGTAGTGGTGTCTTTTAGACATTTGAGGAATGGAGGCGCTGGAGAGAGAGAAAAGCACTTTTGTGCACCAACAAAAACATCACTTTTGGCTGTGCAACGAGCAGTCGACACACGCTGCAGTAGCGTGTGCACATTGCAAAATAGCAGATCTGGAGGTGCCTTTAATGAGGCTCAAGTTAGGCAAAAATCCAACTTATCACGAAATGCCTCTTGGCGCTCACTCTGTAGTTCGTTCGAAGGAGCGTCTCTGGTCTGGGGGAGGATTGCCGTTGCGGTGCAGCCAGAGTTGAGTTAGGTTTCCACGAGCGACACGTCAAGCATGCAGAACATCGACCTGCGAGGCCAGAGTTAAAAAACTCCTTTGTAAACAGGATACAATGGTAAGACTCGGGGGGGGGAAGGGACAAAAATCAAGGTCACCAAGGTCAAATTCACAAAGCACTCGCCTTACAACAACTTGGCTAAGAAGTTTGTAAGTGCCGAGAAGCACCAAAATCATCATTCACGAGAAACATTCTTAAAGGGCAACTCCAGTCGAGAACGAAACCAAAATAAATGACTGGCATCGCTTTAGTGGCACGAAATGTGATCACAGCCGAAATATTACGTCAAAGTGAAGCCGCATACTTCACTAAAACAGATTTTAAAGATGCGACCAGCTGCTCTTTAGCGCGTGGCAAGTGGGTCAGCTTTTTGCCAAGGAACACTGGTGCAGCACCCTTTGTGATGTCACGTCGCGGTGGAGCTGCGGTCAATTGGTTGTTTTGTGTACCGCAGCACCAGTGTGACGTCACATCGCGGCAGTACGGCTGATGATCGGTGTTGCCATCCCTCTAGCAGATAGTTTCGGTTTTGCCGTAGACGCCCGAAACCAAACTTTCAGCCGTAATATTTATCTACACACAATGTAAAAAAAAAATGTAGAGCCCTTCCACTTCACAAAAAGATGGAGGATTAGCGAAGCTGTTATCTTTAAGACATCTCGGACGACGCCTACAGGATGACGTCTAGGACGACCTCAAGGACGACGCCTACAGGACTTTTAGGACGACCTCAAGGATGACTTCTAGGAAGACCTTAAGGATGACTTCTAGGAAGACCTCAAGGACAACCTCTCGGACGACGTCTAGGACGACGCCTAGAGAAATTCAGCCTTTCCACTCTGGTAAAGACCAGAGTGGAAAGGCTGGAGGTTGCCACCATCGCTCATAGATGGCGGTAGCTGCCCAGAGTTTAGTATCGACATTTGTTTGCCTGCGGACATGATACTGGGAAAACTAGTCCTTAACAGCTCCGCTGTAAAACAAATTATACCTTTTAATTGAGGGACACTGCCTCAGCTGAAAACAGTCAATCACAAATTAAAAAAAATATTGACCGGAGTTTCCGTAAGTGACATTGAGATCCCAAAGAAATTGTCCATGTTTTTGGCACGAAATGCTAGGTTCCGGTGAATTTGAAAAACTTAGGCCTTTCCACTCTGGTGAAGAAGGAAGAGCTGTAGCTTCTGTTCTCGGAGGTGGCTTTCCAGGCGAGCGATCTGCTCTTCTTTCGCAAGGGAATCTGAAGCGCTCAACGCAGTGCAACTTTAGGCGATGGCGGCCTCGCGGCGACTGCGGAACCATTTGCGCTGCTGCTTCGCACATCGCCGCTCGTTCTGTTCCCGCTCTTCTTCCTCCGAAGAAATGCTGCCGCCATCTATGAGCTATGGCAGCAACCAGTTGTCTGGTTGCCGAGGCTGGAAAGGTTGCCGCAATCTATGAGCGACGGCGGCAAGCGGACAACCGGCAAACACAACACTCGGAACAGCCACCGCCATCTATGAGCGACGGCGGCAACCAGAGTGTTGTGTCGACCAGAGGTGTCGACATTTGTTTGGTACCGGACATGATCCTGGGGAAACTAGCCCTTAACAGCTCCGCTGTAAAAAGATTTGGGGCGTGTGGGAAGCACAGTGGTGCTTTAAAGTTACCACTTGTGCAGGAGGCGCAAGGATGGTGGTGCGAAAAAATGGATGGGATGATGATCTTATCTCCATTTTCGCACCACCAGCCCTGTGCCTGTTGCACAAGTGGTCACTTTAATCAGTGTTGGGAAGTACTTTAAGTACTACTTCCAAGTATGCTTAGAAAACTTGTAGTTTACTTGAACTACATTCTCTGAGAATGTACTTGTGCTTTACTTTAAGTATTTTTTTCTGGTACTTTCCGAGGCAAGTGCAACTCCCGACTTCAAACTACATTCCCCCAATTTGGTCTCGGTGAAATGTAGCTCTTTCAAGAACCACGCGCTCGTGTCCTTGGTTTTCCCAGTACTGTACACAACTTCTGAGGTCGAGTATAGGAGTTCACCAACCTTTAACAGAAACATGGCGTATAGTCATGTGAAAATGCACTATCATCTTTCTAGACGTCATCCGGTCATTTTTCTGAGTGAACTAATGGCGGCTATAAGACCGATACAAATAATTCCCTTTTAAGTTGATTGTATTGAATAGTTTGTAAGTGAGAGTAAAACAACTACTCTGTGGCCACTTGACTTCATCCTAAATTCGCCACCATTTCCTAAAATAACTGATACACCCCCATTACCACTGGGGCAATGCATATCAAAAAGAGCCCCGCATATCTCCGCAGTAAACTGGCGAATGCGGATAAAAATGAATCAGATTTGGCAGACTGCGAATTTGATGCGGATTCCAGGGGCTGCGGATGCAAATCGGGGGCAGATATCCGCGTGTCCGGATCTACATTTTTGCCGAGGTCGCCCATAAATGTGCGCAACCGCACAGTGTAAAGTGAATTAGCCAGTGATACTTTGAAATACATCATCAAATGTATTGCGGGAGAAAACTACTCTCTTAGATACAAGGTGCCAATCACGGAGAAAATTCTTCTTTACGTCAAGAAAGATTTGATTCTCACCGAAGATCGCTTTAGAACGTTCTATCTCGCCAAAAATGCTGTCCCTAGAAAAAGTAAAGAATGCAGGAGCATCAGTCGTCCCGGGTAAACGTGTTCTTGTTTGGCAGAGCGGAAAACATTCTTTGAGCAAAGAAAACCCAAAACGTACAAGCCACAAGAAAGTACAAGTCTGCAAGTGACTTCTTCACAGTAGATCGAGGAGACTGAATAGAATTCTCTGGAGTGGTGGAACTTGCGCCAGTACGAGCTTCCGCACCTAACTCTTGCAGCACAGTTTGTGCATGCCACCCCAGCATCACGTGCACCAATGGAGAGAGACTTCTCAGTAGCGGGCATTAATTTTAGAGAGGCAAACCAGTCTGAATCCATCCATGTTGACAACATTCTGTTTCTTCTACACAGCAACCTCGACAAGTGAAACGTTGCGTGTGTGCGTTTTCTTTTTCTCGGCAGTTAGCACCGAGTTGTTTTTAAGTATATGGTTCCGGGCATGCAGCTGAGGGTTCATGTTTAAAACTTAACCGATAGGTGGTGTATGGACGTATGCTGGTGCGAAACGGGCGTGTGCGCGAGGGAAAGAGACCTGGGCGAGGCTCAGACTCCTGGAATGCACGCTTCACTACCATTGGCTGCAGGGACTCCCTAATGGGGAGATGGGGCCAAGTGATCCTTCAAAAGGAGCAGCAAGAGGCCGCAAGAGTGTGTTCTCGAACAATGTAAATACTTCTGTACGTACGTATTAAACAGATTATCGCAAGAGACCCTTCCGTCTCCCTATGTTCCTGCCTGGAGTCATCCTTCGGTTCCTGTCCCGGCCTGGCCGTGCCTGATCCTGCCTGGAGAACTCGGTCCCAACAGCATATCTACTTTTCTCGTACGACTATGACATTGTGTACCGGAAGTCCGAGGAACACAGCAACGCAGATGCCCCATCACGCTTGCCTTCAGACCTTGCTTCCAGCGACCCAAACAAAGACACGTCGGTACTTTCGGTCTCCGACGCGGAGCTGCTTCCTGTCACAAGCTATCGAATCGCGGTGAAAACCACGAGAGACCCGTCATCCAAAGTGCTCAACTTTACCCTGAACGGTTGGCCCACCTCTGTTCAGGACAAAGCCCCGCAGACTTTATCTAGAATAATCAGACGTTGAAATGCACAGTGCCACGTTTTTTAAATTGTTTGACTGAAGTGAATCTAGAAGTGTTGAGTGAATCCCGGCAAAAGTGTTCGTTCAATGCTTGTGAGGGAGTGTCCGTGGAATTCGTGAATCTTCCTGGGTCAATCGATTACCGTTCTCCTCTCTACCACCCGTTGTATATTTTTTGTGGCGTAAGTATTAAGTCAAACCCATTTATAACAATCCCACATATAACGACCTATCAATTATAATGACCAGCTTTCAGAAAATATAGGAATTCAGGGCCCCACCCATTAAAATTGGTCCAGATAAAACAACCATTTTTCAAAGCATTATACTGTTACAACAAACACTCAAAATCAGCTTTCGGGGAAAAAAAAAAAAAAAAAAACTCCCGCGCGCGAAAAGAAAAGAAAAAAAAGATCAAAAGAGCTACATTTCGGGTGCGAGGCTCCGGGAGACGCTCAAGGTGATTTCCACGGCTGCGCGGCGTATACTTCCTCGAGGAGGAAACAAAACTACAAAAGCAAAAACGCCCTCCTGGGACGCGTAGTCCGCTGATTGTGCGTGCGGGAAGGAGAAGGAGGAGGACGTCAACTGTCAACTCTCAAGCGGTGCTACGTTCGTTCGTTCTATGTTTGTATACTCTGTTCAACTCAAGAAAAACTCAATGCTTGGTATAAGGTGGCTAGCCCCATTGCCATCGTGACCGTTTGTTTACATTTGCCATTTTGATATCCGTATCATGCACATTCTCTCGCGTCTACGGACTCGTGTCTGTCGTTATAAAATAGGGGGAAAAAAAATCTACTATACTCCGTCTCGCCCTACGATGGACTAGGGCCCGAAGGCTGGCGGGAGGAGCACCACCTCAGAAAAGCTTGCATCCACATTGCAAGAGTGCGCGAGAGAAATGCGGATACGCAGAGTACGAAGAGAACTAAACTTACGCATATGGTTCTCTGTTGTGATAGCGCGCTTTTTTATATTGGTGTGGTAAAGGTACATGGTATTTAGCTTCAGAAATATTCCTACCATATTTCATAAACATGTCAACTGTTTGGAGAAGTTGGAGTGCGCGCAAGCAACACTGACAAAGTCGTTTCTCATTAGCCGTAACAATCCAATCCTAGCGGTACCCGAAGCGGGCACGAGGTGCGAGGCTGACGGCGGTACGGATGAAGCACACGCAGATGGGTCAGCAGTCGAGATTCCTTGAATGCCGTGACCATACGTGCTGTGGCAAGGAACTGGGAACGCAGGTGTAAGTAGAGCAAAAACCCGGGAAGCAGATGGAGCCGCTGGGAGGGCTCGATAAACAGACGAAACACTCGCCTCCAAATGACGCGTCTTGGCGCACTGATACGCACGACGGAGCAAATATACCACGTTATTTCTAACAGGCTCATGATTGGACCCGGCGGCCTGTAGCATTGAGCTTTAGTCCATCGTAGGATGAGACTGAGTATAGGAGGCTTTATTTAAACGAAAGGGCATCACGCTGGCAGAAAAAGATAACGACGGAGCAGCACTGCGTGGCCTCGCAATCCCAGCCACCCGACAAGCTTGCAAAGTGTCGTTTGAAAGACAACCCTGCCAGAGGCGACGGCTGCGCACTCGTGCATGCGCAGGAAGTGCGGCACTTAAAACGCTTTAGACCAAAGCAAGTATTAATTACCTCCGTAGACAGCCAAGAACCATCGTCGGGCTAGTGCACGGCACTTAATTTTGTGTTGGCGTGCGTTTCATAGATCTGTTCTATGAGGTATGTGGTCAATCTTCATTATTTTACCTGCGCGGTAGAATCGGCAGCAATTTATTTTTTGATTATCTGAAAGCTAAGTCTGCCTGCGCATTAGAATTGGGGGCGCGTTAGAATCGTGCAAACAGTTTCTTTAAATAAAGAGCTGGCAGAGTGAAACTACCAATACCAGCTTCATTATCTTTATTTATAACGTGTTTTAAGGGGGGACACTACCCAGAAAAAAACAATTTCTGCAAAAAAATTGATTTTGAAAAATGCCATATTTACATCCACAAACATCTAGAGAATATTCCCAGAAAGTTTCATTAGTTTACACTGCATAGTTAATTTTTTATAAATTATTTTCGGTTTACCGATGCTAAAGAAAAGGTAGGGGTTGGAACACTTTGAATGCATTTTTCTCCGTTCCACTTTTCGGCATACATTTCACATTAGAAAAACTCGTTTTTCTATTACACAATAGAGAATTATTCTTAGGTGGTTTTCTGGGATACAATTTTGTGAGGAACATGCCTGGCTGGTTAGTTTTTCTACTTTAACATTCTTTTATGCTAAAAAAAAAAACTACATTTTTAAAAAAGTGCGGACATGAAAAAAAAAGAAGTAATCTTCTTATGGAGTTATACTTATGAAAAACAATGCAATATAGCAAAATAACCAGCTGGGTATGTGCTATGGGTATTCGTATGACTATATTACACATAAGTTTTTCTAAGCGAACCCACTCACTTCCATATTGTAACATTCGTAACAAGTTTCAGAATTGACATAGGACAATGAAATTTGGCAGGGATGGGCTTGCCACTCGTATAAACTTCCACTGCATCTTTGATTGAAATCAAGCAAGCGGTACAAAAGTTTACTTTTTTTAATAGTGTCCCCCCTTAAAGGTAAGTCCAGATATAACGAACTACTGATAAAACGACCACTTTTCGCGCAACTATCGCATTCGTTATTAGTGGGTTGGATTGTGTCGCTAAAATATTGCACAGATGTACATGCTCTGCTGCAGCGGGGAGGCCGTGGCTCATCAAGCAACAGTGTTTTCTCAGTCTCCAAACAAAGAAAATAAATAAAGAACTTGACTTACTTTGAAAATGGGGAGCAGCTCTCAACAGACCAAGGCTAACTTATATGGGGCTGCCAAGTCATTAGAGCACCGGAATACAGAAAGCGACTGCTGCACGAGGTTCACCCAGACGTCGGTCGTACCAAGGCCAAGGCACAAAACCATCTCTGGTGGCCAGCCTTGTGAAATGGGAGCAGCTCTCAACACCAAGGTTTGGTGAAGTCATTAGAGCACGGCTACGAAGCGCTGCGCCGAGTTCACCCAGACGTTTCGACCAAGCCAAGGCACAAAACCATCTCTGGTGCCAGCCTTAATTTGAAGTCTTTAAATAAAGAGCTGGCAGAGTGAAACTACCAATACCAGCTTCATTATCTTTATTTATAACGTGTTTTAAGGGGGGACACTACCCAGAAAAAAACAATTTCTGCAAAAAAATTGATTTTGAAAAATGCCATATTTACATCCACAAACATCTAGAGAATATTCCCAGAAAGTTTCATTAGTTTACACTGCATAGTTAATTTAAGGTAGGGGTTGGAACACTTTGAATGCATTTTTCTCCGTTCCACTTTTCGGCATACATTTCACATTAGAAAAACTCGTTTTTCTATTACACAATAGAGAATTATTCTTAGGTGGTTTTCTGGGATACAATTTTGTGAGGAACATGCCTGGCTGGTTAGTTTTTCTACTTTAACATTCTTTTATGCCAAAATAAAAAAAAAAACTACATTTTTAAAAAAGTGCGGACATGAAAAAAAAAGAAGTAATCTTCTTATGGAGTTATACTTATGAAAAACAATGCAATATAGCAAAATAACCAGCTGGGACTGCTGCACGAGGTTCACCCATAGTCGGTCGTACCGAGGCCAAGGCCCAAACCAATCTATGGTGGCCAGACTTGAATTTGAAAATGGGGAGCAGCTCTCAACAGACCAAAGGTAACGTATTATGGGGGTGCAAAGTCATTAGACACGGAATACACAAAGCGACTGCTGCACGAGGGTTCACCCAGACGTTCGGTCGTTACCAAGGCCCAGGCACCAAAACCATCTCTGGTGGCCAGCCTTGAATTTGAAAATGGGGAGCAGCTCTCAACAGACCAAGGCTAACTTATAATGGGGGTGCCAAGTCATTAGAGCACCGGAATACAGAAAGCGACTGCTGCACGAGGTTCACCCAGACGTCGGTCGTACCAAGGCCAAGGCACAAAACCATCTCTGGTGGCCAGCCTTGAATTTGAAAATGGGGAGCAGCTCTCAACAGACCAAGGCTAACGTATATGGGGCTGCCAAGTCATTAGAGCACCGGAATACAGAAAGCGACTGCTGCACGAGGTTCACCCAGACGTCGGTCGTACCAAGGCCAAGGCACAAAACCATCTCTGGTGGCCAGCCTTGAATTTGAAAATGGGGAGCAGCTCTCAACAGACCAAGGCTAACTTATATGGGGGCTGCCAAGTCATTAGAGCACCGGAATACAGAAAGCGACTGCTGCACGAGGTTCACCCAGACGTCGGTCGTACCAAGGCCAAGGCACAAAACCATCTCTGGTGGCCAGCCTTGAATTTGAAAATGGGGAGCAGCTCTCAACAGACCAAGGCTAACTTATATGGGGGTGCCAAGTCATTAGAGCACCGGAATACAGAAAGCGACTGCTGCACGAGGTTCACCCAGACGTCGGTCGTACCAAGGCCAAGGCACAAAACCATCTCTGGTGGCCAGCCTTGAATTTGAAAATGGGGAGCAGCTCTCAACAGACCAAGGCTAACTTATATGGGGGTGCCAAGTCATTAGAGCACCGGAATACAGAAAGCGACTGCTGCACGAGGTTCACCCAGACGTCGGTCGTACCAAGGCCAAGGCACAAAACCATCTCTGGTGGCCAGCCTTGAATTTGAAAATGGGGAGCAGCTCTCAACAGACCAAGGCTAACGTATATGGGGGTGCCAAGTCATTAGAGCACCGGAATACAGAAAGCGACTGCTGCACGAGGTTCACCCAGACGTCGGTCGTACCAAGGCCAAGGCACAAAACCATCTCTGGTGGCCAGCCTTAGGCCGGGACATGCAAGATTTTGTTAAGAAATGCTACGCCTGCGCACCCATGCAGAACCAACCAGCTGCTGCAACTCTTCACCCATGGCCTTGGTCGAGAACCCCTTGGGAGAGGATCCATATAGACTACATCGACAAGCAGCAATGCCCAGTAGTCGCGGACAGCCTCTCCAAGTGAATCCAAGTTCTGCCCACAAGGACGACGACAGCAGCTCGCACCGTTGACTTGCTGGGAAACCTCTTTGCGTCCTATATAGTGCCGTCCGAGGTCGTCTCAGATAACTGACCGCAGTTCATTTCGGAAGACTTTGAAAATATCTCGCAAACGGAGTGAAGCACATTAGTACTCCGCCATATCATCCTGCTTCCAATGGCGTGGCTGAATGAGCGGTACAGACTTTCAAGCGAGCTTGGACGATCCGCTGCAGGAAAAACGCATGGGGAAACGACAACCACAGGCTGACCAGGTTTCTCCCGAATTATCGTAGCACTCCTCGTAGGTTCACAGAGAGAGTTGAAGCTCACACTCGGCTCGACTCCATCAATCTGTCTATGCTGGAAAAAGAACTGCATCATGACGTCTAATCTCCATCGCCAACAAACTACATCGGAAGAGAACTGCACCGTGACGTGTCCGGTCACGTCGCCCAACTGTGGCCATCGAGTTCAAACTACATAGTTTTTTTCCTCCCTACAGGGAATTTCGGAAAATCGCAAAACTCGGCAGTGAAGGGTTCTAGAAAGCAATACTCTTACGTATCCGAAACGTATAGTGCGGAGCAATTTAATTAAATTATTTTTTTATAGAAATTTGTTGCATGTAATATATAGTTGACTTAAGTTACACAAAAACTATTAGCATTAACTGCAGCCCTTTATGTTGCGCAGACGGGCAGTCATGGCCGACAACACGAAGAAGCGCAAGTCCTCGCGTGTCGGTCCACCAGATTAGCCTTCTCAACGACTTTTTGACAGGACACAAAGTTTTAGTGAGGGCCGCCACTGACAGTCCTCTGACCAAGCCTGAGCGGGACGAGTTGTGGGACAGAATTGGGGACGAGCTGAACGCCCAAGGCCCGTCCATCAAAACGTGAGCAAATGGAAGGGCCAATGGAATACTCGTGTGTGCTACGCCCGAGCACGGGATTTGGATGTAGCGTGTGCTGCTCGGCCGTGCATCACTACTCCGTGGTGCACGTTAAAACCCCAGGCTAGCAGTTGTACTGCACTGGCTAAATTGCTTATCTACAGTGGGTAACAATGTCGCCATGTTCAGGCAGACTAACCTCCTGCTGTATAAACAACTAACAACAAATTTGACTTTTTGACTTTGTTTGACTGCGTTAGTGCAACTACCCTTGTGCTGCACGAGAAAGAAAAAATGTTCCTTCGGGGGTTAAATTTTCGGTGAAGTAGGAAGCAAAAAAGAAGAGAATATTGTGGGGTTTGCAGTAGAAGAAGAGGAAAACGGTGTGTATGGTCTTTTCTTTATGTGTACGTTTACTCTAGTTGAGCTGGCCTTACCTGAAGTTGTTGCTTTCAAATAAAGTATATATATTTCCTCTCTCTACCTGAAGTAGGAACCAACTAGCTCAACTTAAGCTTGTTACCATTGCTTGGCTTTTCGCTCAGCCAGATCGCTTATATGGGAATGAAAGCACAATCGTGTTGAATCGCGGAAGAGGATTTAGAATAGGTGTGTATGGTCTTTTCTTTATGTGTACGTTTACTCTAGTTGAGCTGGCCTTACCTGAAGTTGTTGCTTTCAAATAAAGTATATATATTTCCTCTCTCTACCTGAAGTAGGAACCAACTAGCTCAACTTAAGCTTGTTACCATTGCTTGGCTTTTCGCTCAGCCAGATCGCTTATATGGGAATGAAAGCACAATCGTGTTGAATCGCGGAAGAGGATTTAGAATAGGTGTGTATGGTCTTTTCTTTATGTGTACGTTTACTCTAGTTGAGCTGGCCTTACCTGAAGTTGTTGCTTTCAAATAAAGTATATATATTTCCTCTCTCTACCTGAAGTAGGAACCAACTAGCTCAACTTAAGCTTGTTACCATTGCTTGGCTTTTCGCTCAGCCAGATCGCTTATATGGGAATGAAAGCACAATCGTGTTGAATCGCGGAAGAGGATTTAGAATAGGTGTGTATGGTCTTTTCTTTATGTGTACGTTTACTCTAGTTGAGCTGGCCTTACCTGAAGTTGTTGCTTTCAAATAAAGTATATATATTTCCTCTCTCTACCTGAAGTAGGAACCAACTAGCTCAACTTAAGCTTGTTACCATTGCTTGGCTTTTCGCTCAGCCAGATCGCTTATATGGGAATGAAAGCACAATCGTGTTGAATCGCGGAAGAGGATTTAGAATAGGTGTGTATGGTCTTTTCTTTATGTGTACGTTTACTCTAGTTGAGCTGGCCTTACCTGAAGTTGTTGCTTTCAAATAAAGTATATATATTTCCTCTCTCTACCTGAAGTAGGAACCAACTAGCTCAACTTAAGCTTGTTACCATTGCTTGGCTTTTCGCTCAGCCAGATCGCTTATATGGGAATGAAAGCACAATCGTGTTGAATCGCGGAAGAGGATTTAGAATAGGTGTGTATGGTCTTTTCTTTATGTGTACGTTTACTCTAGTTGAGCTGGCCTTACCTGAAGTTGTTGCTTTCAAATAAAGTATATATATTTCCTCTCTCTACCTGAAGTAGGAACCAACTAGCTCAACTTAAGCTTGTTACCATTGCTTGGCTTTTCGCTCAGCCAGATCGCTTATATGGGAATGAAAGCACAATCGTGTTGAATCGCGGAAGAGGATTTAGAATAGGTGTGTATGGTCTTTTCTTTATGTGTACGTTTACTCTAGTTGAGCTGGCCTTACCTGAAGTTGTTGCTTTCAAATAAAGTATATATATTTCCTCTCTCTACCTGAAGTAGGAACCAACTAGCTCAACTTAAGCTTGTTACCATTGCTTGGCTTTTCGCTCAGCCAGATCGCTTATATGGGAATGAAAGCACAATCGTGTTGAATCGCGGAAGAGGATTTAGAATAGGTGTGTATGGTCTTTTCTTTATGTGTACGTTTACTCTAGTTGAGCTGGCCTTACCTGAAGTTGTTGCTTTCAAATAAAGTATATATATTTCCTCTCTCTACCTGAAGTAGGAACCAACTAGCTCAACTTAAGCTTGTTACCATTGCTTGGCTTTTCGCTCAGCCAGATCGCTTATATGGGAATGAAAGCACAATCGTGTTGAATCGCGGAAGAGGATTTAGAATAGGTGTGTATGGTCTTTTCTTTATGTGTACGTTTACTCTAGTTGAGCTGGCCTTACCTGAAGTTGTTGCTTTCAAATAAAGTATATATATTTCCTCTCTCTACCTGAAGTAGGAACCAACTAGCTCAACTTAAGCTTGTTACCATTGCTTGGCTTTTCGCTCAGCCAGATCGCTTATATGGGAATGAAAGCACAATCGTGTTGAATCGCGGAAGAGGATTTAGAATAGGTGTGTATGGTCTTTTCTTTATGTGTATGTTTACTCTAGTTGAGCTGGCCTTACCTGAAGTTGTTGCTTTCAAATAAAGTATATATATTTCCTCTCTCTACCTGAAGTAGGAACCAACTAGCTCAACTTAAGCTTGTTACCATTGCTTGGCTTTTCGCTCAGCCAGATCGCTTATATGGGAATGAAAGCACAATCGTGTTGAATCGCGGAAGAGGATTTAGAAGATTTATTCATCACGCCGCTCAACTTGCACCGCTCAAAGACCTTTCATTTTGTAAGCGCCTTCTCTGTTTGAGTTTGCTCGAGACACTTGGATCCGAGGCAATCGACGATTGCTGACATCAACAAGTATGCGACTCACAGAGTACTGGTCAACACCAATGTTTTTGTCGCTCCCGACGGTTCCCTGGAAGCCGGCGTAGAAGCGTAGAGCTGCGAGGACTTGTTGTTCGACCGTCAGCACACGGGGCCCTTCGCGACGCCGCTGGAGCTGTCCGCGAAGCTGGTCGCACGGCCAGCGAGTCACCCCCTTGGTCAGCCGGCATTCGCCCACAAACGTCGCATCGCTCGTCTCGAAAGCATCCCGGTGATCTCTAAAAACTCGATCCGCTGGCGAACCCAACAGTAGAGATGCATATGTTAGGGTCGCCATATTTTACGATGCAGAACGATCTCCGGCTTCGTCTCGACCACTCAGTTAACTGCATCGTCAAAGTGCATTGTGACGACATTTTGACGTCACCGCCAACTGCACCATTTTACGAGCATAGCTCGAACTGCATAGGGAAAAACTACATTTCAACGTCATGTCACGTGACCCGAGATATGACCAATCAGTGCCCGATGCAGTTTCCTACATCATTTAGTTTGCGTTCCAGCATAGATAGACAGACCAAGTATGGAGCGGACCGTGATCAAGCACCAACGCCAGCAACAATTGGCGCACGACAAGTCGCGATGAGCACTTCACTCTTTTGATGCGGGAGATAAGGTCCCAGTGCGAGACGTGAGAGCTATCCAACACTCTTGGTCTCCTGAGGGTCATCGTTTCCCGCAGAGGACCACTATGGTATCTCGTGGAGGTATGGGACCATACAGTCTCCGTTCACTTAGATCATTGTTTCCGACTGGGTCCTCAGTTATCAAGTCGTGAAACACCACGCCCACCACCATGGATGCTTTTGGGCCCAACTGCCAGTCCTGAGCATCCACGGAAACTGTTGGAGATGTACCGAGTTTATCAGGAAGAGCCCCACCTCCGGTGGTACAGACAGGTTCGGCAGGAGACACAGCCACGACGCCAACTGAATACTCCTTATCCTCAACGGATGCGGTGTCCCCCAGACAGATTTGACACGCCACCTGACCTACCGGATGCTGGAGCTCCCGTTGGCACTTAAATATTAAACGGGACGAATGTGCTAACTCGGACATTAAAAGAAGACCACATCTCGTGACTTGGAGCCCAGCCGCCATTGAGCAAGCACCAGGCTAGCCAGTGGCTAGCATACCTTCCCTACTACCATGTAAATAAACCCAGAGTTTATTACACACAGTACTCCAACAGTGCTCTTTGCACACACCACCAAACATGTCCTCAAATGAGAGTAAATCACCAAAATCGCATGCACTGCAAAACATCCTCACTGCATCTCGTGTAAGAAATGTGAGGGGTGTTGTCAAAACCACTCATTGCTGTTTCCACTCTCACCGCCGAGCTTTCCTTCTCACTACATTTGAAACTCTGAAAAATCGTTGCCACATCAGTGCTGAGTGAGCACTGTACTGTACCGTACGTGGGAAGAGACCCTTACTCAAAGGATTTGTACACTTTCAGACAATATCAATGGTTGTGCAGCGTTTCCGCCCCTGGCATTCTTGTCGCACAGACCACCTCCGAGGTATCAAGCTTCCGTTTATGCCTCTGGAGCACAAGGTGCAGAGACAGCTCGGGGTCCCCAGAAAAAAGACTACGCAAAATTGTGAGAGAAAAATGAAACTTGGGGGGAAGCGACAGGGACCTGTGTCAGGATATGGTTAACTTGACGGGAGCCTACCTGCAAGTTGGGCAGAAGCAGCGGCTGCCCAGCCATGTGTCTGGGCGCGCCTGGTCCTGGCGGCTGGCAAACCAGCGGCCCATGCAGTCGACGCACCACATCGGGTGACACAGACAGTGTTGGCACTGCCCGACCAAGGGCTCGTCACACAGCTTCTGCAGCTTCACCTTGGCTGTTGCTTGCATGCACCCAATGCATGGCTCCAGCTCCTAGGAGAAAAACGGGAGGCATTGGTCCTTGCCGCTAACATTCTTGCATCAATTCAACCGTGAAATACCCCGCTGCCTGCTGGCTCGCACTGCAGGGCGCTTCGTGCATTCAACCTCTGTAGTGCGAGTACGACACTTGGAAAGCTTACTCTCCCCGAATCCAACGGGACCTCCCAACGACCCAAGCCCACACGTCTGCCCTCCACCACTGCACACAGATGGCCGTTATGACTTACGGAAGAGCGAGGTAGAGATTGTGTGGCAACTCATAATGAGATTGAAGTCACGTTCATGCAACATGTGCATTGGGATTCACCGGTATCTGTCAATAAAGTGCGGGAAAGTGGATGTTTGGGTTCTACTATCGATGACCGCTCTCTGTGCTGCTTTTGACAGAGGCAAATGATTTTTGAAGCCTTTCCAGAACCTATCTTACATAACGGCTTGCTCCCATTGTATAAAAACCTTCCTGCGCGCAAGTTAAATTCACTCTAACCACTGCAAAATAAATCTGTCTCTGCCCGTTCCATAGGTGAATGTGCGAGACTTGACGAATATTACGGCTCCACTGGATCTATACAGGGTGTTATTTTTTATTCGAAACAGATTTTTAAAAAAGGCGTCTTTACTGCTACGTGAATGCCGTCTTCACTATGTGTTTCTTGAGCTCGGCGGACATTCGAGAGGCGAACAACCGTCACAGTCTGGTGAGTCATTAACTAAAATCTGTTAATTAACTTTTTAATTATTGGTTTTATGGACCATGTTGCAATTGTAATTTTGAAGTCAGCCGTCCTGGAAGGCTATACCAACTTACACATTTAAAAAAAATGCAACTGGTTTGGAGATATCCGTCGACAATTTCTCCCCTTTCTATCATCCGATTCCGAAACTGAAAGTTCCAAGTGCGCCGGAAGCGCTGATCACGTGACGCTTGTAGAAGTGATGGTTTCGTGACGTACAAATCGTCATGATCTCATATCTGCACTGCGGCTGTCACGGTGCGGCTCGAGGTATGCAAACTCGCGGGGGCGGTCTTTAGCGCTCTCGCTTTTAATGCGTCATTGCCCTCGGAGCTTCACTCGCGATTGTTTGTCGGCGGGGAAGGCGCTTCGCCAAATAGCGTAGGCGCACGAACGCTGACTCTGCCAATCGACTTAACGAAAGAAAATGAAACGCTACAAGAAAGAAGTCTTTGCTATTTATTATCTTCAGCGAAATAGCTTCAGAGATCAGAATTGCTGATAATTTAAGTTTCTGGTGTGCTTAGACCCTAAGGTAATGTCTTACTACAAGTAATGTTCGAAATGGCGACCCTCCACTGCTACGCATGCCATGAATCGTTTCTTCATAGATTGAACCACCCGCTTCAGGACGTGTGGTTCAATGTTGGCGCATGCTGAGACAATTCGGTTCTTCAGGTCGTTGACATCTTGGGGCTCAGTTGAATAGACTTTGTTTTTGATGTGACCCCAAAGGAAAAAGTCTAGCGGGGTCAGGTCAGGCGATCTTGGCGGCCAGAACATAGGTCCACCGCGCCCAATCCACTGCTGGGAAAAACAGGCGTTGAGGTAGCTCCGGGCACGCGACGAGAAGTGAGCTGGCGCTCCGTCATGCTGGAACCACGTGCTCCTAAGCTCGCTTAACGGGAGATCGCAGATGAAGTCACTGACAGCACCATCAAGTATGTTGGCTGTGTATGACTGAGCTGTCAGTGTGCCTTCGAAAAAAAATGGTCCCACTATTCTGTCACGAAACATGCCGCACCACACATTCACTGACCACCGAACCTGATGGTTATGCTGGCGGAGCCAGTGAGGGTTGGAATCAGACCAGTAGTGCGCGTTGTGAACGTTCACGTTGCCATTTCGGCAAAACTGTGCTTCGTCCGTCCAGAGTACATTAGTGAGAAAATCGGGGTCTTCATCCGTTTTAATAAGGGCCCAATTGCTAAACTCCAAGCGCTTCTCAAAGTCACACTCGCTGAGGTCCTGATGCAAAGATATGTGATACGGATGGAGCTTGTGCTTTCTCAGGACTTTCCATACCGAAAAGATGCTGCCTCCGGAATCTTCGACGACATTTCGGATGCTGATTTCGGGGTACGCTCGCACGTAGGCTAACACAGCGATTTCAAAATCTTCGTCCAAGACAGCTGCTTTCCTTCTTCTTTGACGATGCACAGACCCAGTGGACAGAAACTTCTTGGCAACCTGGAAGACGGTGGATGGGGCAGGAACAGTGCGACCAGGGTGTTGGGCGGCATACAGCCTCGTGGCAAGACGAACGTTGCCATTCATTTTAGCATACGCCATAACCATTTGAACCTTCTCGGCGACTGAATACCTCGACTGAATTTGCGCAGCCATTTTAACGCTACAACTGGCAGAGCCGGCGTTCGTGCGCCCACGCTATCTGGCGAAGCGAATCCCCCGCCGACAAACAATCGCGAATGAAGCTCCGAGGGCAATGACGCATTAAAAGCGAGAGCGCTAAAGACCGCCCCCGCGAGTTTGCATACCTCGAGCCGCACCGTGACAGCCGCAGTGCAGATATGAGATCATGACGATTTGTATGTCCCGAAACCGTCACTTCTACAAGCGTCACGTGATCAGCGCTTCCGGCGCACTTGGAACTTTCAGTTTCGGAATCGGATGATAGAAAGGGGAGAAATTGTCGACGGATATCTCCAAACCAGTTGAATTTTTTAAATGTGTAAGTTGGTATAGCCTTCCAGGACGGCTGGCTTCAAAATTACAATTGCAAGATGGTTCATAAAACCAATAATTAAAAAGTTAATTAACAGATTTTAGTTAATGACTCACCAGACTATGACGGTTGTTCGCCTCTCGAATGTCCGCCGAGCTCAAGAAACACATAGTGAAGACGGCATTCACGTAGCAGTAAAGACGCCTTTTTGTAAAAATCTGTTTCGAATAAAAAATAACACCCTGTATACCCTAAAATCCAGTAAGAATGCCCACACAAAATGAAGAGATAAGTGGTGAAAAACATGCGGTGGGCTATCTTTGGAGATGCCACAGCAAAACTTTATCAACAATTAATAAGCACCGGGGACCCTGCTACAAACCACGTGACTCGGGAACTGATACCGCGGATCGCGGGCATGGCAAATTCATGTTTCGCCATGCGATAAACACACGGGAATTCACTACAAACTCCTGTGTCACGGGAAAGGATACCGCAAGTGGCCGACGCAGCAGATTCGCGTTTCACGGCGCAAACAACTCGCATTTCACGGGAATGAATATCGAGGACACAGCAGATTCAAGTTTCATGGTGCAGTAAAGACGCAGGAACCCGCTATAACCTTGCCTGTCACGAAAACTGATATTGCGCGCAGATCGCGGACAAAAACGCGGGACTATGCTACAAACTCGCACATCACGGAAACAAATACCGCAGATCGCGGACGCAACAGAATCGCATTTCATGATGCAATATACACGCGTGAAAAACTTGCGTGTGTTACAGCTAAGAATCGATAACGTGCGTACAGATTGCGAACAAAAACATGGGAATCCGCTACGAACTCGGGAACGGATACCGCAAATCGCGAAGGCAGCAGATTTACATTTCGCGATGCAATATACTTGTGGGAACAACTCGCGTGTTATGGGAGCCGATGTCATGCGCGCAGATTGCAGACAAAAACGGAGAAACCCGCTGTGAACTCGCTCCTCGGACGTACCGGTACCGCAGATTGCGTTGTTGATGCGAGATTCCTGTCGGACATCGCTTGACATCCGACAAGAATCGGGGGGTGGGCGATGTTTCGGACTTTTTATGTTACAGATATCTAGCCAGAAAAACGGGATGGGCAATCTCTCGGGAGGGGGTGTCCTTTACGGGATTTTACGGTAGATACTTTCAAGAGTTTGTTAGTCCTACAAATTCAACCTTTTGTGTAACCTGAGCAGTTTCAACTTGTGGGTGTTCCAGCACATGCCAAAACAAGATTCTTGATTCAGACCACATTCGCTAAAAGCTCAATGTTTCTTTACCCAGCCTCCTCCAAAATTTGCAATCTTCTTACTTGCACTAAACTTTCTTTTTAACCTAGGACAATATATGACAGCAATTCTGTACCTGCCAAGTTTTTTTCTTCTCAGCTCACACCTGCACCGGGCCCTCAGTGATGCTTGACCTTTTAGCTGCCAGTCACTCGTTTAATTAGGACCTTCCTTTTTATCGCAGTATTTTTCATTACATTTTCGACTTTCTGTTTTGTGTGTCCATCTGACACACTATCCCACACTTGCTTGCACCACTTGGTCTGCAGCTAAAATAAAACAAGCACTAACCATGCCTTCTGGCAGCTTGTACTTTGCATTTTGCACGACATGACTTTTGAAGGCATCCGTGAACCTGTCGCTGAGGCTGCGGTGGATTACTATGTTGCGCACATTGTCCAACGGTGCCTGGAGTTTTTCCCTCAGGTCATTATATTCCATGGAATTGACGCTGCAATGAGAAACAAGCTCCCATTAAGCACATTGTTTGTTGTCTGCCCATGTAATGCAATTGAAAGCGCATGTCCGATCTATGGAACACAGGAAAGCTCAACTGCCGTCTTTTGAATCCAACTTTTTGCACAGTTCTGCTTCACAGTTTCAGTTTTGTTTGGCCCTTTGGAACAATCTTTCAATTGGCCTAATAAGAGGACACATTTTTTCTTCTTCAGATAATTAAAGCAATAAAAATAACACTTAAAACGTTGCTAATGCACAATGATATTACTTTAACAGAGTCTATGAGTCAGTTGCTCTCTCGGTACAAACACACAAGGAGACAAAAAAGGCTAGAGATGCGTAGATGTTTATACAGTAGGATGTCAAGTCTGCCTTAGAGAATGCGACCTGTCTCTCTGCTGTAAAGAGGCTATTTGGCCAGTGTAGTATGACCACTGCAGTTTGCAAAATGCATTTCTGCACATGCACCTAAAGCTAAGCAAAACCAGAAATGAATCGCTTTCATTTGTCATCTTTCCAGTGAAATGAAGGTGAAGCAGCATATACAGGGTGTTTTTTTTAAGCTTAAAGGCCGACGTACACTTGGCGCTTTCTACTTTTGCCCGTCTTCTCCTTTCCTATATCCTCTCCCCGTTTTACCTTGCCCCAACTTGGCTTACCCTCGCAGCTTAGGAGAGGGGAGCACTAAGAGGATTATCTTCCCTGCAGGAAACCAAGGTTGTACGTCGGTCTAACAGATTTGTTTAAAAAAAATCATGAAAGCCATACTGATGCAGTTTGCGCAGGTGAATTATACGGCCAGGGGGACATAGTATAAGGGTTTATTGTGGCAATAAGTCAAATAATTAACTAAAATTTGTTCATTAACTTTTAATTAGTGAGAATGGACATATAGTTCTAATTAGAAACTTGCAGAGCAAAAAGCACTAAATCAGTCATTTTTAGGGACTTTGAGCGTGTCGGAAGTGCAGTGGGCTCTATGGCCGGTCAAGAACCAAGTGGAAGGTCCTTCCAGCCCTTTCCACTTCAGCCGAGCCAATGGTGGAGAGGAGGTCTTCATGAGCTTCCACTTCCTTCTTGACCAGTCACCGACTATAGTTACCACTCGTACAACAAGCACAAGGCTGGGGCGAGAAATGCGGATGATAAGTGACAGAAAAACCACGCAGACATGTTATCGCACTGGTAGCGTTGCTGATGCTGCACGAGTAGTAACTTGAGCGCTCCAGCATGCTTCCCACATGCTCCAAGCAGTTAGAGTATTGACTGCTTTAATGTTTTTTAATGACACTCTGCATATTTCTAATTAGAACCGTGTCTTTATTTTGAATAATTAAAACATTAACATATTTTAGTTGATTAGCGGACTGATCGTTACAATTAGCCCCTTATACTATGTCCCCCTGGCCGTACAACTTACCTGCACAACCCAGATTAGTGTAGCTTTCATAGCTTTCTTTAAACAAATCTGTTAAGCTTAAAAAGAAATACCCTGCATTTTCCTACAAAGTGCTACAGATTAAAACAATTACCGTATTTTCCGGGCTATAGTCCGCAGACTATACATGTTTAAAAGTTGAAATTTTGGGCAGTGCGGACTATCTATGCGTGCGGACTATACAGGATTTTTGTTTTTCAATAACATTGATTATACTGAGACGTGACAGATTTTGTGAATGAAAGAGTATGTTAATGATGATTTATGTATATTATAGGCTTCTTTGTGAGTTAAAAAAGCATACATTTGTCAAGGGGTGCCGTCCATAAGAAGATTTTCGTGTCGACTAAGCACCAGGTGCGTATACGCACCAGGTGCGGATTATGCACCGGGTGCGGACTATCTAAGCAAAAACTTTAATTTTTGACCCCAAATTGGTCCCTGCGGACTATACACCGGGTGCGGACTATAGTCCGGAAAATACGGTACCAAAAAATACCGCAGAAGCACCCACTTGGTCCAAGCACCCACTGTTAACATTTCGCAAACTTGGGAATTCTGCCAAGTATACGTTAACCACCCGATTTGACCGGACAAGTGCCCATGTCTACATTAACCGAGTTTCCAGTGAAAGTGGGCTGGGCGCTCTCCCGGTATTTCACGGTATAGCATATATTTTTGTATGTACGATTGAAGTGATATGAAAACAAACACAATTAGTTGTTCTCTTTATTGTGGTTTTGCACAACAGATTTGATCATCTTGGTGAAGGTGAGCAAATCTTATTCAAAGGGAAGCTGAACAGGTTCTTGGAAAAAGCAAGATAGAGGTGTTTTTTTGAGCGTATTTTTGTTTCAACTCAACTGCCATGCGCTTGCCGCTTGTGAGGGAATGCGCGCAATGTCTCGGATTGCTCGGGTAAGGCTCGCGAAAGAAGCAGAAATGTTGAGATCTCTGTATAATATGTCACGATTCCCTCCTCTTACCGAATGCGCCGGCAACTTGAATGCTATTTTAAAAGTGCTGTTCTGGCTACTTGGTGCATCCATCTGAAATATAATTTTGATATTCGTGATGCTGAAGGCTAAATGAAGACGATTTCAAGTGTTTTTCCTCAAATACAGAACCACTTTAGCTTCCCTTTAAACCCCCTTGATACATTTTTCAGGGGACAGCGGCACAAAAAAAGCTATGATCCACCGGGAAACCCTAATAACTGATAATGCTTTTGGGGGACCTACAGATCGACATGAAGCAACTTACACGCATCAGTTTTTTCCTCATGGACTTTAAGTGGAGAACTACCATATTAAAGGGATACTGCAACGAAATTCTAGCACCTATTTTGTTGTCTAAATGTCAACCACGTTCCGGCCACACCACGCAGACACCAAGTTTTTGCTCGAAAACATTCTTTAAAAGGAATAAAGCGAATGTCGTTATGTCACTCTGACCTTAAACGCAGGGGGTGGAAGTTGGCAGCAAGCTGCATGCGCGCAAGCCCTGTCGTACCGGATTCCCCTTCTCTGCCGGCCTATTCAACTCCTGCGGGGAGGGCAACTAGGTTGCAACGCATTGATGACGCCAAGTGGCCAAGCTCATAGCCAGCCCCCAACCAGCTTGGCCCGTACTGGATCCAGTTGACGTCTCCCGGGACGCGCTCTCCGATGGCATATCTTGGAGTGCTCGCTGAAATCGGTCCTATAGTCATCTCTTGAAAATACAAGAGTGCGATTGTCTCGAGCAAATAGAGCTGAATTTCTCAACGTGAGAGGTATATTTTAAATTTCGCATACAGGCTGACTTTAATTAGAAGCTAAAGACCTACGAGAGCAAACAAAATCTTGGAGCGCATCCATCTAATGCACATGCGCCACTGCATTGGCGACTGCTCCTCCTAGCCTGCCAGTGCAAAGTGGTGAAGCTCGACGCGCATGCCAGTGCAAAACAGTAACACTTGATGCATGCACAGTGCACAATTAGGAACTCCATACAAAACTAGTGCAACCAGAAAAACCAAGCAGAAGAGAACCCTGTATGCACACCAAAAGAGGAGATGAAACAGGCTAGAGTGGCTCAATTGAGGAGTGCTAGAATAGGTGACTGGGAAAGTCTTCATCCATTTCAAGCACAGTCCACGGACATGCCCGTCCAGGCAGGAAGCACGGTATGGAGAGGCAAAAAGGCGAGAAAGAGGGGCAGCGGAGCAAAGGGAAAAGGTCAGTTGTGTCAGTTGGCACTTTTTGGACGCAAGCACCAGCGAGGAAAAAGCAAAAAAATGGAAAAATGATACACTCATGCCTATGGGAGTTCAATGGGACTGACATTCATGAATGCCACAGCCAGCAAATCACATCGACCGATAATGTAACAATGCTATTCTACTTCCAAGGAACGCACCTGCTACTCTCCGATGCATCTCTAAATCACTCGCTTTAGGGCCGACTATAATTAGGTCACAGACTTTCCAGTTTTAACCGAAAAACAAAAAACACTGGGCGGTGTCAAAAATATAAAATTGGTTAAAACCGAGAAACACCGATAAGCATCCATTAGTGTCAAAAATACAAAATTAGTTCAAACCGGAAGACACCAATTTCTTGACATTTTTGCTCCAGCTAGGACTGTTTTTGTAAAAAAAACCTCCCCCTTAGACTAGAAGCAGATGACCAAAATACACCGATATCTTACAACTAAATAAACAGTAAAAAAATATCTATCGATTTCCTTTATAATAAACGAGGGAAAATATACGACTTAACTAAAATGAAAACTGAACTTTGCTTTCTTTGTTAGTCTCCAGATACACTAACCATCGACATATTCACCTTTGTGTAATGCACAAGGATTGGAGAACTCAAACTTGCCAGATTTACTTGGCCTACAGATCACCCGGCACATGCGAGTCAAAAATGTGCGGATGTAGTCATACATCCCATTATTGAAATGGCAAGGCATTTATCCCACCGTAAGGTGCACAGTGGTGCTCCGGACTCACCGAATGGTGAAGGAGGGAATGCCGGGCCTCCTGCTCCGCACCAGGATGTCGAGATACTGGGCTCCCGTCCCACTCACATCCGAGACCGAGTGTTCGGCGCTGCTCACCAGCTCCAGCACCGCATCAGTCTGCTGAATCAGGTGCAGGCTGTACGGCGTCGCCTTGATGATCCAGGAGTTTGTGACCACCGTGCGGGTGAGCGACCCAGCGCCGCTGATGAATTTGTCCACCTGGCAGAACTCGGCATTGATGCGCATGGCAATGAGCCGCCAGGGACTGCCGTACACCAGGAGCTTCTGCGTCACCGGGTGGCGGGACCAGTCTGCCATGGACCAGCTGAAGGCAAGCACGATGCCGGCCGTAAAGACGAGACAGGACGCAGCCAGCCCGATCTGCCACAGCAGGTTGGACTGCCACAGCTCCACCACGCCGTCATCCTCAATCAGATGCGTGAACCCAAAGAAGTAGCCTGCGTGGAGTGCCAGAGAAAGTGGGCTGCACTCGAGCAATGGAGCTGTGCCGCCTTAGATTTGATGGCTCCGTTTTTCAGTGCGGTTCCTTCACTGTCGGGCGAATTCGCTTTAGTTATGCACTCCCTAATGATGTCGCTGTTATCCATTAAATCTACTTACGAGTAACTTAATATGCCACGGAGTGAAAAAAGAGGCTGTTGTTCTTGAGTGACTTGCAAAACTCTCTCATATACTTTGCGTGCCACCCTTGGAGGAAAGTAATGCAGGCCCCCACAAACAAGGGATTGGGTCCTTCGAGGTTAACCTCATTGGGTTTCTAGGGTTCATTTCTGGAGAAGTTGACGGGATCGCAGTTCATACTGAAACTTCAGTATTGATCAGACTTTGCTACCGTTAAATTCTCATTCTCTAAAATCCTGCAAATAAGAAAGGATATTGAGTCACATACACATCTCAAATGAAAGCAGTATGTAAAAGAATGGAGCACCGTAACGCGCCTGTTCCGATAAATGTAAGCATACTTTGCCACAATGATTGGCCTAAGAACTGTGCATTATCCACAATTCAACCTGGCTAAGCTGCAAAAATCTCTTACATTATTATCATTCTCATGATTGTTGTTCAATTGCTTAAAAAGCCGAGAATTCACAGCAACCAAAACCAGGATTTAGCTCCGAGTCAGCAGGTCTGTTTATAGTATTTTTAGCGTTTCTAAGTTAATATCAGCGTCTTTGAAGCTGTACGAGATTGACAATAATGTAAGAGATTTATGCAGCTCAGCCAGGTTGAAGGGTGGATGCACACAGTATAAAAAACGCTGACATTGACGACAAGTTTTAAAGATGAGAGGACACGTCTTTGGACTCTACACGACGCTTGTTCAGGGTGACTCTGGATTACACTCGAAAGTGCGTAAGCATCAAACTGGTTGAAATTAACGATCACTAGGGAACTGAAGGAACATTGTTCCCATGATTCCTCGAGTGCGGGCTGGGGCACTTAGGGGATTTAGCGAGTGGTCTATAACTAGAATTGATCTATCTTTCGGTGTTTATGAAAAAAAAAAAAGCAAATGTGCCAAAAGTAGGGGTGTGTTATCTTTCGGGTGTGGGGCATCTCTCGAGATATTACGGTAAGCAAAATGGAAAAGAAATTACAACAAAACATTTGAGGTTCAGTACAAAATGAGCGTGTTGGTAACAGTAATTAAACATGAGGAAGATACATATCTTCCTCGTGTTTAATTTTAGGTTCTGATGCGAGTTATATGGAAGGAGGGAGAAATGTAATAAAGTAATTCCAGGACTAATGTATGCAGATGACATTGTACTCATGGCAGATAACCGCAACACATTAGAGGAACTAGAATATGTGGAGAGGAAAGGGACACCTTCGGCCCGAGTTTGGGGATAGTGCGTCGCCACAACACCAAATGAGGGAGTGCAGGGGGACATGGGATGGTAGTCCTTTGAGAGCAGAGAGGCAATCAGTAACTTTAAATTTGAAGATAGCTTAACTGAAATGGATGATGGTCAGTGAGCACGGAAAGTATTGAAGTATTTATACATGAAAAGTTTAAACACAAAATAGAGAAACCGAAATCACAAGCTGACATTTAGATACCTGCACACTAGTGATCAGATCAGTTCAGTGAAAAAGGGAGTGAAAGAGGCAGAAAGAAAAATGTGGGAGGGAAGAATGCAAGAAAAATCAGCTTTAAAGGGAAACTGAAGTGGTTCCGTTTTTGAGAAGAAATAGTTAAATTAACTTCATTTGGCCTTCAGATCAGAGTGTCGAACCTAAATTTTTATTGGTTCAGTTCGGATTCACGGCTCTCGGTTCAGTTCCGGGGAGCAAAAATAACGGTTCAACCCAGTTCAAACTGGTTCAAACCGGTTTGAACCGCTAAATTGCGAATATATTTTTCTTGTTATTCTGGCAAAAGGCACTATTTATGCCGTGAAACGATTAACAATATAGGTTTCTTCTATCGGTTGTACGACCAATAGAAAAAAACTATCTGTTTTTCCACTTTTAATTTTAGGTACGAAAAATATGAAATTTTGTTATTTAATTTCGACACAACAGTAAAAGAAAATCAACATTAACATACAAAACGTTATGTTTATACAACTCAATATCCCCATGTTTACCAGAGTCCCATATATTTTACCTGAATCAAAATGTTGCGAAGTGTAGCAGGTCGCCTCAAATGCCCATGATTGGTACAACTTTGCGTCGCAGTATTCAAAGTTGTGGTTGTGCCCTTGAACTAAGGAATTAATTACATGAAATGGGCACCTCGTTTCCATATACATCATCAACTATGCTTTACCAAATATGTTTCACAATATATATTTGATGACGAGCTAAAAGCAATGCAATTTTCAAATTGTTACGATAGTTTGAGGACAAGCACTTTCATTCTATCTTTTCTAGAAACACTGAGCAGCAATCACAATGCTTGTTTTTCTAACCAACATTGCTTACACTCAGCACTGTGATGCAGGCGACGAATCATGCAGAAAGGAGTGATTGAAATCGTTCACTCTAATCTATAAGCACCTTCGTACTGTGATCGAATCTGGCCTAAAATAGTGCTTACCCAAGTGAACTTTTTCTTATTTAGGATAAACTGGCATAGCCTGGCTGTTGAGGTTTGTTCTTGACAAGATGCCGGTCAATTCAATTTGCGAATAAGCATCACCCTTACTAATTGATTATTTTTTGTTTAATAAAACAAAGTAGTATTCCATGCTCTACTCGACATGGCAGCTACTTAATTGGACACTTCTGACGCTTTGCGTGCATAATCGTCGCAGTTCCGCCATGTGCCCCTGTGTACTTTGTTTTTATCCAGCCCACAGACACGTAAAAGTTCTGTTCACCACATAAAAGAGGCAATAATAGGCTACAATATGTTTGAGAAGTTATATATGTGTCAGGAACACAGTTACTTAAATTAGCTTCAAAATCAGAAATTTGTTTAAAGGGACAATGAAGACGATTTTATTTAATTTGTTAAAATGGTGTTTTTAGGCTTCTTGGGAACCTGGCATACTGCCCAATTTTTTATAGACATTTGTGATGCGTATTTCTGTCCCTACGAAAGAATTGAAGAAACCGAAACTGAACTATCTGCATTCTCATTTTTGGACCTCCAAAAACGGAGGTGACGTAGGAGTGACGTCACATGTGAATAGTCGGTACCGGTAGCATTTAGGGCATCGAGACTCTGGTTACCGCGGTGGGTTATAGCAGCGCGGTGGCGCGGTCGTTTCGTCGGACCAACATGGACGGCAATGCCGCTCTCGCGAGCGAATTCGGGCTCCCGTTCAGTGACCTGACACCAACAGAACGGGAGATGCTCGTGAGAACGCGGAACTCTGGAATGCCTCTTTACGAGGACGCCAAACGATCACGGGTCTTCAGTCGACCGTTTGAACATCCTTCAACAGCGCACAGATTTGGCAGGACTACCGCTTTGCAGAATCCCTCGAGTGCCGTGCTCCAAAAGTAAACACGGCACCGACATCTGAAACCAGGACCAAAAGTCTCGCGCGTGTTTCGCGCTGTGTTCTTTATTTTATATATATTTTGTTTGCCCATAGTTGCTCGTTGCTCGTTTCGCGTGCAGTGTAGCAAAGAGAAAAATAATTATGTTGTTTTATTTACGGTTTAGTTATCATTTTCGGTTCGATTTATAGTTTTCATGGTTATTCAAGTGGAATTAGAACAGTGTTCATAAAAACCACGAACCAAAGCGCGACCGAGGCAACGCCGAGGGCACGTTTCTCGTTTCGACCAATCGTTGACGCGTCTCTTGTGACGCCACGCTTCCAGGCCCCGCAGGGTCGCGTGACCTCCGCTTCTGCTGGTTTCTCCCGCAACGCTCGGGGCGTTGCCTCGATCGATCCCGGTACGATTATTACCGCGACTGTTTAATTGATTTGCGCGGCACACAAGCACCGGTTTCGGCTGAAATTTGGGCAACGTGGCCTGAGACGTGCCGGGAACCCAGTTCAATCGCCAAAAAAATATCCGAAATTGCCTTCATTGTCCCTTTAAGGCTCTCCCAAATCACTTTATACGTGCCTATCGAGGATAAAAACGTCGGAAAAGGTTTGCAGAGTATCTTTCAGATAATTTTGGAGTGCATTTACTTATGACTAGGGTTCTGTGTTTTAGGATAAATCCGAAAAACACCTGCCGTTAAGCTTTTTGTCTATTCAGATTTTTCCGATAAACTCCATATTTAAATTTATCAATGCCAAAAAAAAAAAAAAAAAACATTAAAGGGCCCATGAAACGAATTTTGGGCTGGAATAAATCAATTTATATTGGGATTTTACTAATAGCGCATCATTCAGTGGGCCAAAAGAAAAAAGGTAGAAAGTCAAAAGCTTGACTTTCGATACAAAAATTTGAAAACACAGCGAACTATTTCGTACCTCCTTCCCTTCGTAAGCTCTCTGCCTTTTCACTGTGATACATCCGCGGTCCCCGCAGCGCGTCACCGGGCCCAAACGAACGTCACACGGCACCGGACCTTACTTAATCCCTTCACCCCTAAGCTGACATCGTGGTGGAAGCTACGCGCTTGCCGGACCAATCAGCTGCCTCCCTTTCATCACCTGTCCTCATTCGCTGCGTGTGGGTATGCGCGAGAGCGTGATCACGTGGCAAAAGTGTGGCTGGCCCAACAAGCACGTAGCTTCCACAGCACTGTCAGCTTCGGGGTGAACGGGGTGGGGAAAGCAACTTTTGTCTGAATTTTGAGCGATGGGCTAATCTCCTAGGGGGAAAATGGCTGTGCCCGGGTACAGAAACGAGAGTCCGAGCAAGAGGGGACTCCCCCCTTTCCGTCTTCTTGAACTATTTGGTAGAATGCGTGATTAATGAGCTGAGGAGGAAAGCTAAACAGGAAAAAGTTGGAAAAGCGTTTCATGACTCCTTTAATAAATCCAGTGGCATTCTCAATTTAGATTGACTTGACGCAGTGAGTCACGGGGTCACGTGATATGACATTACTTGACAGCATGTCTTGACACCATGACATCACGTGACCCATGGTTAATCATAGTGCCAATACAAAAGCACCACGAAAACCCACAATTTCTCATACACTGCAATGCTGTATATGACGATTTGATCAATACATGAATTACAGCTGCCAATCTTTTATTCCCAAATATTCATTTTGCGACTAACCAAAAAGCAAAACAAAATGACCATAAAACATTTTTAACCGGTTACCATTCTATTTTTTTTTTTTCGGTTGAGTTCCAACATGGAGACAAAGATTTCGGTTCAGTTCAGTCTGGTTTTCGGTTCCGGTTCGACACCCAGACCACAATTCTCAAAATTATGTTTCAGATCGATCTGCCAAGTAGCCACAAGAGCACTTTCAAAATAGCGCTGAAGGAGAGCCCCTCCTTCCCGGCTCATTTGGTGGGAGGAGAGAATTGGGACGCATCATGCGCTGAGATCTCAACATTTTTGCGCCTTCCGCATGCCTTACCCGAGCAATCAAAAACGCTGTACACATTCCCTCACAAGCGGCAAGCGCAAGGCAGTTTTAATCTCTGGGTAGGACGTCATACCCAGCAGTTAGTTTTTTGGACTTTCTCGCGTCTATTGATACGTTCAGGTCAAATGCTGGCGATATTCAAATTCACAGGACAAAAATACGCTAGAATTTACCCTTTCATTTTTTTCAAAGACCCTCTTCAGCTTCTCTTTAACAATGTACAGGTCACAAATGCCGGACATAAGAAAGAAAAAGGTGTTTGATAATTTGCATAGAAGTTCTTTGCTGTTCGAGGCGAGAATGGGAGTGTTAAGGACAAAGACATATAGGGCTAAATTTTAAGAGATGGATACATTATGTGCCATATACCATTGTGAGAGTGAGATGCCAGAACATTTGGTTTGGAAGTACATGGGGCTTCACTCCACCCTCCCTGCAAGGGTAACGGATCTGGCAGGGGCACTGGGTTTTGGCGGCGAAGAAGGAAGAATGGAAAAGGCAAAGGGTGATGTTTTTAGATTTTTTGCCGGATCCCCGAAGGTCATCCTAAAGATATCCCCCACTGCCTGGTGATAGGAAAATGCAGAGGGGGTGCAAATTTGCTCAGAAGGGCGAGGGGATGAATCATACTTTGGGTTTCCAGACTAGACGGCGCAAACTACTGGCTGTTGCCTCCATCCATCGACGTAAGCAGCTCCCGTAACCTAATGCAACGTAAGAAAAGGGCACAGCGTTTGCTGCCACCGTTAAAACTACTGAAAAGTTGTTTCCCACGGGAAAACATATACATCCCAGGTGGAAGTTTATACTTGCACGAAACCAAGCACCGATCCAGCGCGCGAAGAGCATCACGATCGCGCCCTCGAAGTGGGCGATGCTTGAATCAATAACAAAGAAATCACGCAACAAATGCTTCGGCCGAGATCGCGAGAAGCCAGTCATCCTCACCTCACTGCCACTACGTGCTAGGTCGCTGCGGACACAATGCATCATGCCATCTGCTCATCCTCGCATGAAGACCACGGCAGCGGATGAACGACACGTCACATTGATGACAATCGAATGTCACACGGCAAGAACCGCGAAACAAGCGCGATCATTAGCGCTAGGCTAACAATCTGCGCCGGTTCGTGCTATCGTCGGCGTCGAATGACCTTTTAAACGCTAGAATGTGTTCGAAATGTCGCGTTACCCAGGGGCAGGAAGGTGTGGACGACGACAGTCAGCAGCGTTCTCTGGATGTGGTGCTCCACGAACTTGACGTCTTCCTTGTCGATGAACCTACCGAATAGATGTGTGAGCGTCAATCCGGCGGTTGTGAATTCTGTCGGCGGTGTGAGTATGTAAACGCAAATTATAGCGTAGACGACACTGAACCACACAGCCTCGGACGCCATGTTTATTTACAGAATACGAGAGCGTGGTCAGCCGGGTCAGCGTGGTCGCGTGCAGATACATACACCTGCGGCAAGCGCAAACCACGTGATCGAGGATCTCGTGTCAATAAAATGCATTGTACAACTAAACTCATAATATATTGCTCAAAAAATTTCCGAGTGAAAAAGTGGCCCCTCGATTTCCGCCTGGTGACGTTTTAGAAGTGTCATGCGCCATTCATTGCTGTGGAAATGTTTGAGACACGTGCCGCACGCCACTTCTGGGAAGAACATGGCGTCTGAAATCATGTTCAGTGCCGCAATGATCTTCCTAGTGGCTCTAGATCTTCCCAAGCGCTGCACGTTGCACGTGCATCGAGGCACCTTGCGCCACTTTTAAATCATGAAGGGGCTTTAGTCATGCTGTCCCCGGTCATGATCCTGGCGGTGTCTCAGCAACGGTGATGTGTGTGGCAGACGCCTGCCACTGCACGCCTGTTCTGCTGCAGATTGCTCTCCCCTCTCTCCTTTCCTCTCCGCTCCGCTCTCCTCCAGTGTGGTAGTTCCAGCAGTCCACGGAAGTATCGGCAGCCGGAAGCACTGATCTGTGGCCAGAAGTTTAGACGCCAAGATGATAGCGACACTCGCGTTCCTCGTGCTTTTCGCCAGCATTTCTACGACCAACCGCCAGGATCGCGACATCCGACAACATGACGATCCGGCTTCTGTAACGTCATTAGTTGCCATTTCGGGACCACTTTAGTCTTTTGATGTACGGGCACGCGTACGGGCAGCATACGACGCTGCTAAACACACCAGTCGGAGACACCCTTCAGCAAGGAGGTTATAATGGGCAGGAGGTGGCGTCCCTATCCCCAATGCATGGAGCGAAGTGTAACGGAAGTAGGCGTGGCCACGAGCCGCGACGAGCATTTCTTGACCAATGGGAAGCTTAGTGAGTGGGCGCCGCCATTAATTTCGGTGCAAACAACCGCGTTGCGATGACATTTCCGTGGCAACGCGATTGTGTGCACCGAAAGTAATGGCGGCACCCACTGTTATTTTAAACCGGTATGGTCGGAATTGGATGAGATTATTATAAACGAACGCCTGGTTGCCCAGCAGAAAGTAAGTGACTAGAGTTGAGACGCTCTAGACAACGCAGCGACTGAATCGGTGTCGAACAGGCGAGATTTCGAGCCCAACACTTGCCTGACCAGTAGGACTAGGAAGTCGGCGTGTAGCGGACGCTCTCGACACCGCGCGACCGCGCCTGGAGCGTCGTCTCGAACGAGTCGTCGTAGCGCGGCTTTGGAAAGCGATCGCGAGTAAGTCATCGTAGGCACGAACGCTGAGAAGGGCATCGCGGGTTGAGAAAGCCGTACAAATTCTGCTTCGAGAAGATGTTGGTTTCACTCCGCCGTGATGAGTATTCGGGTTCGCATCGAAACATCTTTTGGTGCGCCGATCGAATCGAAAACCAGCCGCGACAGCGAGCAGACGAAGCAGACCGCAGGCACGGAGCAGACGTAGCCTAAGCCTAACGACCGAGCGGAGAGCAGACGATGGGAGCATGGTTGAATTTAGTTTGGATGAGAGAGCGTCGGTGCGCGGGGCAGTCTGGGATTGGGTTGTTCTTCCGGCGTCGCTGGGTATGACGTCATGCCGGGTCCTGCCCTATTCCCTTCAGGCACCAGTGTTCTAGAACACTGTAACCATACGCAGAGCTCTGACCATACGCACACTGCAGCCAAATCTTACCCAGGCTATGTTCCAAATCTTACCCGAGTAACCTGCCTCCTACGTCAGCGGATAATACCACGTGACATCGCGAGTAAACGATCCGCGACTCGATTTTGGAACGGCCGGGGTACGGTGTACTAGAATACTGGGCAGTGTAGCGAGCGCGGGCGGAGGGGGGGCTCTTTCAGCGATGACCGGATCGGTGGCCGCGAGAGGGCGCAACGTGTAGTAGGCGTGCTACCGGAGTGCGGAGCGCAGGCAGCGGTAGCGCTTGGCTGGCTTGGCGTTCCGCACGGGTTCGATTGTTTCGTATTGTTTGGCTAACTCCTTACGGTACCCTTTATTTCTACTGTTTCACATATTTTTTATCGCACTAATTCGTTGCCAAATGCTTTGCCCGAGACGTGCATCTTCGGGCCGGACGCCACAGTACACATCGCGACACTGCTAGTGCGAACACGACATTAGCGCTTTTTCCTCATTTACTTCGAAAGAGTATTAGCGAGGACGAAATTTTATCACCTGCACTATAGACCCGAATGAGCTTTTCCCCCAGCAATCAGAACTTTGCTGAGATCCTTTGGTTTCTCATAGAAAAACCGGCGATCGCTTGTTCGCGCTAACAGTGCTGCGTTCTGAATAGGCGGAAAATCCATCCTTCCCCAGGAAACGTTCGGGAAGTCTCTTGAAAGGGACGTCCCAAATGTGTGGAATCGCCTGGATAACGTAGGATAAGCATGCTGATGGCATGATACCTAAACAAATGTCTGCTTTTGTGACCCTATAATTTCGCTGTCAATGTAGTTGTGACCAATGAATTCCGTGGTTGAAGCGCACTACCGTAATGAATTGTTTCTTCGTTTGGGAAAACAAAATGGGGCTTACAAAACGGATTATATCGTCTACTTTTGTAGGCTGCATGCATGGTACGCTATCGAGGTGCCACTGTCGTCTTTCGCAACTACTTCCACGGGCTTTCGAAGGAATTTCCAGCACTAGCCTTTATCGTATTTGCTGTTACTACGTAGGGTCTTAGAACAAGACTGTGGGAATAGTTAGAAAAATGTGTCCACTCACCAGCTCTGGTAGTAACCAGAGTGGATAAATTCCTATTTATCCACTGAGCACCAGCTATCGATATGTGTGGGCACCAGGGCGCACAGATAAATTTTTAATTATACACCGGGCGCCAGCGCACATATGAGATTAATGAGGTGCATCCAAAGATTCCGGAGGCGATGGTACTTGCTTTTCCCAAGAGCTCGGGAAAGGGGGACTCCCGAGCTCTCCCGTAGTCGGCTCCTATGGTGTTTTGTACCTCTACATTCTCCAACGCGAGGCCAAGATCTTGATGAGCTTCGACATCTTCAGGATAAATGACTCAGTATCTTGCGCTGGGCCACAAGACCTTTCAATTATCTTGCTGTAAGAAAGAGGCCTCTCAACACCTCCTAATTGAAGAGACGGGGTGCTGGGCCAACCCTCATCTTTTCAAAGCCGTTCGGAAAAAAAAAAAGACTTTGCTGATGTGAGGCATAACCTTCAACGTCACATTTTCACGGTCACTTCTCCAAGCCTTTCTAGTGCAGTCAGCGTGCACAGGACCCTTCGGTGTGTCGAAACCAGTGTCTACAAAACCGATTTAGCAGATACTTTACAGAGTGCGGAAAGTCCGAAAAAAAAAAAAAAAAAAATGTGTAGGACGACTGTCATGACTGCCTGCATTACATGAAGCAGTCTTTCCCTGTCACTCCTTTTAATGTTGCGGGACCACGACTCACTCCGATCGAACTCGAGAGGGGCACGAAAAAGGGAACGGGCTCCTTTTCAGGACTGGTAGCCACTGCTGCAACCCGGCACGAACCCCAGGATTTGAGATTAGGGAGGGGGGGAGGGGGGCATTGAGAATATAAGAGTCGTTGCGAATTAAGGTGGTGCCTTCCGAAAAACAAGGGGGAGAGTACACCCCCGTAGGGGGGTGTAGGGAATCACCTCTCCGGCATAAAACACGTCCCGTCTCTCTTGTCCCGCCATTTTTCCGTCATTGCACGCGTTGTCTACATGCCACTGAACGGCACCGATCGCAATCCATTTCACTCAACCACTAAACAAAAAAACACTGCAGCAAAACAAAGCGACGACGCGAACCACGCGATCCCAAGCAGTACGACAACACGGCAATCCGAGCGGGAAGGAGCACGCCTGTTACCCGCAGCGCCCCCTGCCGTCCTTGCGCGCCGTCATCGCTGCGCCGACCCCCTCCCTCCGTTGCTTCTCGGCGCGGACGACACACTGCCCAGTTCTAGTACACCATAGCCGGGGTAATCACCTGGATACTATGCGGATTGGCTTCGTCTTGGGCTACGGCAAAAGAAAACAGCAGCGATGGCAGAAAATAGCAGACGATCCTTTTGATCATGAAGAAAGCACTCGAAGAGACGATAATATTAATGACAACGCGGTGTTTTTTGAGGTGGATCCACCAGCTCCTTTTACTCACCTTCCTTTTGAGCTGTATATTGAGATAAAAATTACTTACTCCTTACAGTTAGACATAAAAAAAAAAATGTGTTTTTATTAATCAGCGCGATTGCGCTAAACGCACATATTCCACGCATTGTAATTTGCACCGATCATGTTTTGCAGAAATTGATTCCACACGGTGTAGTGGTACAGCGCGAGGGTGCTTTCTCGAGAATGATATGAAACTTACGTTCGCTTTGACGCGAATATGATTACAATAAAATCTTTGAAACCTTCACTGCTTTACAAGCGTTATCCTCTCATTACACACACTCTGGAGGAAACAAAAATACTACCTTATCATTTACTGCGTTCAAACATTTTCAGCCTTGAACGTGAGAATACGGCATTCCCTCCAACGCCGAGGATGAGAATGCGGAGAAGCTCCTGTTTACGCTCGCACTCTGATAATAACAAGTATACCTTCCCGGGGAAGGTGCACGGTCTGGATGTAATGCAGTCGATTCCTGCGTTGAAAACAGCAAATCTCAATAACCACACATGCTGCACCTCATTCTTTTTCATTTCGAACGTCCGCCACTAAAACCAACGGAGCAAGCGAGCTTTCGGCGGCTGTCGGCGCAGAAAGCAGACGACGAACAGATCACGTGACGTATTTACTCGATTTGATCCGACTTTACCCCCCGACCGAGGAGGGTAGCGGGAGTAATTACTCCAGAGTAAACAACCCGCTTCTGGAACGCAGGTTCTGACGTCATCGAGTAAGCTCGAGTAAGTTTTGGAACGCCACGGTACGAAACCTTTACTCCGGAGTCGGATCGAGTAAATTTTGGAACACACCCCCAAATGGATCCGAGCAGTGGATCCGAGCAATGGGATCCGAGCCACTGATGTCTATGACAATTGCTGGATCGCGTTTGATCAGCTCTGCCCAACGTTACTAAGACACTCAGTTGGGAAACTGCCATAGAGACTGCCTTCAAAAAGTGTCTCCGATCTGTCCTCCAGCACCGAGCTAATGACGAACACAACGCCACCATTTTTCCCGCAGCGGCCATTCGAGGAACCGCACGCTACTTCTATTTTGGCTTTAATCGGCCATTTTGGGGCCAGAACAGATACTGTGGAAGAGGTTACAAGAGCGTCACCCCCCTCTCCCCGGCGGACGCGCCGCGTCTTGCTACCGAAGTTAAAATGCACCTAGGTCGGGACGCGCCACCTGAAAGCACCGCTGAGGCATGGTTGTATAAAAACAATATTAATTGTGCCACAAAACCTTGCAAACTAAAGATTTTAAAAACATCACGCGCCCTTCATTTTGTACTGAACTCCAATAAAAGTTACTACAAAAAGAGTCTTTTCCGTTTGTTTTTTCGCAAAAAAAGGCTTTCTAAAAGCTCAAGGTGACCACAGTACAGACAAATGACAAAGAGTGGCGTTGTTGTCGCATTTAGCTCGATCTCGGTGGACGGCAGCGGCCCAGGTTTCGACGGCGAGTTTCCCAACTGAGTGTTGCTCTGCCTATGGACCGGAATGCGGCCACCAAGGGCGGCCACGGTCGGCCATCTTTAGGTAGAGTTATATCATCTCTAGCCATCATAGTAATATGGCGGACAGCACAATGGCGGCAGGCTGCGATAAAATAGCCGTAGATCTAGTACACTGTACCGTGGGTGATATTTCATGCTTGATTGAAGTTGTTCGACAAAGCAGATTCTTGAAACCCGGCGTGAACGGTAGCCTCGTCTTTGAGGACCCGGCGAAAGTTCTACGAAAGCGCAGCACCGGGGGAAAGCAGTGCAGCTCGCATCGAAAGCAGACTACGTACCGGCGTCTGCTTTCGATGCTTCTTTCGATGCGACTTTCGATGCGTGCTGAGCTGCTTTTCCCCGGGGCTGCGCGATTTCGTGAAACTTTCACCGGGTCCTCAAAGACCGGGCTATCGTTCACGCCGGGTTTTAAAAACATGTTTCGTCAAACAATTTCAATCAATCATGGAATATCACCCACGCTATTTTGATGGCAGCCTGCCACCACAACTGCCAAAACACCGTCTGCCATGGATGAATGATGGTGGCTGCCAAGTGGCTTCAGCAGCTGTATCTTGGCTAGAGGTGATATAACTCTACCTAAAGATGGCCGCCAGTGACCGCATTTGCGGAGCGGGCAAACGCGATCCAGCAATTGTCATTGAGATCAGTAATCCGAGCACTGATCGTTACTCCGTTTCACGTGACAGCACAGATTGAAAAACGCTGGACGCGGGTAAATTTTAAAACGCCAAGGGTACAAAACCCTTACCCTGGAGTAAGATCGAGTAAATTTTGGAACACGGCCCAAATGGCAGCGACCACTGATCAGTGACAGCGACTGGCAGGCAATCAGGCAGTCAGGTGAACCAAGACCCTTTTGAATCAGGGCGGGTACTCTGGAAGAATACCTCTGGTTCAGTAGTAAAATAAAATAAAGTGCGCTACCTAGGATTTCTATCCTAGGTAGCGCAACCTATCGCCCGTTATAACGGTTCAGCCGTTAGCATTTATCCATTCATTTATCTCTCTCTCGATGTTAGACTGGATAGACTCCACAGGTTAGTGCAGTTGGTATTGCAGTCATTGCTAGGGGTGTCGCGAACTTTTGTCGAACCAGATTTTTAGGTCGAACTTTCGGGATTCGACTGGGTCGAACCGGTTCGACGAACCTTCGAACTTTTCACTAGGGGTGTCGCGAACCGGCTGAGGTTCGAGTTCGACCAGGTTCGACTTTTTCAAACTTTTAGTGGAATGTTCGACGAACCTTGTATTGAGGTTCGACTCGTGTGCGCATGCACGACAGGCTGGCCAGTTGGCTTCGGATTGGATGGTGATGGCTAAGGGATGAATTAAGGGCAGCGTTGATTGGTTATTTCCGTTAATACACTACAAAAAATTAATTTATTAACTTATTCAGTGATTAGAATTGGTTTATTTTAATTGCAATTGTTCATAAAATAAAATAACCCTTTGCTTAAAAACAAATTCTCTCAACCTAGACATGCTTGTATCAAGGTCTGGCCACACTGTCCACAAAGTCGAACCGGTCGAATCTGGTGAAAGGTTCGATGGTTCGTCGAACCGGTTCGACCTAGTCGAACCCCGGAAGTTTGACCTAAAAATCCGGTTCGACAAAAGTTCGCGACACCCCTACTTTTCACCAGAATCGACCGGTTCACGTGGACCGGTTCGACTTTGTGGACAGTGTGGCCAGACCTTTATACAAGCATGTCTACGTTTGGAGAATTTTTTTTTATTCAAAGGATTATTTTATTTTATAAACAGTTGCAATTAAAAGAAACCAATTCTAATCACTGAAGAAGTTAATAACTTAATTTTTTGTACTGTATTAACTAAAATAACCAATCAGCACTGCCCTTAATTCATCCCTTAGCCATCACCGTCCAATCCGAAGCCAACTGGCCAGCCTGTCGCGCATGCGCACACGAGTCTAACCTTAATACAAGGTTCGTCGAATTTTCCACTAAAAGTTCGAAAAAGTCGAACCTGGTCGAACTCGAACCTCGGGCGGTTCGCGACACCAGTGTTGCCAGATTGGGCTATATATAGCCAAATTGGGCTACACTTTTTTCTAGTGGGCGTCAAAATTTCGTGGTTGGCTATGTGGCTATTTTGGGCTATTTCTAAGAATGCGGCAAACTTTTGTCGAACCTCAGGTTCGATGCCGAACTTTGAGGTTCGGCTAGTTAATTTTCAAAATTTTAATCAGTTTCGAAAAAAATTGCTTCCATTTTGGCTTGTCGAGAGGAGAGAGATGAAGGAGAAAGGCTTCAAACTTCTACAAACTTCGGGGTTTTCACATTGCGCAGTGAAGCAATGCTTGCAGAGTTCAAGCGGTCTCCCTAAAGCGCAGTGGAGCAAACCAAACAGATTGCACTATTACCAAGGCCCGGTAGCGCGCCTTCAACCCGGACGCACATGGCTCTGCACGGACGTAGACTGAACTCTCCAAATGCTGCTTTGGTGCCCATTGTGAGAATAGTTAGGCACCCAAGTTTGTAAAAATGAAAAGTCCGTAGTTTCACCAAGGTTTCACCGCTAAACACATGACTACCTTCCAGTCGTTGCCCACCCCAAGAAAGGACAATACAATCAGAAATAACCTGAACATGAATGGGTGACACTAATATTCTTCACAAAAAAAAAGAGACGGGTGGGATATTGGTAAGGACCTGAGATATTGGGGTTCTGGTGTGAAACACCCAGTGTTCTGACTGTTCTGCTTCTGTATTTCGTTCTTTTCTGTGTGATCATATCTCCCGGGCTTCACAACAAAGCTGTATTTGTGTGTTTTGTACTTCTGAAAACCGAAGGAAGGGCCAGTTTTGTACGGATTTTTACCCTTCCGAAGCTTTTTTTTTTTTTTTAAATCTCACAAGTAACATAATGTACACAAACGTTGGTGCATCTGAGGGTTGAAACAGTTTGTAACGTGTATTGTGTGAGTGTCAGAAATTGTGAATATAAGGCTTAAAAATCAATGTTTTTAATCTTGGCTATTTGGCTTTGGCTATATTTGGGCTATATCTCCCAATCGTTTGGCGGTTTTTGGTGGGACCATCTGGCAACACTGCGCGACACCCCTAGTCATTGCAGTTGCTCTTTCGCGTTCGCTTTGCCGCGCGTTAAGCGACGGAGCGGGTTGTCATCGTGATCTTTCTCAAATCTACCTTTTACGACGCAAGTTCCTAAGGTATGGATTTGTGATTCCCCGAGCCCAGCTAGCT
Source organism: Ixodes persulcatus (assembly GCA_013358835.2). Lineage (NCBI taxonomy): Eukaryota > Metazoa > Arthropoda > Arachnida > Ixodida > Ixodidae > Ixodes > Ixodes persulcatus. The sequence continues at coordinate 89,557 of JABSTQ010010835.1, forward strand.
ACTTGTTGCGTTTCGCGCAGACGTCAGCTCTCCGCACTTGCTATGGAGCTCGCTTGAAACTTGAATGAAACTGCGTGTTCATGTCCACTTTTAACAGGATCTAAGCGCGGCTCATGCACTTCCACGTAAGATTCAACTTATTTCTGCCTATCACTTTTTACGTCTACTAAAAAGGCCAAGCACCGACCTACCGTAACATAATGTTTGACTGAGTTTGGTACTTTCGTTTTCGCATTGACGCCGCTTCTCGAGTGTGCTCGTGGTACTCTGTTTCAGGTCGGGATCGTTGATGGATTCCAGCGCTCGGGATAACGATCGGAGCGATGACCGCACCACGGCACCAGCTTCTGACGACAAGGCTACTGGGACGAGGCGGAAACCGGACTGCCCCAGCGCCGAAAGTGAGCGCCACAAGGACGCCACGATTCCCGAGGTTGAATATGAAGCCGAGGTGGACAGCGACGCTGAAGACCTGTACGCTGTCGACGAGGAGAAACTCGTCGAGCTGGAGAAAGACATGACGGAAGAGGAGAAAGCGGTACGGTATGCTCCTGTTGCGACCAAACCTCGGCGAACCTCACTCATAAGGGCCCTCACTCACCCTCATCTTCACAGGTGAGTGAGGGCCGTGAGGGCTGTGACGACCGTGAGTTCGTGAGGGCCATGAGTTTGAGGGCAATGAGTGCGTGAGGCCTGTGAGTGCATGAGGGCCATGAGTGCTTGAGGCCTATGAGTGCTTGAGGTCTATGAGGGCCATGAATGCTGTGAGTGCATGAGGGGTATGAGTGCCATGAGTTTGTGAGGGGTGTGAGGGCCATGAGTGCGTGAGGGGTATGAGTGCACGAGGGCGGTGAGTGTGTAAGGTTCAGTGAGGGTGAGTGAAGGTTTGAAGGTGAATGTGACTATGAGGGTGAAGGAAGGGCTGAAGGTGAGTGTGGCTGCGAGGGTGAGTGAGGGCGACCTAAAATGCTGACCTCTGGTTGCGACTCCCGATTGAGGTGTCTGGTTAGACACGGAGAGATTGGCTGAGAGCTCAGCATGGCGTTGAAAGGGATGGAAGTACGCATGCCAGCTGTTCCAACAGCACCTTGACGCTCACGGGGAGGGCATCACATAACTTTTTTGATGCCCATACATAAGAAGTTTAAACTATATCCTTGCACCCATGTGGGGTGCACGTGACCCTGTCACATGCGAGTTGGGTGGTTGGTTGCATGGGCTGCGGCTGTAGCGTTGCTTGCTTCCATCCGGTAGGGTTTACGTTGAGCGAAGTCGAGGCGGGCGAGGCCCTGAGGAGCAGACGACGGACCTCGATCAGCTCGTCGCGGTCCGTCGTGCGTCCGGGAGGTTTTACCAAACAAAACTCGAGGAGCAGACGCGGAGCGCGATATGTTAGCTGTGCGTGCCAGAATGCTGCGCCTGCTCCGTCTGGTAAGTTTAATGAGAGCAGCGTGATGGCAAGACCGGCGAGACGTGCGAGACCCTGATGGGCGGACGATGGACCACGACGAGAGGACAAGCCGAGCTGCTGAGCTGTGTGAATAAACGAAAGTGTGTGGCATTGCCGAGACCAACATGGGGCCTTGCAGTGTGAAAGGCTGCAGAAACCTTACGCGGCGAGTTTCGTTCATTGGCACGCCCTTGTTGGATTACGTCCTGAACTTGGCAGTAGCGTGAACTAGAACTGGTTCTCTTAGATTTCAGAGAGCCACCGAGCTGCTCAAATGATAGATTTCGGCCCGTTGTTGCAACAGTGAATGGGTTTCATCGAAGTAGTTTCGTTCGCTTCAAATCTGATGACTTAGACAGTCGTGCCAGGTGTACCCCTGCCAAGTCAAATGGAGTTGATCCAATGTTGGCAACAATACGTATTCATAAAACACCCTAGTCAAACTTAACTGCATGGTTCAATTTTGGTTGCGATGCATTATTTCACACGGGCGTGCACAATGATGTCTGTCAAAAAATTCCTTTCGATACAAAACATTTCTCAAGCTGAATGAAGTCGCGCACATCTTTAGAACGCTGGTATCCATTGGCACAATGGTAACAGAATGTAAAAATAATAATTTCTTGATTTTCTTGTTGCACAACAAAATAAAGGCAGCTGCTGCGATGGTGAATAGAACCTGGTGTTTGAAAAGGAAATTGGCGAGGAGGATGGCTTTTGAAGCTGACTGCGTGCAATCCCCGTGTTGACGCTCTTCACCTGACGTCGTGGGACTGGGAAAAAGGCGCACCGGTTTAACGCAAAAATAAAAAATGGCAACAAGTGAACACAATGTTGGGGTGGAAACAAGCTGGTGATGATTAAACATGATAAACTATAACCCTGAGACTAGGGAGAAAGACGATGAAGGGAGAGAAAGTTTTGAGACTTCTCGTCTTCCTCTCCTTCATTGTCGTCTTGAAATTATTATTCATAACGAGTTTTTTTTTTTAATTGGATAGGATGTTTTTTTACGAAACAACAGTTGGGCTAGAAAACAGGTGCTACTTCGCAGGAGGCGATCAGGTGTTGCGGTATTGTGGCACAAGTTTTGAGCCCACTTTCATTCCAATACATGGCTTGCATTGACGTCGCATCAGCCGCCATTTCTCCGTACCATGCTCCTGTGTCCGTACATTCTGCAGCATATATTTCGCACCATGGAATTTGTTGTTGGCGAGACTTGTGGAGAAGAACAAATTCGATTGTGCCAAGTATTTGCTGCTGAAGGTATGGACACAGGAGCATGGCAGCTGGTACGGTGCCATACAACGTCATGTGCAAGGCATGTGTAGCCAATTGTAGGGTGAATCTCGCACAACTTGGTCAAGAACACCTCATGCAGTGTCGTTAAAAATGTTGCGTGGGATAAATCCCGTAGCTGGCTATATCAACTGGGAAAATCGGCACCTGCACATCGCAATTTTGAATTTTTATCCAAAGGGTATTTTGGTGGTGCCTTGTGTAGTTCCCAAGATAACTGTCTTCCTTTGAAAATTGCAACCAACGAACTTGCCATAGTCAACGGCGGATGTCGAGGCAGATGATTGAGTTAGAGGCAGTATACACCAACCCAACTCTATTACGCTGTGGTGGTGGCGCGTCGGGTGCACTTCCGGTCTGGGGCTGTGGGCGGAAGTCGCCATGCGGGACAGGCATTAGTATGTTGTTTTGGAAGAAACCAGACTAAAACCTGCCTTCTCATCTAAACGCCGTGACTGAGGCTGTACCAAAAGAGTTGGGAAAGGTGTGAAGATCAGTTTTCGTGTGTTTTCTGCCTCCTCGGTTCGTCCGAGAACGTGGATAAGTGCCGTAAAAAGGGAAACCAAACTCTGGGACCACAATTGCTTGTGCGGGAAGCACTTAGGGTTGAACTCGCGGCTACTTGTGGTCGTCAGATTTATTTGTTTCGTTCCGACATAAATGCAGGAAAACCGTCAAGTTGTCCAGACCACTCGAGGACCAGATTCAGTGCGTCTTCACATTCAAACGGCCGTCTGATCTTTCAAACTGTCAGCTACTCTTTCAAACTCGTTCAAACGGCAGCAGCCAGTAGACCACACATTGCGATAAGATGAAGTGCAGGCCTCAAAAGACTTGTAAATTTGAAGGTTGTTTGGGGTAAGTAAGCTCTATGTAAACAGCAGATACAAGGAGCAGTGTTGCCGAATTGTGGGAAATTTCCCATATTGTGGGAAAAAGCATGACGGCTAGGAAAAAGGGAAACCAAAATTTAAACACGTAAAACGTGGGAAATATTTTTTAATACAAAATTAAACCAAAATTTCATAATTTTCTTATTTACATCGAACAAGCTAGAGAAAGAAAGTGGCACTAGCTAAAAAAAATTGGGTTGTGGGGATATTTATAGACCTTTGCAAAAAGCTCTCAGGCCGCCGCCATTTTGCGAACCGAGCGACCCCTACCAGCCAGAAATTTCTGCCACCCGCCTGAGCTGTGGAAACCCGGTCAGCGTGGCTCCCCACCTGCATTGTGCATTCGGAGTCCGCTGGCTTTTCTTGGAAGTTTTTAACTTTATTTGCCTGTTTAGGATGCTTCCCCTTTGTGTGTTATCTTCCGCTGTAAGAACCAGGTAATAGCAGGGCTTGTTGCCTGAATGGCCTTCGCAGGAAACGAACGAAGAGAGCGAACGCCAAGCAGCACGCGACGCAGGCAGTTCAACATTCTTGGAGGATTATTTTCGTTGAGATAATCCCCAAAAAGCCTTCTCGGCTATGTTCCGGGTATTATGAAAAATAGCTGATAGGGTCGGGTCCGGGGTGTGGGGGACGGAATAGAAACGTTCGTTCATTTGCTTTGAAGCTCTGCAAAAAAAAGCAGCTGTCTTCAAAACGTGCTGTAAAACACGCCGGATTCCGTCCGGTCGGTGCGAAGTGGCTATCATCGACACTGCATATTGGATAGGCTGTGTTATTTGAGACCTTTCTCAAATCCTGTTCGGATAACGCGGCACCGTGGGGTACGTACATTATGTGTTGTTTGATTGATGAGACTCTGAATTTCATGTTGTGAGTGGGGAATAGCCATGCAGTTTGGATATCCTGTGTGGTCAAATATTCTCTACGAATAAGACCTTCGTAAATTGACACGGCTGAGGGTACGGTGCCGTAAAAAGATCAACACAATATGAAACAAACATTCCAGTTGCATTTGTTCTGTCGCACACGGACTCACCAAAACAGCTTGCATTTCTTTGTTTTTGTTCCCAAAAGTAGTACAATGCAGTCTTAAAAACCCGAGAAATTCTATTCGCCATAGAACACAAATGAAAGTAGAACGCGGCAATTTAGCCTCCACCAACATCCAGAAGTGTGCCTGCGCAGGCTGCCACAGCCCACTGACTAGAAAACCCACAGCCCAGTGCAGTCGGGCAACACTCGCGTACCCTCTCAAAACCAGGAATGCGCGCTGTAAATGGCTTCATTCGAGACTGCCGCTGGAAAGGTCTATACACTCAAGCAGTTTGCTGTTTTGAAGAGCCAACCTAATTCATCACGACTTACATCATGTGCGTGCTGCAAGCCTGCCGGTACAGTACTGCCAGTTCGCGCGCTTTCCTCACCGCTAGCTACGCACACTCGTCCTCTGTCAGTGTGATAGATCATGGATTGCACAGTGAGTGGGGTTCCTTTCACATCACGAAAACGAGCAGGCGATTTTAGTTTAGTTTAGTGAGTTTAGTTAATGGCCCGCTTGCCTCCAGTCAGTTCCCCTGGTTCATTCAACCAATGTATAGTGCAGAAAAGAAGGGGAGGGGAGACGAGTTTGCCGAATGTCAACTACATTTCGTAATTTATGCGATGCAAACTTCTACAAAACAAACACATACGGGAGGTGTTGGTGCATTTAAATATACTTGGCGTCATACTTATCTTAAAAGGACTTCTGACACTAAAATGGTGTTGTGGGGGGAAAAAAAGGGAATTTGCGCCGCTCCACGAGGGAAAAACCGAAGTGGCAGTGCGGCAACACTGACAAGGAGATGTTGACCATTGTTACCAATGGCCATCACTGACTTGTTATGCCTGCTTCACTTGGTCCAATTCTACTTGCGATTTTCAATATTGACGTCAAGCATCGCAGCTATCGTCCACGCTTTTGCAACACGAGCGACATCGCGACAGAAAATAGCGAACAGAATCTCGCCATCTGAACCAGGTTTCAGCGTCCATTCTGTAGCGTTCATGCGGAATGAATCGCCGTGCGTCACATAATTTACACAAAGTTTTGAGGTGTAACGAGCATTGTTAATTTCACTCGGGCCACTAAACTAGTGCAACGTTGCTGGGAAGATGCAGAATCAGCAATTTAATGCGAAAAAGAGCACAGGGAGTCGCACTGACGCCGACAACATCACATTCCAATTGTTTGTTGATGCAGGACACAGCGCTTCTTGCCCACACCCCATCATGCATGCTGGTTGCGTGCCGCTAGGGACGCTCCGGTTTGTTTGTAAACATGAGTTGGTGTATACAGCAGTAGTACTTGTGGCGCCATATCTTAATAGGCGCAGCAGCACACACTACCAGGTCATTTGCTTTCGATTGAGTGCATCGTCTGCTTTCATTTGAGTGTGTAGATTGCTCGCTGTGCTTATCAGGAGATGACACGACAAGTACTACTGCCACTAACTTGGTCTTCTGCATTGACATCCACTGTTGACCGTGGCAAGCTTGCTGGTCTCATTTTTCGTGGGGAGAGAGCTACAACTGAATATTTTACAAGGTAAATTAATCTACTAATAAAATACACCTTCAATGAAAATTTGAGATTGCATAGTGCAGGTACGCAGCTTCAGGATTTGTGCCGTCCTATACACCTTTCCAGCGGCACCCTCAGACGAGGCGATCTACAGAGCTTGTCTCTGGTTTTGAGTGTATGTAGTGTTGCCCGACTTTGCTGGGCTCCGAGTTTTCTTGCCAGTGGGCTGTAGCAACCTTTGTAGACACAATTCCAGACACTGCTAAAAACTAAATTGCTGCATTTTGTTTTTGTTTTTTTTGTGTTGTATAGCGGATATACTTTTTCGGGGCCTTTGACAAATGATCGTATCATTTTTGGGAACAACACTAAAAAAAATGTAAGCTATTTTTTATGAGTTAGTACATGACTGAACGAATGCAGCTGGAAAGTTTGTTTCCTTTTAAGCAGATCTTTTACACCGCCAAACACTCTGCCACATCAATCGATAAAGTTCTTAATTGTTGAAAACATTTGCCAACACAGGATAGCCGAAAGGCATGGGTGTTCTCCATTCACAACATGAAATTCAATGGGTATCAGCATTCAAACAACATATTGTACTTACCACACGGTGCTACATTATCCGAACAGGGTTTTTTTGAGAAAGATCTCAAATAACGCAGCATATCCAATCTTCAGTATCGACGACAGCCTCTGCATGACAATTGGACAGAATCTGGACTTGTTTCGGTGCACCTTTGGGGCTTGATGTTTGCACAGTGAACACATCTGACCTGTCCCCCACCCCAACCCCAATGAGCTATGTTTAGCAAAGACCTAGAAGGCTCTCTGGGGATTATCTCGGCGAAGATAATTCCCGAAAAATGTTGAATGATTCAACATTCTTCACTTTGTTGGTTTCCCACGAAGGCCGTGCAAATAGCTTGAATAAAAGGCACTCTGGCTGTGAGCCCTGGTTCTTACATAACACAAAAAAGGGTAAACTGCCTGAGAATGGTAAATGAAGTAACAACTTTCAAGAGAGATCGGCAAACTCCTAATGCACAATGCAAGGGGAGAGTCACGCTGAGCATGTTTCTCCCGCCCAATAGGGCAACAGAAAATGTATGGCCGACAGGGGCCACGAGAGACGCGAAATGGCGGCAACTGGAGGGGTCTTTTTGTTGGACGGATCCATCCCTCTTGGGTTTCCCCGGCCCGGTATGCTGCAACTACATTGTTTACCTATCAATGGACCTAGCCAGAAAGAAGAAAAAAAAAAAAAAAGTTCTCTATGGCATCACATGTGGGCAGGTCTGCCAAGCATCTCACCCTCTCTTTTTTGTCGTTAGTCTCGCAGGGAACGGGCGCAGCAGCTCAAAGCCACTGGCAATGGCAGCTTCAAGGAGGGCCTCTACATGGAAGCATTGGAGGCCTACACCGAAGCCCTGCGCATCTGTCCGCTTGATTCGACCCAAGAGCGGTCGGTGCTCTTCTCAAACCGCGGTGCCACCTGGACAAGACTGGTGGGTGATGCTTAGACCTCTCGCGAGACGTGGCAATCGAGCATGAAAGTCGGCTTGTGGATCGAAAAAAGCGTTTTACAGTCCTGTCTCATTAATATGGACACCTTTGTTCCCCGGAAAAATCCTCCATAATAAGGAATTGAGGTTAAGATCACAAATGATAAACAGGCGTGGCCACGAAAACCCAAGTGGTGGGAAAAGTGTACTGGCTCTTTTCAGATAACATCATGCACACAAGTCCAAACATATTTTTTTACACGTTAATCCTTAACATGTGTAGGAAAACAAAATATTATAGAAGATTTTGAAAAAAAAAAATATTTGAAGTGAAAAAAATTTGAGTGCGCCAGAATGGCACATTTGATTTTGGAAGTTTTTGTTTTCATGTTTGGTGACACCTACTGTGCAAAATACAAATATCACAAGTCTCAAATATTTTGTACTTACGATAGATCATGGGTACTATTGATGTAAATATTTACAGCATTGTGGAGGTTATGTACCTCGCACCAAAAATGTGCAAACTTGGCTCCTTTGACGTTTTGTTGCTAGATTTCTGAGCCGTTATCTAAAACAATTAAATAGCTACAACATTAATCTTTGTCATATATTTTTATTAAAACATTCTTTTGAACAATATATAAATAATTGCTTTATCTAAAAAATTGAAAGTTTTATTGTGCTCCAGATTTGTCCCAAAGTATAAAGCTAAGAAACTTCAAGGAGCAATTAAAAAAAAAAAAAAACAATTTTTTTACAAACAATCCATTGGTGTGTCTTTAATAATTGATTTATTGCTTTATCAAATGGAAATATTAGAATATACAACATCCGTGTGTCTTGTTATTTGCAGCCCCGCGATCTGCCTCGCTAAAAGAGCCCATTCTAAGGACTCGTCACAAATGGCTTGCCACTGCAGACGCGCTTAAAAATGCAGCGAGCATTTCTTTATTTGTCTTTGCTATTATCTGGAAACGAGTACTAGTCTTTTGAAAGGGCTTGGAGCAAAGGGCTGGGTTCAGTTGTCACGGGCTTTCCAGTGCGTAAAACGCAAAGCCATTGCCCTACATCTATCGCTCGAAAGCCCTCTGCCCGTGCAGTTCTCTCCTGCATTAGAGAAAGAATAGGAACTTTTTGTAAAACGTACACAAGAGCCGTGCACTGCCAGCGGGAGTTTGTGTGGTCACGTTGAGCACGGATTGAGCTCGCGTCTGCAATTCGCTGCGTACGATCTACGAAATGTCAAATCGAACATCCCAATTCTTTTGGGCAAAGCTGTTGCAGAGCGGAACACACCAATAGCTTCGTTCGATTTACCTCCACCTTCTGCATCGGTGCAGAAAAGTGTAGGGCAGTGTACTTCCAGTATGTGTATTGAGATACGGCGGGAAGTACACCGCCCTACACTTTACTGCACCGGTGCAGCAGGGGCAGGTAAATTGAACGCAGCTATTATATGTTTTAACGCACTTGCTTTTTCCGTTATAACTGCACAATGCACAAGCACGCCAAACGGAACCCTGCGGTAACGGCAACGCCATGCCCGACGGTGCCCGCCGCCTGGCCTGCCGTTCTTGTTCACCCGGGCTGGAGCTGCGAATGGCAGTGTGTTCATATCAATGGGGTCCATAACTATGAGACATGACTGTACGGCTTTTTTGTGACATCCATGCACCAACACGTGGCCCTGACATCGTGCCCCTGCGGTAGTGCTGTGTTGGCGTGACGCAGCTTCACTTGATGCAAATCTGGTTTCTGCGCAGTGCCCACACCTGGTGTGGCCAAACACTCAATTCCTTGTAAACGTCCGTCTTTACTGAAAATGAAATTGTTTATCTCGGGTAGCAGGAGGCTATGGGAAATGATGTCTTCTGACCACGCCTTCCGGGTTGCACCACTCGGCATAGATTAGCAGCAGCCTTTTTCAATGAGCCGAGGAAGAGAGGAGCTAACATCATAAGCACGGTGTTTTACACATGTGCTAGGCCTCTAACTGCTGGAAAGATTAGCAACAGATTAGAATGGTCCACAGTCACTGACAAGAAGAGCAGGGCGTGCCTTTCCCATGCCTATCCTCCAGCATTCATTTTCATCGTGCTTTGGCTATGCATGCACGCATGAATCTCGCGAGACGCCAGAGTGTTATCGAAGGTAAGAAGCTCACGCTCGAGGCAGCACAACCGAAAGACCTCCCTGCCATTCTTATCCTATCGGTGGATATAAAATGGAGCTTAAATCCCCCTTTCTTTTTTTCTCTCGTATGCTTGTTCTTTTGTTGTAAGAATCTTTGATTTGAGAGGATTTGGCTAAGAATAATATCTCCCATCATAATTTCATGGTGGCAATCAATTACAGAAGCTCTTGGTCACACCTTGGTGCATCCTTGACCACCTACAAGACACAGAGGCAGCAAAACAGCAGAGCTGCACTAATTCAGTTAGTTTCTCTCATTCAAAAGGAAAGTTTTGTAGGACTTAGGTCTTACTTACATCTTTGTGGCATGCTATAGAATTTACTTTGAATTGATCATTCTAGAGATTAGTTCCCAGGTTAGATAGGGTGCTCACTTGGCTGCAGGGCACAAATGTTGCTACTGTCCATAAATGTTATGGCTCTATGGACACCATGCCCCAGTAGAAAGCCTTTGTGCCCACGTTCCCCCTCGCTTCACCTTACTCTTACACCTGTATGTCCAGGCAATGGTTATGTTATCTAAAAGCCATTTGCTGCCTAGAATAGGTCTCTTTTCTATTCCCAACCCTAACATGCTGGGAGGTGATTCCTTCTTGTGAGGTCCTTTTTAATGAGAGATTTGGTAACTTTTAAACTTTGGAACCGGCCAATGTTTTACACGAACCACATCTAAGATTCCTAGGTCGTTGAAATGCTTTGACATACGAGTGCGCACACTGCATGACAAATAATGTCCCTGGTGTGCAAACAGCTGCTTCTGCAGCTTCCCTCGTGTAATACCGATTTTCAGGGAAGTGGTGAAGGTTTATTACAAAACAAAATGATGCTTCCATCGAAGATATGTGTAGCGCAACTTGGACCCTCTTGCCTGGTGTGGTGGGCTGCGCCTGTTTTGAGGGGACCCGAGTTAGTTGCCTGGACAGCTTTGAAAGCTTGCGGAAAATGTTTTGCATAAATTGACGCCTCTTTACCTAAATGAAATGCCCGAGTATTCTTTTATTGCTTGTAAGCATCACATTTTGTCAGAGTTGTGTGAGATTGGCATAAATTTGTAAGGAAGCAGGGGGTTTACCTCAGTGTCTGTATATTGCCCATTCTCATAATCGAGGAGATATTTGCACACATCACCGACAAGTGGAGCAAGGAAGACATGATAGTGGAAATGAAAGCAAATAAATAGCTCATGTGCTGCGTGTCTCTGACCTCTGTCCAAAAAAATATTGCAAAACCCACTTTCTTTTGACTACGTCCAAAAAAAGACAAGACACATTGTACTATGAGGTCTTTGAACCAACAGTCCCCATTGTCAAACAGTGATTTGACTATCGTTTTTGGTAGTGTTTTTAATTAATGTTGTTTAGCTCTGTAGGCTATTTTCCAAGGTTTTAAGCTCAAATTTTGAATTCACGACAACTTGAGATGTGAAACCGTCAAGCTAAGATCTCTACAAGGTTAGAAAATTTTAAACTCTATCAACTTGAATTGCAAACCAGTATGAAGTCTTGGAGTTTGGCTATCTTGAAAAGGTTGAAACAGTCGACTCAAACCTTCAAACATTGTGAATTTGAATCCTGACGAGGTTTGCCAATTTTGAAAGATTTTGAACTAAAACCTTGGGTGTTTCGCAACATCTCTAGTAGGGATGTCCCGCACAGTGCCTGAAGCAGGGAATGATGTGGCACATGTCCATTGCATCATGCAGATGGCACTTTGTGCAATGGAATCATGTAGAAAAATGACTTGCACATTGTTTATTACCATTAGCACCACTCTGTCTGGCCCTACTAAAATGCTTTGAGCATGGAAGGTGAAGATTTTTCTTTCCCCCTTCATATTCTCGGCCTGAATGCAAACTTTTTACAATGCTACTGCAAGATCTAATCAACCTTTTTCTTCTCTTGGCTTTCGAAGGAGAAAAACAAGTTCGCAGTAAAGGATTGCACAAGAGGTAAGAGTGGTTTTTATTTTTATTTTCTTGAAAACACAGGGGCAGAGGCAGTTTGGACAAGGCACGGTCATTCATTTAAGAGGCAGTGCAACAATTTTCAAACTTGCAGCTTGTATTTTTTATATCTATCTTATTACAAGTCCCGTGTGTCCTGTGCCTGTGAAAGTCCTGTGAAAGCAGGTGTTTGGAGAGTGGCGTCTCCACGGACCCCGAGCCATGCGGGTTCGCCCGCCCACGTCTGGCTGTGCGTGGCTTTCCCGTGTCTGGGGAAAAGGGCATCCTGGTGGTTGAGCCGAGCCCGGGGTAGGTTTGGACCCTTCGGGGCCCCCCGGGTGAGGCAATACACCACTTCGGCCCCCGCTTCTCATAGACGGGAGTCCTGGTAAGGCCCGGCCAGGATGATTCAGTCTAGTCGCCACTTCTACTATCCCCTCTCTACTTTCCCCTTGTCTTCTCCTCCTTTTCACTCTTCTCATTTCTCTTCTTTCCTTTTTCAACTCCTTTGGCGGCAAGGGCTAACCTTGGGTGGCGAAAGACCTCTTGTCCAAAACCACACTTGGTTATAGAGACTGGGCAGCACTAATAGAGTAACGTCTTCAGCCAAGCCCTTCTTGTTATGAAGCGTTACCTATTCCCTTGTTGGGCTCGGTGGTGGGCGGTGCACCACAGTTTCCGAACACCATTCCCCTCTTATGGGTTCCTAGCTAAAACAACTTGATCGGCCTCCGAAAAGAGTCCGGACCGAAGCACTTTCAACATTTCTAAAACAAGACAACTCAGACGACCACTTTACAAGATTTGCTGTCTTACACTCCGACGACACTTCTAAGCCGCTGTCAAAACTATCTTCATTCCTTGTTGCCAAAACTCTCCAAAACACGCTCGGGGCAAAATATGAAGCGAAGAAGCTTTTTTCCGGTGACCTTCTTGTCGAGATATATGAAAGATATCAGGCAACTGCCTTGCTCAATCTGAAAATGATACATGACCTCAAAGTGACCGCATCTGCACACCGTACGTTGAACACCATTCGCGGTGTGATATCAGAGGATGACCTCGTAACCAGTTCTGAAGAGGAAATCGTGGAAGGTCTAAGCACTCAAGGTGTCGTCGCCGCAAAACGAATTAAAATTCGTAAGGATGGTGAGGAACGACCCACCAAACATGTGATACTAACATTCGAGAAAAACGCGCTGCCCCCTACTGTAAAGGCGGGTTACATCAACTGCAAAGTGCGGCCGTATGTCCCAAACCCGCTACGCTGCTTTCGCTGCCAGCGGTACGGTCACGGTTCACGAGCGTGCCGTGGTCGTGAGACCTGTGCCAGGTGCAGCGGAACTGACCATACCGCTGATGACTGCAACCTCGGCTACAAATGTGTAAACTGCAACGGCGACCATCCTGCCTATTCTCGATCTTGTAATCACTTTAAAAAGGAAAAAGAAATACTTGCTCTCAAGGTGAAAGAAAGTATTACCTACCAAGACGCAAAGCGCCGCCTCTCTGCTTTCCAGAGAGGCTCTTTTGCCGAGGCGGTGTCCAGCAGAGGACCTGCACTGTCCAAGGTATCAGTGGCAACCCAGGTGTCTTTTTCAGACCACGGGAAGCCACTGCAGTCCTCTACGCCCAGGCTGAAGCTTACGCTTCCTGAGCATTCTATCTCAGCTGCGAAAGCAGCAGATGCACTTAGTCGCACCAAGGACCTAGGTGAGACAGTAGCGATGGAGGTCACGCCTTCGTGTCGACCTCCTGGTCCCGTCCCTCAGGCCACGGAGCGAGCCTCTCGCTCCTCTTCCCTAGGGAGTAACTTCCCCGTCTAGGAAGCAGCACGTGCCACGTGCGACAGATGATAGAGACGGGACTGTGGGCCGACCTAGCACGTCGACCGCCGCCCCATCAGGCCAAGGCAGGGAGCGTGGGCTGCCCCCACGATCCCTAGACAACTCTAAGGCCTCTGGCAGGCCTGCCAAGAAGTCACCAGTGGCAGAAAGGACTGCAGGTGCAGGAAACCTTTCTGCTCCAGAGCCAGATCTTGAGGAAACGGAGAGGCAGACCCAGAAACAAAAGCATAAAGGGAAAACACGAGTATCTCCTCCTTGATGAAATCATCACATACATCACCCTCCTTTTTCTCCATCTGATACTTAAATTTCTATAAAGAATGACGGCAATCATCCAGTGGAATTGCCGAGGTCTACTGAGGAACTTTGATGATATTGAGTTCCTCCTGGAGGAATACCACCCACTTGCTCTATGTTTACAAGAAACGCATCTCAGTTCAAAGCATACAAATTTTCTTAGACGCTATCATATTTTTAGAAAAGACCGAGAGAATGCGTCTGTTTCTGCGGGAGGAGTTGCAGTGGTTGTTCCAAAGCACCTTCCCTGCTCCGAAATCACTCTTAATACTGGGCTAGAGGCAGTAGCGGTGCGCATCCTCCTTCACAAAGTGGCGACTGTATGTTCCGCGTACATTCCTCCTTCTTTTACCTTTTCGACAAATGATTTTAATGCGTTTTTACATCAACTTCCTGAACCTTTTCTTTTACTTGGCGATTTTAACGCGCATAATTTTTTGTGGGGTAGTGACCATATCGATGCTCGCGGTCGAATGATCGAGTCAATTTTAATGTCGCATGCACTTCGCCTTTTTAACACTGGAGAACCGACCTATTTTAGCCCATCATCATTATCGTCCTCATGTATTGATCTTTCCATCGGTAGTGCGTCCATTTTTACTTCTTTTACGTGGGCAGTAGGCACTAACCCATATGGAAGTGATCACTTTCCTATTTTCTTAAAGAACACCATTCCTCCAAAGTGCACGCCAACGCGGACTATCCGTTGGAAGTTTGAGAAAGCGAATTGGTCTCTTTTCACTGAAGCGACACAACTTGCATGCACGTCACTTGATGAACTTTCTGTTGAACAAGTTACAGAGTTGTTAAGTAATTTTATTCTTCAAGCTGCAGAGCTTGCTATTCCTAGGACTTCCACGCATCTCCCGCGGCGACCCAAGCCGTGGTGGAATGAAGAGTGTACTGAGTCACGGAAAAAACAAAATAGAGCCTGGGGTATCTTTCGACGTTACCCCACACAAAGCAACCTCCGTTGCTTTAAGCAAATGAAAGCTCGGGCAAGGTACATCCGACGTCAGTCAAAGCGTAAAAACTTCCAGGGGTACGCCTCTTCCATTAACAGTAATGCAACAGTCAAAGAAGTCTGGGACAAAGTTCATCGCATTGAAGGGAGATATCATGCCTTCTCAGTCCCACTCCTCTCATACAATGGGATTTGTCCGGAAAGTCTTAAGGAGCAAGCGGATCTTCTCGGTGAGCATTTTGCTCTTGTATCGAGCTCCCAACATTATTCATCTGCATTTCTCGCATACAAAGCACGTGCAGAATCACATGCTGTGAAGACTACAGGTGCGGCCCATGAAGACTACAATCTACCTCTCACGATGCGTGAACTCGAAATGGTCCTTCACTTAACTCTAAGCCTTCAGCTGCAGGACCTGATGGCATACACTACCAGATGTTAACACATCTTCATCCTTCCACATTATTTCTTATTTTGTACCTTTTTAATCGCATATGGCACAAGGGCGAATTCCCTTCGGCATAGAAGGTAGCCACTGTTGTTCCTCTTTTAAAACCTGGCAAGGATCCTCCTTCTGCGTCAAGCTATCGCCCTATCGCCCTTACTAGCTGTCTGAGCAAGACTTTTGAGCGTATTGTGAACAAAAGACTTATGTACTATTTAGAAAAAGAAAACGTCTTGGATAAGAATCAATGTGGGTTTCGTTCCTGTCGTTCTACGGTTGACCATTTGGTTTGTCTTGAAACCGTAATACGTGAAGCTTTTGTCAACAGACAGCTGTGCGTATCAGTGTTCTTTGATATGGAGAAGGCATATGACACAGCATGGTGTCATGGAATTCTCCGTGATTTGTATGAAGTTGGGGTACGAGGTAGGATGCTTGCCACCATCAATAGCTATCTTTCTAATCGAACCTTTTTTGTGAAGCTAGGGGTGTCTTTCTCTAAAGAATTCGTCCAGGAGACTGGGGTACCTCAAGGGGGAGTCCTCAGCGTTACTCTCTTTTTGGTAAAGATGAACTCAATAGCCCGTTCCCTACCTTCCTCTGTGCAATATTCACTCTATGTCGATGACCTTCAAATCTCTGTTTCATCGTGCAATCTTTCTATTTGCGAACGGAGGCTTCAAGTTGCTATCAACAATCTCCTAAAGTGGACAGATGAAAACGGCTTTAGTTTCTCTCCGGAAAAGACGGTTACTGTCTGTTACTCCCGTATAAGGGGAGTCCCTGCGGATCCCTCTCTATATATGCGCCAGACCCCTATCCCGGTGAAAGTAGACCACAAGTTTCTGGGCCTCACTTTTGACCGTAAGCTATCGTTTGTGCCTCATATAAAAAGTTTGAAGTTAAAATGCCAGAAATCACTGAACCTCCTTAAAGTCTTGTCCCACAAGACATGGGGCTCTGACCGTCTTTGTCTTTTGCGAATCTATCGCTCGGTAATCCGCTCACGCCTGGACTATGGCAGCTTTGTGTACGGATCTGCTAGGCCATCAGCTCTTAAGGCACTCGATCCCATCCATCATCAGGGACTTCGCCTGGCAATAGGTGCCTTCAGAACGTCGCCTGTGCTCAGTCTCTATGCTGAGGGAAATGAGATGTCTCTCGACAAACGTCGATTCTCCTTGGGATTCATGTATTCATTAAGGATACGATCAATCGCTCAGCATCCAGCCCGGGAGGCAGTGGAGGGCACGAAATATCAAAGGACATTCGAAAACAAGCCTAGCGTTATCCCTCCATTTGCGATGAGAAATAGGAATGTGGCAGAGTCAGTTGGGATAGACAGTAAGCTTCCAGTTGCCGCAGTTCCGAAGACGGTGGCACCATGGGATTTCAACTGCATACGTTGCGATCTTTCACTAACAAAGTTTAATAAAAAGGATACCCCACCCGAGGTCATGCGACAAGAATTTTACGAACTCCAGAAGCAGCATGATTCTCATTCACACTATTACACAGACGGCACAAAAACGGAATCATTTGTTGGCTGCGCCATGATCGGCCCATCAGTAAGAAGTGTTCGTGGGCTAAATTCGTTCGCGACTGTTTTCACTGCTGAACTGCGCGGCCTTCTGCTTGCAATAGATCACATCATCCAAACACGTAACTCCCGGTCAGTTATATATACAGATTCGCTGAGCGCATTACGGGCTCTGATGTCCCAAAGAACGCCCTCATTGTCTTATTACAAAAGAAAATAGTAGCAGCGAGTAGGAAGGGATGTTCTGCTGGGTGCCCAGCCATGTCGGAATCCCAGGGAATGAGGACGTAGATGGTGCTGCGGGCACTTGTGGCACCCGTACTGTGGACATTGGTGGTATCCCATTCAGAGATTACTGTGCCCTAGTCAAACATCATGTTAAAGCTCAGTGGCAAACAGAATGGAGCCTACAGGTGTCAAACAAACTGCACATGATTAAGCCCTTTCTTAGTGAATGGGAGAGTGCTAGGCACAGAGACAGGTTTTATGAGGTAGTCCTCTGTCGTCTACGCATTGGGCACACGCGGCTGACGCATGGACACCTTTTGCGTGGGGAGGACCCTCCTGAATGTGAACATTCCCAGGAACCTTTGAGTGTCTTGCATATCATTCTCGAATGTCCTGCGTATGATGATAAACGCCGCCATTACTTCTCCCAGCTCTACAAAGAGCACGTCCCTCTACACCTATGTGTGCTGCTTGGAAATGAGCCACTACTCCCACCCACCCAGGTTTTTAAGTTTTTAAAAAGTATTGATCTTTTACACAAATTGTAGCATTATTTATAATAAAAGGTCCTAGTCTTATTTTATACATGTTTCAAATTACCAGCTACTAAAGCTCTTTCTTCTTCAAAACCCTCTTCTGTAATGGTACCATTTCTTGGCGCATCATAGCCTTAGTTGCTTTTGCGCCACAAAACCCCAGTCTACTACTACTACTATTATTACGAGTGAGAGAAAACACGCTACCTTCCCTCGAAATACTTCCGCTGCGCAATCTCATAATAAAAAACAAATTCTTTCCAGATCTGCAGCTGGGGGTGGCGGTCGTGGGAACCTCAGTGTCATGTCGGGGGAAATGCAACTTTTCGTGGCGTTATCTATTCGAAGTGAACTAAACCAGCCCCCTCTGCCGGTACTCTCCCCCACCGTCTTCCCTGAGGCGAACTGGGTTTGTTCCATGAAGTGTCTGCCCCTGCGTTCTCTCTTTGGTCTCCACTTGGGCGATGGTGGCTGCTCTGTTGTGTCCAAACTGGGCCTTGGAACAGTCGCAGAGGGAGCGCCGGAGCCCCCGACGACAACACCACCGGCATCCATCTGGTCGTCCCCTTCACGTTCCCCGCAGTTAATTGGCCAAAGTCCGAAAATTGTTGCACTGCCACTTTAAAGGACATTCAGGGCCGACAGATTAAAAAAATACCTGCCACAGGAAAAAAATTTTTTTTTTTTTTTTCATATTTACAATAGAATTAAAATTTTGCTATTTACAGGGATTAATCTCCTTTATGTTTATTTATTTAAGGACTTGCTGGCCGTCTGTACGGATGCCAAGGCAACACTCGAACACTGGTAGCACAGAAAAAAGGAAACATCATGAGTTGAGCTTCATAAGTACACAGTAACAAAGTAGTAAAGCCAATAAACGAAACATGATATATTGAACAGCATGATAAGTCATCAGTAGCATAACCCAGATGTAATGTGAACACTGAAATTGAAGAAGCAGTAGGATACATGAGCACTTCGTGGTGAGATGAGGCTTCAGTCGTGGTGGTAGTCGAGTTTGTCAGTGGAAGTAGCTAATTTGTTTTTGCCCATGCACGAAACAAAAAAATAGTGTTTTTGTCTTCACATGTGGGACATAACAAAACTAATGAAATTACATAAAATAAGCTAATCTGTTTTCTTGCGAACCACTGAGTGCAATGAACAACAACAAAAATGTGTATGATACCTTCTTTCTTTTAAAACAATTGGAATTCACAAAAATGCCATGTTTAAAAAGCCAACAAAATATATTTTTTTAAATTTTCTCAACTATAAATGAAACCATTGTGACCAAACCTTAATAGTTGCATTCTATGTATCCTAAAGCATATGCTTGCCAAATTTGGTGGTCATAGGACAATACTACCGTAAAATTCCGAGCGAACGCCCACCCAAAATGAAGAGATAAATGGAGAAAAACATGGGGTGGGCTATCTTTGGGGATGCCACAGCAAAAGTTTATCAGAAATAATGATAAGAACCGGGGCACCCGCTACAAACCGCGTGACGCGGGAACTGATACTGCAGATCGCGGACACGACGAATTCGCGTTTCACGATGCGATAAACACGCCGGAATTCACTACGAACTCCTGTGTCACGGGAAAGGATACCGCAGGTTGCAGACGCAGCAGATTCGCGTTTGACAGCGCGAAGGACCCGCGGAAACCCGCCGAGAACTCGCATCCCACGGGAACGGATACTGCAGAAACCGATATCGCGTGCGCAGATCGCGGACGTAAACGCGGGAATCCGCTGCAAACCCGCATGTCACGGAAACAAATCAAGCAGATCGCGGCCGCAGCAGAATCGCATTTCACGATGCAATAATACACGCGGTAACAACTCGCGCGTGTTACAGCTAGGAATCGATATCGCGCGCGCAGATCGTGGGCAAAAACACGGGAATCCGCTAAAAACTCGGGAACGGATAGCGCAGATCGCAAACGCAGCAGATTTGCATTTCACGCGTTTCACGCGCGCAGATCGCAGACAAAAACGCGGGACCGCAGATCGCGCCGTTGACACGCGATTCCCGTCGGACATCGCGTGACGTCCGGCGGGAATCGGGGGAAGGGCGATGTATCGGAATACCGTTCCCAACAGATGTTGGACAAAAAGGGGGTGGTGGGCGATCCTTCAAACGTGGGCGTTCGCTCGGAATTTTACGGTAGGCACAATAATTCTTGTCTACAAACTGCACAGATGCCCCAAAATTGCAAAAGGAAAACAACTCGTTTTAATATTACCATAGATGTGTAAGAACATTTTTTCATGGCAGGGAAAATTTATTTTGGTTATTTTTTGTGAGAAGTAAGCCTCCTGTTTTGCCCAGGGGACGCTGCCAAAAAGGGACTTGTTAGGACTTGATTTGGGTAGCACAAACTTAAGTGTCTCAAACTGTCGCATACTGTAAAGGACTTATTTTTCGCGGGCTCAATATGTCTCGATTTAGGTCAAAGCTCAAGTTTTTGAATAATTCGCGGGTTCTAATTTTCGCAACGCAGTCGGATCCCAATATAGGTTCCATTGTGTTTACATTTTACTGGAATTGTTCGCGGGACCTACTTTTTCATGAATTCTAGGCGATTCGCGAAAATTAAGTCATTTACAGTATATAGAAGCGTGCCTGCTCTGGTGTGGAACGCGATCATGAGGAAAACACAAAGAAACAACAAAAATTCGAATGCTGTCAAAGCAGAGCTCAGAACTGAGATGCTAAGAGCGTAAGCCAAGACGCCTTATCACTAATTAAAAAAAAAACCACCGTGTCTAGACGCCACACATTTTGACGTTGCCACCCAGAGGTAAAAGACGCGTACCCTAGCGGTGGTGGCATGAATCTGGCACTTTCGATTGTCTTGCGGCGTTGAATATAGTCAATTTCAAACTTCGAAAGGATTTTTTTTTTTCATCATGAGGAGTACACAAAGAAAAACTATAAGCATAGGTGACATAGGTAGTGCGAGGCCCAATCGGGTGAGCTTGTACTATCCAAAATAAAATAAGGGTGCCAGTTTGGGTTCAAATTTTATGCCTTTTTGGGTCGTCTGCAAAAGCGTTTCTCACTAATTTTGTGATTATATCCGGTCCTTTTTTTGTTTTTTTATGCATGAAAGATGAAGGTTTGAAATAATAAACACTAAAACCCAAAATCACACTTTTTGAAAGAAATTTTTTTTTTTTTTTTTTTAACACTGCTGTTTGTTGCCAGCCATTGAGCTCAACCCCACCTACCTGAAACCCGTGCTGAAGAGGGCCCAGCTTCACAAAGAGCTGGACAACTTGGATGACTCGCTCAAAGACTACCAGCGCGTCTTGGAACTGGATCCCAGTGTCGGCGAGGCTCGTCACGCTTGCATGGTGAGCTGAAGGGACCTCAGCATGAGCACATTACTATGCTTGCGTTGGGATTCGACACGACGAACTGGCAGTTATTTAACTGGCAAGATGTTGGCCTTTTCGATTGATGTCTGTTCCTCGTAGTTGCAACTCGAGCACGTAAAAGGGGGGAAGGGTGCGCAAACGTGCAAAAGAAATTGCAGGTAGTATTTGCGACTTTTTAATTCCGTTTCCTATGCTTTGCACTTTGACTGGCAGATGATGCCCGTTTTCGCTGCTCATTTTAATAGAAGTGATCTGCCTGAACCTTTGCCACTTGATAGTGAGCTCTCATTTGGAGTAAAAAGTAAATATGTAAAAAGACCACAAAAAAAGATATTACCGGTATTCTGGATAAATGTGGGAAACCAAAAGCCCCTCATCTTGTTCATGAGGCTAGGACCAGCAGAGTGGGTTGATGATGCAGGGGGGGTCCAGTTGCGCCATTTTGACCCGCTTGCCTTGCTGAGCCCAAAGGGAAATCTGCGAGCCAATTTGGTTTTGGGCATGTTTTCCTTCTGGGGTTTGTTTGGCCAGTTTCCAATCCAGCTTTTCGGCTCTAGGGAACGACAATCCTAATGCAGCACAGTTTACACAGTTTGGGCTGCATTTTAAGTGCATTACCCAAGATTAATAAGTGTAAGTAATTACTTTTTCCGCGTGCCCATGTTCAGAAGCGTGACACTGTTTTATTACGGTGTCTAGCGACCGGGAAAACCGGGAAAACTCAATTGTCAAAGAAATTTTAATTACCGGGGAAAATCAGGGAATTGTCAGGGATATTGTCAAAAAGTCAGCCCAGTCTGGGAAAACGAGCTCGAAATGCCATTGAGTGCCCTGAGCAAAGACTTAAGGACTTGGGGGCAGAAAAATAAGCAATAAATTCTCCTAAGAGCGGAGCGCGGGCTCTGCTCACCCGATGTAGAGTGTGCTATTTGATGCAAAGGGAACAGCCGACGAATCCAATCCAATCCAAGCCTTGCCTTGCCTTGCATTGGATTGGATTGAGGGCATGACACTAGGCTAGATCCAGTTAGAGCTACTAGATTTAGTAATAGCGAGTTCGTTTCACTGCACTCGTGCCCACGCGTGCCCACTCGCAGCGTGGAGCTGGTTCGTTTCGGCCGGTACTCCACGAGTGGTTGCACTCTCAGAGTTTGTTTCATCGCTGACACCCTACGCGTGCATGCACTCGCTGCACCGAGAAAATGGGGAGTGTGCCAAAATGCAATCCCGTCATGCCTCGCTCCGGCGAGGCCGGCGAGGAGCGGGAGCAGACGACGAGGGTTCATCTGCTACGATGTGTCGTGGAACCGAAAGGAAAAAAGTAGATTTTCTGATAGAAATCGCGTCCCGCGGGCAACGGAATCAAACGCGAGCTTGAATTGTGAGCGTCGGCTATTTCATGAAGGAAGCAATTGACAAACCATGCTTTATTTGGAGGTTTTAAGTCGCTTTGTTGCCGTACAAATGCTGAAATATACCAGTGTGTAAAGAAATGCTCAGAACAAATGCAGCAGCGGCCCCCTAGATGTTTATCACCATCTGTGAGCGGGTGAAAAATTTAACATTAGTCAACAAAACTCCCCCAGCAGAAACCTCTGACTGCCCAATGAGCATTAGAGAAAGCTAAACATAGTGAATTTACCCGAGGCTTGGGCAACATCATCATGTTTAACATTTACCTTCGTCAGCTTGCTTGCCCCGTCATATTTTGTTCGATAAAGCTCTCGTTCTCAACGCCCTCACCAAGGCTAATATCTGATCCGCCTGTAATGACTATCGAAATCGAAAGTCCCACTAAAAGTTTTGCTGGATATTCCAACAGACTAGTTTTAAGCGTACCCTTTCAGTGGTTCATGCATATTACCATGCTGAAACGGATCAAGCTTCTGCTCGGACAGCATCATCAGTTTTCTTCAGTGCAAACGGTTATAAAAAGTGAAAGATTGCAACCTGCTGCTTTGTAGACAGCTGGTTGCGGAAATTTACGCCATCTGTAACTATCTCTACGACAGCCGAGTTGCTTGAAGTCATCGCAAATATAAACTACAGGTTACAGCGACCAACGTTTGTAGATAAACGTTGGTAGCAACTGCACACTCGCATTCCCACCCATCGCTCCGAACAGAAAGGCGCTAGTTTCGGTTTGGGGTCGGTACCTTTTCTACAACATAGATGGTGGCAGCATCAGTCTTCTGCACTCTGTGCATTTGGCGAGTTCATTTGAGTCCAGTTCTCCGTGCAACACTCTGCGAGTGCGATGCATTCTGGGAGAGAACTCGAACGGTGCCAGTGCATGTGAAACAAACTCACTATAACAAATGGGAAAGCCGCAGACCCCAATCCAAGCCTTAAAGGGGCCCTGCAATCATATTTATGCGTCTACCTTTTTTGCGGTTTCCACGTCTCTTGGGGTTCGGGCAAGCCAGCGGGCACGGAGAGAGTAACTAAACATCAGTGCGTCATATTTTAACCGGACGACGCGGAAACCTCCTCTACCGACGAGGGCGACCCGCGGTACCGAAAGCGCGCAATATGTGACGTCTTTGGTCCTGGGCTTACTACTGGTCAGAGCCGCTAAAAGCTTCTTTTTAGTCGAAATACAAAATATAAGTGGCGCGAACCGATTCAATTATTTATAAAAGTAGTTTTTGTTCAGTATTTTAGATCAGAAAAGAAACAAATGCAGTTTATAAAGTACGAAAACAAGAAATGACCCGTCGACATACCCGCTACCAAGCGGTGGAAAAGGCGGCGCATACTAGAAAGGAATAGTGGGATCAGGCGCCGACACGGAAAGGTCCCGGATGTACGCGGCAGCGCTACGGTCGTAAGGACAGGAGGATCCGACCGGCTCCGAGCGTTCCGAAGGCCTTCGGCAAGAAGCTTTGTCTTGCGGTTTAGCCGTTTCGCGGTATGGCAGCGCGAAGTGGCTCCCATTCTGAACTGATCTTTACCCCGTGTTTGCTGTCGTTTGTGGCCAATGAAGTGTCATGCCGAATTAGTGTTTAATCGCGCAGCAAATGCAATGAGAGCCGCTCTGGCTGCCCGCTGCATACAGCCTATCGAGGACATGCTTTAGTGGCGCCCTCTCGCGCCGTCGACACGGAGTGCGGCGGCCGTGAGCGGTCGCTGAGCTCGCTACCCCTCCTCTAGTTCACGGCCACTCAAGCAACCAAGGACGTCATGAGGGAGGTTATTTTTCGCTTGTTTTTGTAATCTTAATTTGCCTATAACTTTTAAAATAAAGCGAATTCCGAGAAAAGAAAAGTTTCACTGAGTTACTACGTTCAGAGCGCTCAGGTTCGGTGCAAAATAAAAACAAGTAAAAAAGTCCTTGGAGGGCCCCTTTAAGCCGAACGTGTCCGAAAGTGTGCATCTGGCGGCCATGCTTCCATTCGGTTATTGTCGTGTGTGGTTGAGCGCCGTGCTTTCATCGTGTTTCCGGAAGTGGCCTCTTCACTGACAATGTTGGCGGCAAGAAAGTGCTTGTTTAATCCAGAATGGACGAACTTGAATATTTCGGAATATGCAAGTTGAATTAAGCCCGTGCAAAATGATCCTCCCAGTGCTCAATGCCCGGTGTCTTGTGTTGTAATGATCTCATATATTTAACCGCCTCTACTGTGGTCAGGGAATTTCACCGGAAATGGACAGGCAAATCCTGGAAAAGTCAGGGAATTTCAAAATAATAATTTGCTAGACACCCTGTTTATACAAATGTGCTTGCGCATGGTTTCGTTAGCATGCTCGGTTGGGACTGCTTGGTTAGGAATTGTTGCCTTTTTTATGTGAAATGATGTAAATCCTTGATTGTACTGCGAGCATCTGTTAACCGTAGCCATCTCTTACTCTTCCATTCCTTGTGCCGCCCCCGGCTCCGTTCTTTCCTTCTAAATTGCTCCGCGCAAGCCGAGTCCTCCACAGCCGATGAGCCCCTCCTTGCTCAGACCTAAGGTATCTCCATTCTCCTGTGGTCCTACCCATCGCCCAAAACGTAAACACCAGCCAGGTCGACTTTGCTTCATGTGTGAGCCCCGGCAGCCAACTTTTTGGCTGTAACCTTTCACCCTTCCCTCATAAACAAGCCTCGCCCCTGCCCGCTGACAATGCCTCTTTGACTCAAGATTAGGTGGTTTTCGCAATCGCAGTCACGAGGCGGCGTCCTCGTGACTGCAATTTTCAATATGGGACAACATTGCACTCGTTTTGGAAAACTCAATAAGGTGGGCAACGACCACCGGCAACTTGATGCTTGCAACGCGCAAACATTCTGGTGAAGGTCAGTACTCGAGACCTCTCTTGCCGAGGCGACACAAGCGGACACGAACGGTCGACTGCTCGCATCTATTCTCGCCTTAAACAAATCTAAATTGTTACTATGGACCAAAAACTTGTTTTTCTTATATGCAGCACTTCGTTGGTAAAGATTGATCTGGCGCAGGCGAGTTTGGCTTTGCGTCGCGGAGACGCCATTCTAACTTATGTTGCATAGCGTGCGGAGCAAGCGCAATGTACTAGGTAGCGAGATTTGTGCATATTCTCAACCCTCTTGTCACAACTCTTCAATGCGGGAAAAAGTAATTGTACGTCCCAATGCGCTATCGCGTAGATGGATGTGGCTAGCTACCCGTCGTGACTTCCCTGGGAGCCTAGAACATTCTACCTCATTCGTTCTTGAAGTATACATTCTGAGCATGAACAAGCTACACAGCTCTACAATGTTGTAGATTTGTCTACTCGCATAAAGAAAGAAAAAAAACAGGATGGAGCGCTGTGGCGAGACTAACTCCGTACGGTGCAGCTTCTTTTGAGCCTTCCCTGGGAGCCTAGAACATTCTACCTCATTCGTTCTTGAAGTATACATTCTGAGCATGAACAAGCTACACAGCTCTACAATGTTGTAGATTTGTCTACTCGCATAAAGAAAGAAAAAAAAACAGGATGGAGCGCTGTGGCGAGACTAACTCCGTACGGTGCAGCTTCTTTTGAGCCTTCCCTGGGAGCCTAGAACATTCTACCTCATTCGTTCTTGAAGTATACATTCTGAGCATGAACAAGCTACACAGCTCTACAATGTTGTAGATTTGTCTACTCGCATAAAGAAAGAAAAAAAACAGGATGGAGCGCTGTGGCGAGACTAACTCCGTACGGTGCAGCTTCTTTTGAGCCTTCCCTGGGAGCCTAGAACATTCTACCCTCATTCGTTCTTGAAGTATACATTCTGAGCATGAACAAGCTACACAGCTCTACAATGTTGTAGATTTGTCTACTCGCATAAAGAAAGAAAAAAAAACAGGATGGAGCGCTGTGGCGAGACTAACTCCGTACGGTGCAGCTTCTTTTGAGCCTTCCCTGGGAGCCTAGAACATTCTACCTCATTCGTTCTTGAAGTATACATTCTGAGCATGAACAAGCTACACAGCTCTACAATGTTGTAGATTTGTCTACTCGCATAAAGAAAGAAAAAAAACAGGATGGAGCGCTGTGGCGAGACTAACTCCGTACGGTGCAGCTTCTTTTGAGCCTTCCCTGGGAGCCTAGAACATTCTACCTCATTCGTTCTTGAAGTATACATTCTGAGCATGAACAAGCTACACAGCTCTACAATGTTGTAGATTTGTCTACTCGCATAAAGAAAGAAAAAAAAACAGGATGGAGCGCTGTGGCGAGACTAACTCCGTACGGTGCAGCTTCTTTTGAGCCTTCCCTGGGAGCCTAGAACATTCTACCTCATTCGTTCTTGAAGTATACATTCTGAGCATGAACAAGCTACACAGCTCTACAATGTTGTAGATTTGTCTACTCGCATAAAGAAAGAAAAAAAAACAGGATGGAGCGCTGTGGCGAGACTAACTCCGTACGGTGCAGCTTCTTTTGAGCCTTCCCTGGGAGCCTAGAACATTCTACCTCATTCGTTCTTGAAGTATACATTCTGAGCATGAACAAGCTACACAGCTCTACAATGTTGTAGATTTGTCTACTCGCATAAAGAAAGAAAAAAAACAGGATGGAGCGCTGTGGCGAGACTAACTCCGTACGGTGCAGCTTCTTTTGAGCCTTCCCTGGGAGCCTAGAACATTCTACCTCATTCGTTCTTGAAGTATACATTCTGAGCATGAACAAGCTACACAGCTCTACAATGTTGTAGATTTGTCTACTCGCATAAAGAAAGAAAAAAAACAGGATGGAGCGCTGTGGCGAGACTAACTCCGTACGGTGCAGCTTCTTTTGAGCCTTCCCTGGGAGCCTAGAACATTCTACCTCATTCGTTCTTGAAGTATACATTCTGAGCATGAACAAGCTACACAGCTCTACAATGTTGTAGATTTGTCTACTCGCATAAAGAAAGAAAAAAAACAGGATGGAGCGCTGTGGCGAGACTAACTCCGTACGGTGCAGCTTCTTTTGAGCCTTCCCTGGGAGCCTAGAACATTCTACCCTCATTCGTTCTTGAAGTATACATTCTGAGCATGAACAAGCTACACAGCTCTACAATGTTGTAGATTTGTCTACTCGCATAAAGAAAGAAAAAAAACAGGATGGAGCGCTGTGGCGAGACTAACTCCGTACGGTGCAGCTTCTTTTGAGCCTTCCCTGGGAGCCTAGAACATTCTACCTCATTCGTTCTTGAAGTAGACTTTCACCGGAAATGGACAGGCAAATCCTGGAAAAGTCAGGGAATTTCAAAATAATAATTTGCTAGACACCCTGTTTATACAAATGTGCTTGCGCATGGTTTCGTTAGCATGCTCGGTTGGGACTGCTTGGTTAGGAATTGTTGCCTTTTTTATGTGAAATGATGTAAATCCTTGATTGTACTACGAGCATCTGTTAACCGTAGCCATCTCTTACTCTTCCATTCCTTGTGCCGCCCCCGGCTCCGTTCTTTCCTTCTAAATTGCTCCGCGCAAGCCGAGTCCTCCACAGCCGATGAGCCCCTCCTTGCTCAGACCTAAGGTATCTCCATTCTCCTGTGGTCCTACCCATCGCCCAAAACGTAAACACCAGCCAGGTCGACTTTGCTCCATGTGTGAGCCCCGGCAGCCAACTTTTTGGCTGTAACCTTTCACCCTTCCCTCATAAACAAGCCTCGCCCCTGCCCGCTGACAATGCCTCTTTGACTCAAGATTAGGTGGTTTTCGCAATCGCAGTCACGAGGCGGCGTCCTCGTGACTGCAATTTTCAATATGGGACAACATTGCACTCGTTTTGGAAAACTCAATAAGGTGGGCAACGACCACCGGCAACTTGATGCTTGCAACGCGCAAACATTTCTTGGTGAAGGTCAGTACTCGAGACCTCTCTTGCCGAGGCGACACAAGCGGACACGAACGGTCGACTGCTCGCATCTTATTCTCGCCTTTAAACAAATCTAAATTGTTACTATGGACCAAAAAACTTGTTTTTTCTTATATTGCAGCATTTCGTGTGTGAAATAAAGATTGCGGCTGCATCTTGGTGGTGTAGCAGCGCGAGATGCTTGGGCTTTTGCGTCGCGGCGGAGAAACGCCATTCTAAAACTTTGTTGCATAGCGTGCGGTAACGCAAGCGCTAAATTTAGTGCTAGCGTACGCTGAGTTTGTGTGCATTATTTTAAAACTCGCTCTTGTCACGAATCTCAATTGATGAGGAGACTAAATACTGCAAAAAAGAAAAAAAACAGGATGGAGCGCTGTGGCGAGACTAACTCCGTACGGTGCAGCTTCTTTTGAGCCTTCCCTGGGAGCCTAGAACATTCTACCTCATTCGTTCTTGAAGTATACATTCTGAGCATGAACAAGCTACACAGCTCTACAATGTTGTAGATTTGTCTACTCGCATAAAGAAAGAAAAAAAACAGGATGGAGCGCTGTGGCGAGACTAACTCCGTACGGTGCAGCTTCTTTTGAGCCTTCCCTGGGAGCCTAGAACATTCTACCTCATTCGTTCTTGAAGTATACATTCTGAGCATGAACAAGCTACACAGCTCTACAATGTTGTAGATTTGTCTACTCGCATAAAGAAAGAAAAAAAAACAGGATGGAGCGCTGTGGCGAGACTAACTCCGTACGGTGCAGCTTCTTTTGAGCCTTCCCTGGGAGCCTAGAACATTCTACCTCATTCGTTCTTGAAGTATACATTCTGAGCATGAACAAGCTACACAGCTCTACAATGTTGTAGATTTGTCTACTCGCATAAAGAAAGAAAAAAAACAGGATGGAGCGCTGTGGCGAGACTAACTCCGTACGGTGCAGCTTCTTTTGAGCCTTCCCTGGGAGCCTAGAACATTCTACCTCATTCGTTCTTGAAGTATACATTCTGAGCATGAACAAGCTACACAGCTCTACAATGTTGTAGATTTGTCTACTCGCATAAAGAAAGAAAAAAAAACAGGATGGAGCGCTGTGGCGAGACTAACTCCGTACGGTGCAGCTTCTTTTGAGCCTTCCCTGGGAGCCTAGAACATTCTACCTCATTCGTTCTTGAAGTATACATTCTGAGCATGAACAAGCTACACAGCTCTACAATGTTGTAGATTTGTCTACTCGCATAAAGAAAGAAAAAAAACAGGATGGAGCGCTGTGGCGAGACTAACTCCGTACGGTGCAGCTTCTTTTGAGCCTTCCCTGGGAG
Source organism: Ixodes persulcatus (assembly GCA_013358835.2). Classification (NCBI taxonomy): domain Eukaryota; kingdom Metazoa; phylum Arthropoda; class Arachnida; order Ixodida; family Ixodidae; genus Ixodes; species Ixodes persulcatus. Next base: position 119,273 of record JABSTQ010010835.1, read on the forward strand.
CCTAGAACATTCTACCTCATTCGTTCTTGAAGTATACATTCTGAGCATGAACAAGCTACACAGCTCTACAATGTTGTAGATTTGTCTACTCGCATAAAGAAAGAAAAAAAAACAGGATGGAGCGCTGTGGCGAGACTAACTCCGTACGGTGCAGCTTCTTTTGAGCCTTCCCTGGGAGCCTAGAACATTCTACCTCATTCGTTCTTGAAGTATACATTCTGAGCATGAACAAGCTACACAGCTCTACAATGTTGTAGATTTGTCTACTCGCATAAAGAAAGAAAAAAAACAGGATGGAGCGCTGTGGCGAGACTAACTCCGTACGGTGCAGCTTCTTTTGAGCCTTCCCTGGGAGCCTAGAACATTCTACCTCATTCGTTCTTGAAGTATACATTCTGAGCATGAACAAGCTACACAGCTCTACAATGTTGTAGATTTGTCTACTCGCATAAAGAAAGAAAAAAAACAGGATGGAGCGCTGTGGCGAGACTAACTCCGTACGGTGCAGCTTCTTTTGAGCCTTCCCTGGGAGCCTAGAACATTCTACCTCATTCGTTCTTGAAGTATACATTCTGAGCATGAACAAGCTACACAGCTCTACAATGTTGTAGATTTGTCTACTCGCATAAAGAAAGAAAAAAAAACAGGATGGAGCGCTGTGGCGAGACTAACTCCGTACGGTGCAGCTTCTTTTGAGCCTTCCCTGGGAGCCTAGAACATTCTACCTCATTCGTTCTTGAAGTATACATTCTGAGCATGAACAAGCTACACAGCTCTACAATGTTGTAGATTTGTCTACTCGCATAAAGAAAGAAAAAAAACAGGATGGAGCGCTGTGGCGAGACTAACTCCGTACGGTGCAGCTTCTTTTGAGCCTTCCCTGGGAGCCTAGAACATTCTACCTCATTCGTTCTTGAAGTATACATTCTGAGCATGAACAAGCTACACAGCTCTACAATGTTGTAGATTTGTCTACTCGCATAAAGAAAGAAAAAAAAACAGGATGGAGCGCTGTGGCGAGACTAACTCCGTACGGTGCAGCTTCTTTTGAGCCTTCCCTGGGAGCCTAGAACATTCTACCTCATTCGTTCTTGAAGTATACATTCTGAGCATGAACAAGCTACACAGCTCTACAATGTTGTAGATTTGTCTACTCGCATAAAGAAAGAAAAAAAAACAGGATGGAGCGCTGTGGCGAGACTAACTCCGTACGGTGCAGCTTCTTTTGAGCCTTCCCTGGGAGCCTAGAACATTCTACCTCATTCGTTCTTGAAGTATACATTCTGAGCATGAACAAGCTACACAGCTCTACAATGTTGTAGATTTGTCTACTCGCATAAAGAAAGAAAAAAAACAGGATGGAGCGCTGTGGCGAGACTAACTCCGTACGGTGCAGCTTCTTTTGAGCCTTCCCTGGGAGCCTACAACATTGTAGAGCTGTGTAGCTTGTTCATGCTCAGAATGTATACTTCAAGAACGAATGAGGTAGAATGTTCTAGGCTCCCAGGGAAGGCTCAAAAGAAGCTGCACCGTACGGAGTTAGTCTCGCCACAGCGCTCCATCCTGTTTTTTTTCTTTCTTTATGCGAGTAGACAAATCTACAACATTGTAGAGCTGTGTAGCTTGTTCATGCTCAGAATGTATACTTCAAGAACGAATGAGGTAGAATGTTCTAGGCTCCCAGGGAAGGCTCAAAAGAAGCTGCACCGTACGGAGTTAGTCTCGCCACAGCGCTCCATCCTGTTTTTTTTCTTTCTTTATGCGAGTAGACAAATCTACAACATTGTAGAGCTGTGTAGCTTGTTCATGCTCAGAATGTATACTTCAAGAACGAATGAGGTAGAATGTTCTAGGCTCCCAGGGAAGGCTCAAAAGAAGCTGCACCGTACGGAGTTAGTCTCGCCACAGCGCTCCATCCTGTTTTTTTTTCTTTCTTTATGCGAGTAGACAAATCTACAACATTGTAGAGCTGTGTAGCTTGTTCATGCTCAGAATGTATACTTCAAGAACGAATGAGGTAGAATGTTCTAGGCTCCCAGGGAAGGCTCAAAAGAAGCTGCACCGTACGGAGTTAGTCTCGCCACAGCGCTCCATCCTGTTTTTTTTTCTTTCTTTATGCGAGTAGACAAATCTACAACATTGTAGAGCTGTGTAGCTTGTTCATGCTCAGAATGTATACTTCAAGAACGAATGAGGTAGAATGTTCTAGGCTCCCAGGGAAGGCTCAAAAGAAGCTGCACCGTACGGAGTTAGTCTCGCCACAGCGCTCCATCCTGTTTTTTTTCTTTCTTTATGCGAGTAGACAAATCTACAACATTGTAGAGCTGTGTAGCTTGTTCATGCTCAGAATGTATACTTCAAGAACGAATGAGGTAGAATGTTCTAGGCTCCCAGGGAAGGCTCAAAAGAAGCTGCACCGTACGGAGTTAGTCTCGCCACAGCGCTCCATCCTGTTTTTTTTTCTTTCTTTATGCGAGTAGACAAATCTACAACATTGTAGAGCTGTGTAGCTTGTTCATGCTCAGAATGTATACTTCAAGAACGAATGAGGTAGAATGTTCTAGGCTCCCAGGGAAGGCTCAAAAGAAGCTGCACCGTACGGAGTTAGTCTCGCCACAGCGCTCCATCCTGTTTTTTTTCTTTCTTTATGCGAGTAGACAAATCTACAACATTGTAGAGCTGTGTAGCTTGTTCATGCTCAGAATGTATACTTCAAGAACGAATGAGGTAGAATGTTCTAGGCTCCCAGGGAAGGCTCAAAAGAAGCTGCACCGTACGGAGTTAGTCTCGCCACAGCGCTCCATCCTGTTTTTTTTCTTTCTTTATGCGAGTAGACAAATCTACAACATTGTAGAGCTGTGTAGCTTGTTCATGCTCAGAATGTATCCAGAAGTGGCCGTGCGGCACTGGAAAGCAAAAGAAGGATTTGGAGTAAGGGTCAAAGATGTGCTTTCGGTGGACACAACATGGACTGTTAGACCGCATGCCAGAATGTACTCGCCACGGGCGCTGCCCCTGGAAGGCCATAAACCCCCCCTTGCCGGCAGACGGCGTGTCCTTTCTTCAATTGCGATTGCGGACTAAACCTTTGTTGTTCAAGTGAGAAAAAGTTGTGTTTTCAACTATTGTACCAAAATCCGGTGCGCGTTCATCCGTTTTTTTTTTTTTTAATTTTTTTTTCTGACCTTGAAAAATGGGTGCGCGTTACAATCGAGGGCGCGTTAGATTCGAGTAAATACGGTACATAGGCGATATTTCAATTTGCCCGTATTTTTGTCAACACTTTCTTTCCAATCTCTGCCTCTTTTCTCTCCCCATTAGATTTTCTGAGCCGCTTCCGAATGGAATATGCTGGCTTCAACGGAAAAACTTTGGATAGTTGTACATACCTGGTCAGGTTATTGACTGCTTCTTCTTCTTGAAGAACTGTCTCGTTGGTTTCATCAGGTGTGCCGGTCGATGAGGATGGGAGCACCTTCAGGCACCCAGAGTGGTGCTGGTAGACCTGCTGGTCTGTATCCTGCAAATTACCAGATCCTGGTAGCTTGCCGCTTCTGCAGTGATTCAACATCTAGAAGCTTGACAGTGTGAAAATTTCTTTTGGAAGGTATCTTCTTGTGAACGCGGAAGTAATCGGCGCAAAAAACTCCGAGTGAGCTATGTGCTGCATGCATTGAGTGCACAACAGCGTCGTCTGTCGCCTCTCCCGTTGCTTCGTCTGCGCCGCCAAACCAACTAAAGCCCGAAGGTTTCGCAATGCTCTTGCGACCGAGGAGTTCCCCCGCTGACGACCAACGCCAGTGGCCACGAACCAGGCAGACTCAAGTTCATGTGCAGTGAAGCTCTGCATCTGTGCCTTTCCTGGGCATACACACACAAAAACACAAACGTCCAGATGACATCACTGATGCGCCGACACCAACTCTGCCACCGCGCATTCGAAAAAAGTCTAGCTGAACTGTCGCAGTAATCTACCTTGATGCGCCCAGAGTTGTGGATTCTCCAAATATTCTTCACGGGGAGGCGTTCACGAGCCGTTATATTTAGGTCGTTGTTACGTTTTTAGATGTAAGGAAAGCAGTGCATGGACAACTGTTCGTGGGGGAGTTCGACTGAAGTCTACTCGAGTTTCGTTTATTAGAACTGTACAGAATAGAGGCACGATGCCTCGGGTACAAGGGTACTTCGAGTTTCATTTATTAGAGCTGTAGAGAATAGAGGCACGATGCCTCGGCTACAAGGGTACGAAGGGGGGCGCTTATGTTACCGCAGAGCCAAGGGGGATGTGTACGTTTGCCCCGAGGCAAATGTGAGCTCAAATATTTTACTAGCTCCTGACAGCGACAGCGAACCACATATACCCCGTGGCAAACGTAAATGAACCTCCTCCTTGGCTTCGCCATTACACAAGCGCCCCGTAGCCTTGTACCCGACGTGGTTCTTTTATTCCCTACAGTTTTAATAAACGAGACATGCGAAGTCCAAGTGCGATTAGGAGCGTAAACAACCACGGGAAAAAAAAAAAAAAAATCTGGAAAGATGGTTTTTATTACAGCAAGCTGCAACACATAAATTTCTTATTTGTGGCAAAAAAAAAAAAATTTACTTTTTCAGAAAAAAAAAAAAAAAATTGTAAGATCTGAGAAAATATGCACAGTACATTGATATGTAAAATTAATTACTGGACAAGTGCCCATCCCCCATTTTTTCGCGATTATCTCTAAATTTTGAGTGGGCGCTTCCCCGGTATTCTACGGTAGTTTTCAAAGTCACTAATGCCATACATATTGAGGTAGAAGGCCTGAAGGTTAGTGTATTTGTTGCACTCGGTCTAAAGTTATGAATTTTTTTATATTTTTTTTAATTCATAAAGCACATAATAATTGCATGCAGTTGACAAACTTTGGTGTGTTACATGAAACAGGAAACATTTTGGCCTACCACTCTCTGGCTGCCTTCCACAGGGCCACAAAGGTGGCAACTAATGCAGTCCGCGGTGAGAGCAGGGCCGTCGCGCAATCTTGAAACATTTTTTTTCTCGTAGTGAAAACGCGTTTTCAGAAAAAAAGTTCAGTTTCGTGCGATTCATTTGTGTGTACATCACATATAAAAAAACCAGAAAAAATAAAAATGTCGAGTGGACCTGCAGGTTCGATCTCTCGTGGAGTCACCCATGACTACCGTAAAATACCGCCGAAGTGCCCACTTCATTCGTCCTTTATTAACATTTCCCGAACTTGGGAATTCTGCAGATTATACGTGAAGCGCCCGATGTGACCAAAGAAGCGTCCAAGTCTAGGTTAACCCAGTTTTCAGTGAAAGTGGTGTGTGCACTCCCCCGGCATTTTGCAGTATTGTTTATTATATTTATATATTTTTTTCAAGTGTTGAGTGTATTGCTTTTTTGTCTCATATGACTAACTTGACTAAATGCCAATCTATACTATTTGATGCAGGGAATTCTTAGTTGCTCCCGATTTCCATACTAATTATGCGCTTCTATCCCTCGTTCATAACCTGCCCGCATTGCTTAAAGGAGCTGTGCAATTTCAGTGCTTTGCTTAAATAATGTGGGAGTTGGTGTCTCGACTTTTCTGAAGTAAAGAACAAAAAGCTGCTTTTGCCTGCATGTCCTAGTTTTTATTTTAAAAATGGACAAAGATTGAGGTTTTCGGCACCTCTCAACTCCCTTACCATCTTCCGAGTCAGGTGCGCTGTGACGTCAATGGGGGACGCGTGGGGTTCCGGTGAAGCTCTCTCTCTAGAGTGAGCAGTGAGAACTCACTTGCTCGCGACCACGTGACCACGTGCTTGCACAGAGTGATCAACATTACGAAAGGAGAAAAGTCCCGTCCGGGTCCGGCCATCCCCGTCCGGCTCTGCCCCTGTCCCCCTCCGGCTTCTGGCGGCTGTTCGCGGTATCTGATAGAGCTGACGGTTTTGTTGATCTCGGATGGATGGCGCCACTAAAATTCTGTATAATAAAAGTTTTGTCGATGGTACCAGGTTTTTGACGCATTTATATTTATGATGGAACGACAAGAATCATAAAAAAATTACCTTTTATCGAGCATGTTTTGTTCAACTTCCTATCTTCTTACAAGTCCCCCATTGACGTTATGCCGCGTGGTTCTCATGGCCACTGCTCGCGGCTGCAGGTCGGGAAATATTCTAATTTTTGCCTCGCGATTACGCGGCGGAATCGCAACATTTTGAAGGAAGGAGATGTGTTTTGTGACAAGATAAACAATGTCAGAAGTAGAAGACGCAAATTCTTTCAACGTTGAAATCATTGCACATCTCCTTTAACAACTTGGTCTTCGACCATTGGTTGCCGGGCTCTCTAAAAAAGCTTGGCACATCCGTGAAATGCTTCGGATTTTTTACTTAAAGGGATACTTCAACGAAATTTGAAATATACTCGGTCATGTTCACAAATAGGCTGAATATGATGCACAATATCCGTAAATGACAATCGCACGTTTGTATTTTGAGCCTGATGGCTGTATTTGTCGTTATAAACGGCCCACTCTGGCAAGCGCTCGGGAGAGCAGCCAGCGGAGAGCACGTGACATCCGGCGCAATCGTGACGTAGTTTGTCTCGGGACCTTATGTCCGGATGCAGCAGACGCTGCGAGCTATCCCAGCAAATCCCACTCTGTGGATGTAGCCCGTGGTACGCTTGTTGCTGTGCTCCAAGGTCAGGCGACATTCACACCGATGGCTCGTAGCATCCGCTGAAAGCAGCCGAAGCACACCAGTGATGGGGCCACCGCAAGTAACCCTAAAGCTGTCTTTGTACGAATTTCGAATGGAGGGTTGGTTAATCTTCTATAATCTTGTAGAGGGACAATAGCGACTTCTGGGACACACAGAAGAGATTGTCTCGGGGAGAGGGGAGTTCCTCCTTCAGCTCTTCTCGTCGTAGCCGGAAGCGAGACAGTTACCGTCACTACCTGTCAAGGTTCCTAGACGGGCATTACAAACGAGGCGTTAGCGACATCCACCAGGTGCTCTTTACTAATCGTTTAATTTGTTTTAAAATTCCTTTTCCTGCCTTTTTCATCGAGAGATTGGTGTGTCTGATGTGATAATGCTCCATTGAACACAAATAGACCAAGAAATAAGCGCCGAAATTTTGTTGTAGTTTCTCTTTAGAGGGACCATGAAATGACCTTTTTACTTTTGCCAAATAACTTTTACATTAAACCTTCAATGTTCACTGAACACCGAAAAGGCATCCGTTTTTGTTTTGGTTTATTAACTTCTACATAAAAAATTATTGAAATATAGAGTTTTTCTTCCTCTTCAACTGATAGCAAAACAAGCCGCAACGTAATTTTGACGGTCGTAACGTGCTGTGTCACCGTAACCGGAAGTTCTCTCTGCAGTAGGGGAATGGGAGCGTTAGCGGCGAGCTGGCGGTGTGGCGGTAGGTTCTACCACGGGGTTTTACTGCGCTGATGTCACCGACATATTTTCTGAATCGGCGCCTCTCATCACTGCGATAGCCATGGACACATCGGAGCTGAGCGAAATTCAATTAGATATGTTGCGCTACAGCGACAGCATGGGACTGGTCCCATACGCTGGTATGAAGCGCAGCAGGTCGTCAGCACGACAGCAGCTTCTCCGCCGTCGTCAGCCGTTTCCGCGGTATCTCTAAAAAGAAGGGGATGCGCTGTCACTCACTGGTGTAGCAGAGAATGCAGTTTCCTATGGGCTCAAGCTTTATTAACTTTTATTTTGTCAGGATGGGCTCGCAGGGCAGAGCGGATGAAAAAAAGAAAAGAAAAAGATGCAATACGCAGTCTTGGACGATCATGACTTTAAAACACGACCTTACTGATAGTACAAATCTCGCCACACGCCTTTTCTATGATTCCAAAAGCCAATGTAATCTTAGCAGAGATATAGCAATGTAGAAATATGACTTTGTGATCACATAGTCATTGTGATTGTTCAAAATACTAACACTAATCAGTTTTCTCGGGTTATGAAAACGCATTAAATTCGCATCCTTCGTACACGCCTTTAAATACAGTAGGCACCAGTAATACCTTGAACTTGAGCACACGCATGGAATGCGCAAAAGAAGAAATCCGGGCGATGTTGGAGGACACAAATGCTAAGAAAGCACCACTGTAGTGGAAGTAAACGAAGACGACGGCACGGGCGTTTCTGCTGTCTTCAGGGTGCCGCCACAACATCATTGACGAGCAGATGGATCTTCCCTTCGAGAACGTGCTGGGTTATCTTGGCGACACGTGACGAGAATTCGGTCAAGGATAGCGCTTTACGCGGAACGATGAGCTTCCACCACGCGGACCACATCAATCATCACCACCGACGCCATGTTTTTTGAGCAGACATGTGGCTATGCGCAGGCGCAGTCTTATCTTTCTCTTGCTTCATTTACCACACGATGGATGGCGCATAGCTTCGAGCATTATAAAATTGTGCAATTTCCGTCACATCGCTAATTATTGAACAAAATGTGGATAAAAATATTCTTCAACAAAACTTTGAAGAAACATTCGCTGGCAATTTATTGTTTACGATAGCGGTGCTGGTGAGGTAGGTTCTGATCCAATAGGCGATGTGGATTTGGCTGACGTGCCGTGGCACCGCGGATGCATCGCAGTGAAAAGGCAGAGAGCTTTCGAAGGAAGGTATGAAAGAGTGCGCTTTTCTTTTAGAAGTTCTATGGCGAAAAAACGTTTTTTGGCTCCGTATTTTTGCGTTTTGGCTTTTCTTTTCACACCTTTTACGACGTGCAGTGGATGAAATTCGATTTCAAAATCGTTTCATGGTCCCTTTAACGCCTTAAACATTTTTAGTTTTTGGGAAGGTTTTACTCTCAACTGCTTAATTGTTTACTTCAAAATTACATTTGTTACCTTTAAAAATAAATTTCTAGCCACAAACAGAATGGGAGCACAATTTAAAAAAAAATTCAGTGCTGCCATTTGTTGGCACAGCCGCAAACTATTAAGCCATGAGTGAGCCTGGTATGTCCAAACGGCTGAGTGCGTGAACCGGGGAAAGCAGATGAGCTATACTCGTCCTGAATGGTTTGGGGATTGCACCACGTTGACTAGCTAGGCTAGTCCAAAACGGTTACGGCAGTGGTCCTCGACCACTGATGTTTCAGGGAGCCCTCCTAGATCGGCAGAAGTCGTGGATGTTTCCATCCAATGGGGAGGAGAGGTATTGGATATTTACAATGACAAGGGTAAATGAAGAAACCAAAGTGCGTGGAAACCAACTTACAAGCTGTGAAACTGAGAGTAATCAACCTTTTTCACTCGGCGCACATGGTTTGGTCTAATTAGCATTCTGCGACAGACAACTTCAATAAAAAAAAAAAAAAAAAGAAGTTTTATTGCTTGGCTTGACTGATGGTTGAAAGCTTCAGGGGTCATTTGAAAACCACTGGATTAAGGGGTTGAAAATGTGTGGCCACCCTCTTGGAGGCTCCAACATCATATTTTGGCTCCTCCCTTCTGCTGTAAAACATATTGGGCACTTTGTGCAAGCTTCTTTTGCATGTTGGACCACAAAGAAGAAAGGGAGTTGAAGGATATCCCAACTGACTGTGGTTTGTGTTTTGTTGGCCCCAGACACTGCCCGATCAAATCAAGGAAAGGAATGAGAAACTCCAAGCAGAAATGATAGGTAAGTGCCTATTCTCCAGGCCTCTTTGCAGGACTTGGATTGTGGACTCGAGAGGATGGAGAATGGAACATCCCTGATGGTGCACTTGTGCTGTGTGGTCAAGAACGCAGCATAAGGCAGACGAGCGAGTGAAATGCCGCTTTGGGCTGGGATTCGTGTTCAGTGAGGGAAGCACCAATTGAACACGACTCTCAGCCGAATGCGGACTTGTGTCCGATATACGCTCGACGCTCAATCGGGGTAGCTGTCAAAGAATCCAGTGGGCATGCTTTGCGTCGGGTAAACACACAGCCCCGTGGCAAACAAGCCGGGCAGGTTTCAGTCTTCTAGCCAATTGGCACCGTGCCCAGCCTGAAATATTTCTATTCGCTATGAATGGACGCATACGGCTGAAGTTGGATTGAAGATTAGCTCGCGCCACCTGGCTGAAAGCTCCAGGCAAACCGACTGCACCTAGCGGGAAAACTGAACCAGCCAAAACAGGTCACCCCGTGATGTCTCTGTGTCTTGTCTCCCAGCGGCATTTGCGTTTGCACGTTGTCAACTTTTGGCGCAATGGCGACGAAAGTGAATGGACGGCAGTCTGCAGATTCCTTATTTGTTCTCAGTGTTCATCAGCATGGTGGAAAGACAGTTGTCTCTTCATCACTTTCCTGGAGAAGGTGAAGCCTGTGGAAGCCCACTTACACATTGTCGTGGGTTTTGAGTTTTTTAAATAAGGATTAGGAAAAGTTTTGCAGGAAATGCTCGTCTGCTCTAAGCATTTTTCACGGTGGCAACTACTTTTAAGTGATTTGTGTTCGATAGTTTGAAGTAGCAGAACAACAGACCCAAGCTTTAAAGTTTAAGCCAAATCGCTGGAAGTAGCACAAAAATTGTGTCCAGGTTCGATAGATGCCTTCTGCGAGTTTGGTTGCAACGGATTCGTTTGCAGCTCAAGGCAAGGTATATTTTTGTGGCTTACACTTTGCTTTCGGAGCAGTGTGCGTGGCTGCACAAGACAGGAGGTAAATATTGATTGCGAGGTGAATATTGATTGCATGGTCCCTCTCAGTGCTGTGACTATCTGTGGACTCTGTGCAGCTTTTTGCTTAGCTTGCCATCTCCTATATTGAGCGTGTGGTATGCTTCTGCCTGCAGGCAAACTAAAAGAACTTGGGAACCTGTGCCTGAAGCCTTTTGGCATGTCCACGGACAACTTCAAGTTGGTGAAGGACGACGACAGTGGCGGTTACAAAATTCACTTCCAAAAATGACCTTAATTAATGTTTTTTTTTTTTTTAAGTAATAAATTTTAGCTAGTGGGTCATGTGTCAACCGTTTGCCTCTCTAATTTTTGTTGTTACTGGCTGTTAACCATTTATTTGTTTCCTGCATGGTAAAAGGAGTGCCACAAAAATCATTCTACATTGTGTATGAGACAATTGATAATGAGATCTGCACACTTTCAGTGTTAAGGGCATTCTTAGTTTGGAAATTAACAGGTGCAGAACACAAAGAGTATAACCAGACCTTCCCATCACTCCTCGTAAGCTGAAAGATCTTTCAAGGTTGCTATTCTAGTCCTGCAATTCATGCCTCGTGTGTAAATGGTTGATGGTTTGAATAAATTGCGACCAGGCAAATAGTACATACTTTAGTTTTCACTGTGCAGTGCTGGTTTATTTTGGGTGTTCGTAGCACTTGTGCAGACTGCGTGCTTTGCAGTGTTGTTCAGGGGAACTCTGCAACGGGAAAAGCGCGGCCTCGAACGTGTGGTCATTTTTTTTCTCGTGTTTTTAAATCTACTAGATATAATGCAGCGATGCAATTGCTGTGTCATTTGCGCCAAAGTGCTTACTCTTTTACACCCTGTTACAATTCAGCAAAATGTGAGGAACTTGTGGCAGCGTTGCATCACATTTCACTTTATTGATATGGAAAGTGATAGGTCGTTGCACCGACTGTTTGTTGTGGCAAGCTTGTACCAGTCTTCAAAACTTTTGGATATTGATTAGAATAACTTATTATTTAAATTGATCTTTGCGCCGAACACGATACACTACTCAGACGTTCGGCGGTATTTCTGATTGGTTGTCTCTTCGGATGGGTTAGTTAGCTCCGTTGAATGCACTTCTCACCACCCACTGGTGCATTGTTGAAAAGCTACACCCGTGGTGTAAACATCATAATTCTGGAACATTCCTCCAGAGAGAAATGGTGTGAACGCACACACATCGAGTGTTTGGGAAGAAGAAATAACTGACAACTTCTATGTGTCAACACTACCTTACAGTAAAATCCACAAAGTAAAACAATGCAGTACGTCACCCCAGCAAGTTACATCTATGGCTGAGCTTTTTTTTTTTTAATTTGAGATTTAGGGCTAACCTTTGGCACTAGAAAAGGATTAGTGCAAAAATGTTTCAGAAGCCGGGAGAATTCATGGTTAAAAAGTTTATTCCGACTTAACACAAAAAAATCGAAGGAAACTTTAAAAAAAAAGGAAAAATGAGCACAAACGAGCGATTGCCGGGCCAGCGAAAGGGCGACACAAAGTGCTATGTAATGTCACCGCTCCAAACAAGTTGTTGCTAGTGGCATTGTAATGGACGAATACATGAGATTGGATTCCGCTCCGAAAGAATGTCAAAAATCAGACGTGGAATTTAAACATCTAAAAATAATAGGTAAAGGAAGCCTAAATTTCACACTTACCACGACAGAAGTTTGCCGAGAATCAGTTGTTTCTGAAATATTTGCGACGGCAACTTCCGGTCCTCGAGATGTATCGAGATACCTGTTGCAGATGACGAATGCATGACGAACGCACACGGAATGACTGAAGTATGCCGTCTGCGACAGTTAGAATTGTTTGCACAATGATAAGATTTTGATTTTATATTTATTTGGAACATGGCAGGCCTAAGAAAACTAGTCAGGTTTATAAAAACTAATTGCATTTGCGTGTGATGCGGGATACTGTCCGACGAAAATCATCAGACGTATGGAGATCTAAAAATACAGCGAGAACAGCATCTCTTTATAGAACATCAAAGCAGCATCGGCCCCTAGGGTGACCACCCGTCCCGCGGGACTGTCCTGCATTGAGGGCTCGCGTCCCGCAAGAAATTCCCATACCTTCAAAATGTCCCGCATTTTACACTGTCGTAAAATTCACTCCGCAATTCATGGTGCTGCCGAACAACGGGTAAGCGCGGAGGTCGCTGGCAATCTTGTGAATCAAAAAGGTACGCCATTTTCTATCCAAGCATTGCGGGAAGCGACCGTCGTTGCAGGAGAACCGACGCGCATGCGCCGTTGGGCCTCTCCCTTTGGTAGCAAAATATTGTACAAAAAATTGCTCGCCAGAAGTTGAAATATAAACTATTGTATTTATTTTCAAATTTCTGTCAATGCGAAAGGGTTGCTGTGGATTTTTTTCTTTTTAGTGAAGACAGCCACATTCGCAAAAGAGCCACATTTGCAAAAGTCGAATAAGAACATAATGTTCAAAATTTGTGTAGGACCATGTTGATAAAAGTCAGCGTCGACAGAAAACAACCCGAAATCGATTTACTGTTTCTTATTTCCATTTGATGCGTTCAGTTCTATACCGTCGATTTTTATGTTTTGAACTTCGAAACCTTTAATAACATGTTTGGCATTATATATATCACTGGGAGTGGAAATTATTTGGTTTATCTGGTTTCTGGTTTATCTCTATCACCCACTGGACCCCTGCCCTTCCAATTTTGGCCTGTATTAATGCTGATGTCTCCCGCTTTCTTTCCTGAAATTCCTCCCATTTTGATACTACTTCGGCTAGTGTGGCCCCCTTTTTCTTTGCCCACCTGTGTTCTTTAGATGACGCTTGGCGTCTCGATATTGCTGCCTTAACCTCTTTATCCCACCAGCTTTTGAGCTTGCGTTTTAGTTTTCTTCCTCCTTGTTGATTCAATATTTCTCTAACCCTCTTTTGAAAGCACTAAGTCCTCATATGTCCATTCTCTTTCCGGTTGCTTTAATACTATGTTCTCGATTCGCTTAGATACCTCCTGTAATTGTTTATCATTTTTAAGTTATTCCTACCCTCTTGTTTTTGATTTTGCATTTTTGGTTTTACTGTGCCAAATCTGATCTTGATTCTCTTATGGTCGCTCCCCAGACTTTTTGTGCCTTCCTCATCTATTTCCATACCTCCTAAACTGTTGTATATCTTACGCGACATTAAACACTAGTCAATAGTCGAGTGCGAGTTCTTTCTTTCCCATGTTAATTTTCCATCACATTTCACCTGAGCGTTAACCAATACCAGATCAAGAGCTTCGCAAAACTCCTCTAACATCCTCCCTGTTGTATCCGTATGTCCATCAGTCTTCCAAATGCACGTTCATGTCCCACAAGATAATTATTTCCTTGTTAGTGCCGATTTCCCTAACGTCTCCTGATATACATGTCAAGTGTTCTGCATTTTCCTCTCCTGCATCACTCCCTGTTTTTAGATACACAAAACACAGGATTGTGTCTAAATCCCCAATATTGCTTTTGACCCACATGTGTTCCCTGCAGCCCTCTCGTTCCCTTTCCCATTCCTGACCCTTCACTAACACCCCTAATCCCCCTCCCTTGCGTTCCCATTGGCCCGCTTGCATCCCATCCAACGATATCCCGGTATGTATGGTGGTTCTTCCATATCCCTCAGATGTGTTTCTGCTAATCCATACCCTGCAAAGTTTTCGCCTTCTAATTGCTCCTCAATCTCCTCCCACTTTATTCGGTTCCTGCCCCCCTGCATGTTTATGAACCCTTTGTTAAGCTGTTTCTTTTTCCTAGTCCTGCGAGGCTTCCTCTCACCCTCCCAAACCCTCCCCCTGTATCTACATTTTGGCCCTCATTTACACCGGCGCCCTCCGAACTCCGGGACCCCCCAAAAAATGTACGATGTGACGTCCAATCCTATCGCCTACCGTGCTACCAGTGGTTCCACTGTAGTGGATGTCCCATGTAAAAGGGTCGGAGCGAGCCTCGTACACTACCCTGTTTACTTCCATTACTCCGTACTCTAATCGTCGGCTCATCCGTCTCATCACCCGGTTAGCTTTCACCACCCGCTTCTCTATCTGCAAAGACTGTCCCCAGACCTCTGGGACGGTGCATATTTGCACATGCACAGTCTCGGACACCTCCCTCAGCTTACGTAACCCCAGCAGACGCATATGCGTAAGGGTTGTCACCTTTCTGCCTAGCCTCGCACGCTGCCGCGTACAAGTCAACTCATTGTGCAAATAAATTACAATTACAATTACAATTACAACTCTATCTGCCTGGCGAGGTTTTAAAGGGGCACTGACACATCAAAATCATTTTTTTTCATTATTATCCGACAGGATTGAAAACGATGCCGGGACATTACCCTAAAAATTCGAAACTTAAGAATTCAGTATTTGTGAAATAATAATAATAAAAAAAAACAATTTCCAAATGCCGAATTTGAAGTTAGATCCGCGCCAGTGCAGTGACGTCAAATTTTGCGGTCTCCTCCGAGTCGACTTTTTCTCGGACCTCCGCTCCACGCTACAAAGCAAAGCGCCGTTGCCACCGCGACCCGGAGCGCCGGCGGACCGGGAAAAAACCGGTTTTTCGTCCGGTTCCCCGACTCGCCGATCATCCATAAGGTCCCTCTATACTGAAAGGTAGCGACATCTCTTGAAGAATGCTGCCCGCTCCTCTCATTGGACGAATGCAATCCACCAGGCGGAGCTCGCTGCACGCTTCTTTTGTTTTGGTTGTTTTTGCTGTTTGAGGGCCCACGGTGCCATTTTTGCTTCGGTCACTCGGCGCGCCAGGCACCGTCGGCTACCAACTGCCTGGGTAAGCTGGGGTGCTATGTTGCGCTTTTTGGACTCCCAGGAGACTTGGAAGAGGGAAGTGACGTCAAACGCAGATTGGATGTTGACAGAAGAAAACAAAATCAACATCCAATCTGCATTTGCTGCGTTGTTGACGTCACTTCCCTCTCCCTAGTCTCCTGGGAGTCCAAAAAGCGCAACATAGCCCCCCTGCTGTATTCAGACTGGCATTTGAATAATTGGAATCGCAACCGCCATGCGGTTCCGCTCGTTGTCGCCATCAAATGCGGGTGAATTTGTAATAAGTATTTAAGCAAGAGCATTCGCAAATTCGGTCAAACCGCCAGTGTGAATGCAGCAGCATATGGCGCGTCTGGGGAGATTGTTTTGGGGGTCTGGGATTCGCACGGGAGCATCACAGCTCCGCTTTTCGCTCGGCGTCAGTTCGTAACCTCTGACGGGCTACTGCGATTTCGGATGCAACTGGTGCAACAACCGTCGCAGCGATGGCAAGTTCTTCAGCATTCCATGTCTGCACTTCGCACGCAAGCTTCACATAGTTTCGGTTTTCGCTCGGCGTTAATGCCGGTTCAGACACTTGCGTTTGAGTGCGTTTGACTGCGTTGCGGCGAGAACCGCAAGCGAGTCACCGGTACATATGTGCTTCGTATGAAGCGTGGAATCCAATTCAAGGATTCTTCTTGGCACGCGATATAAGCAGCAGGGATGTCCTGGTGTTTCGCTGCCGCAACGCAGTCAAACGCAACTGTGTGAACCGGGCTTTAGTCCTTCAGCTATGACGGGGTGCTGCGCTTTCGGGTGCAGCAACCGTAAAGCCCGGTTCACACAGTTGCGTTTGACTGCGTTTGACTGCGTTGCGGCAGCGAGACACCAGGACATCCCTGCTGCTTATATCGAGTGCCAAGAAGATTCCTTGAATTGGATTCCACGCTTCATACGAAGCACAGATGTGCCGGTGACTCGCTTTCGGTTCTCGCCGCAACGCAGTCAAACGCACTCAAACGCAAGTGTCTGAACCGGCCTTAACAGCGACGGCAAGAAATTCTTCAAGTTCTTCAGCATTCCATTCGACAAGCACGACACAGCTCGCCGGAAGGTTTGTTTGTTTGTTTGTGTGTGTGTGTGTGTGTGCGCGTGTGCGCGCCTTATTATTTTTACTTATCTCGCCGTGTGCAAGCTAGTCATTTATTGTGATAGCCACGATTCAAGTTTTAGCATCTGTGCCTTAATAATTTTATGCATCTCGCTGTTGAATTTCGTGTAATCTAGTCATGCACTTTGTGCTATATATAGCTGGGATTCAGCTTCTAGTATCCGTGCCTTAATATTTTTATATATCTTACCGTTGACTTTTGTGCAAGCTTGTCATTCACTTTCTGGTAGCTGGAATTCAAGTTCTAGTATCTGCATGCCTTAATACTTTTATGTACCTCGCCGTTGACTTTAGTGCAAGATTGTCATTCACTTTGTGATACGAGATTCAGCATTTAGTCTTGGAATCTTTTCTATATGTCCGTTGACTTTTGTGCAAGCTAGTCGTTTACCTTCTGATAATTGAGATTCAACTTTTAGAGTCTGTGCCTTAAAGGGATACTACAACGAAATTTCGGCGCTCATTTTTTGTTCTATATGTGTTCAAAAGAGCAGTATCACATGGAACATACCAATATCTTGTTAAAAAAGTCTCGAAAAGGAATTTTAAAACGAATTAAACGATTAGCAAAGAGCACCTGGTGGATGTCGCTAACGCCTCGTTTGTAATGCTCGTCTAGGAACCTTGACAGCTAGTGACGGAGGTTGTCTCGCCTCCGGTCACGACGAGAGAAGGGGGGAAGGAGGAACTCCCCCCTTCCCGAGAATCCCTTTTGTGTGTCGCAGAAGTCGCTATTGTCCCCCTACAAGATTATAGAAGATTAACCCGTCACTCAAAATTCGTACAAAAGCAGCCGCTTCGGTGGCTGGAGCGACTAGGCCATCCTCTCGACGTCAGCCTCGCCGTAGCTTTGCTCGTCTCGAGACGACCTACGTCACGATTGCGTTGGATGTCACGTGCTCTAAGCTGGGCCTTCTCCGAGCGCTTGCCAGAGTGGGCCGTTTATAACGAAAAATACAGCCACCAGGATCAAAATACAAACGTGCGATTGTCATTTACGGATATTGTAGATCATATTCAACCTATTTTTGAACACGACGGGAATATTTCAAATTTCGTTGAAGTATCCCTTTAATAGGTTTATGTATCTCACTGTTGACTTTTGTGGAAGCTAGTCATTCACTTTATCATAGCTGGGATTCAACTTCTATAGTATCCGTGCCTTAATATTGTTATGTATCGCCGTTGACTTTTGTCCAAGCTAGTCATTCACTGTGTGATGGTTGACATTCAGCTTCTTGTATACGTGCCTTGATGCTTTCAGTTACCTCGCCAGTGAGTGCAGTAGAAGCAGAAGCTCCGTCTTCAGCACACACCTGTCGCCGTCTGCCATCATTTCGCTGTGCAAGCTCTTTGTTATCAAAAGCAAAAGCTAGTGCTGGCCTGGAGGTGGAGCTTCTAAAGGTCTACATAGACAGGTTAATGGCTGCTTCATACAGTTGCGCTTCGCTGTGCTACATTGCGATCACTTGAGACGGCACGAAATAGATTGTAACAGGATTAGTATAATCCTCTTCGAATTGTGACTCAGACCCTCACAAGCGGTCTGAGCACAGCGAAGCAACTCTGTGAAAAGTAGTCTTTGTAGTCCTTGTGATTCGGTGTGTTGTAAAACAATAATATGCATTACCTGTGACTTAATTTTAGTTTTAATCTTTTTTTTTTGTTTGGTTTTTTTAACAGTCACTGGCAGCAGAACTTGAAGGCCTATGTGGCGGTTATTTGCAGTAATAAAGAAATGCTTTCAAGAGCCAAGATTGTTCCTTGTCATCGCTTGATGAATAAAACAATATTGTTTTAGTTGGGGAAACGACAGTCCATAAAGGGTGCACTGCTGTGAAGAGATAATGTCGTGCCTCTAATAATCCAAGTAAGCTTTCAAAGTCTGTAATGAGCCGAGTAAGCTGGCAATGTCTGGTAAAAACAAAGTACACACAAGGCATCGCAAGAAATTTTTAAAACCATAAAGCTTTGAAAAGTTTTAGGTGTTAGCGGATAGTTTGGGTTTTCGCTCGTTCTGCTAAGATTCTTTTACGCAGAATATTCCGATTTCGTTATGCTACGTAGAGGGTGAAAGCTCCCAGCCGCGCCTTTGCAGCAATAGGGATCAAATGTTAGTAGATCGTTTTTGCGCAACTATTAAAGGGATACTACAACGAAATTTCGGCGCTCATTTCTTGGTCTATATCTGTTCAAAAGAGCAGTATCACACGGAACATACCAATATCGTGTTAAAAAGTTTCGAAAAGGAATTTTAAAACGAATTAAACGATTAGCAAAGAGCACCTGGTGGATGTCGCTAACGCCTCGTTTGTAATGCTCGTCTGGGAACCTTGACAGCTAGTGACGGAGGTTGTCTCGCCTCCGGCCACGACGAGAGAAGGGGGTAAGGAGAAACTCCCATCTTCCCGAGAATCCCTTTTGTGTGTCGCAGAAGTCGCTATTGTCCCCCTGCAAGATTATAGAAGATTAACCCGTCCCTCAAAATTCGTACAAAAGCAGCCGCTTCGGTGGCTTGAACGACTAGGCCATCCTCTTGGCGTCAGCCTCGCCGTAGCTTTGCTCGTCTCGAGACGACCTACGTCACGATTGCGTTGGATGTCACGTGCTCTAAGCTGGGCCTTCTCCGAGCGTTTGCCAGAGTGGGCCGTTTATAACGAAAAATACAGCCACCAGGATCAAAATACAAACGTGCGATTGTCATTTACGGATATTGTGGATCATATTCAACCTATTTTTGAACACGACGGGAATATTTCAAATTTCGTTGAAGTATCCCTTTAAGACACGTTGCGCACGCCAAGGACGGCTATCGTTAAAAAGGGAAACATTTTTTTTTATTATCTAGACCACAGAAATCATGAACTAAGCGCAAACTTTACAAGTGGAGGCTCCTTACGTTGATCGCGCGTCGGCTGCGTGAACGCTCGTGCAGCGGGAGCCCGAGTCAAAGCTGCCCGCTCACGTCTGTAGCCTCTGTGGTTGGTCTATGTTAAGGTGAGACGAAGTAGTCACTTTGAGGAGAGTGCGTCAGTTGTGAAAGAAAAAAAAAAAACAGCAATCGCTTCGTGCTTACGTGTCACGTCTTGCCTCCCTTACGAAGCGACGAAAGAACGAGCGTGTGATTTCCCTTCTTTGCGTCTGGGGCACGCGTGCGGATACAAAAACACTGCCTTCAATCGTACCAAAGTCACTGTGCAACATACAAGAGTTCGCTGCTGCACTAGTAGGCGGCTTTGCTCGCGCAAGAGCGAAACAGAGCCTCACTCCGGTAGCATAGTAGCGTAGACCGTGCTCGCATCGCGTGCCCATTTTCGCCCTAGTTCGCGTTTTCCAAGCCGTCAAGTCGTTCTGCTGATATCTCGGAAGTCTCTGTAGTCAATTACGCGTTAAACTGTAGAACTCGCGACAGAAATGCAATCGCGAAACACGAAAACTAACGGAAACAACCTTCCACCGCATTGTATCCAAGCGAGAGCGTCTGCTAGCTGGGAGCAATCCATGCGGCGCCACCGTCGACGCGCGAGGGCGAGAGAGAGAAAAGAGGGAGAGGAGGGAGGAGGAGTATAATACCCGTGTAACTAGGGTATACAGGGGCGTGTACAGGGGCCTTACGTCTGTAGTGTTTGAGAGATGAGGGGGCGACGGGGGGTGGTACGTGAGAAAAACCGGGGCTACGGAAGAGAAATAAAAAGGGGCACGACCAACCGACACAGTCACACACAGGGTGTCGAACCGAAGTTTTTATCGGTTCAGTTCCGGTTCGGGTTCACGGCTTTCGGTTCAGTTCCGGGGAGCAAAAAATAACGGTTGGAACCGGTTCGAACGGGTTTGAACCGCAAAACTGAGAATATATTTTCCGCGTTTCTTTGGCAATAGGCACTATTTCAACAGTGAAACGAGTATCTATATAGTAGCTTTTTAACAATCGTAGAGTCCACTTTTATTTTCAGGTACAAAAATAAATCGCGTTATTTAATTTCGATGAAACAGTAAAAGAAAGCTAGATTAACATATGACTCAACCACTGATCTCTATTGTAGTAGGCTGGATCGCGGATCGGGAGCCCGTCGGCGTCGCCACCGGCGGCCATTGCTTGACACCAGGCAATTCACGCAAGTCTATGGGAGAAACCCACAAACGTAAGAATATTGAAGCATGTGCGCTGTGCTCGGAGGCGAGTATTTTATGGTGCGCTGCGATTCTTAAGTCGGGTGTTTGCAGATCGAATCGGTATTTGTCAAACGTCCGGTCGCCGAATGAAAAAATCAAACGTACCGGAGCACCTACGGCTGAGCTGGCAAGCTTGCTCTCGTAGTGGAGTAAACACAGGAACTTGCCGTCAATGAGACCGTCCTCGGGGAAGGGCAGAAGTTGATGAATGACAAAGAAGTTCCATCTCGACAGCGGCTTTCCGGGAGTGAGCGAATTCCGCGTAGCAAAACCTTCGAGCTTGTCGTCTGCTAAACCCAACTCAACGAAACCGCCACCGACTCCGCGGTAACTCTAGGTAACTCTCGCCTCATTGAGCTGCACCACAGCGGAGTCACTCTCGACCACAAAATATTTATTTATAAGAACTGCGAGGACTGTCAGTTTCAATGTTTGTACGCAAGCTGTTTGACGGGTTTATCGAAAAGCATAAAAAAAGTTTCAGTGCCGACAACAGCTTAGAAACGGGGGAAACGGCACTTTTTCTCGTTCTTCCCATAGAGTCCCATGCATTGGCTGGTGTCAATCAATGGCCGCCGGTGGCGACACTCGGCCCCAGCTGCCGAGGCCGCGGTCCGCGATCCAGCCTATTACAATAGAGATCAGTGGACTCAACATCAATTTTTTTTATTTTTTTTTTTACCTCAGTCGCATATATTTTACCTGAATCTATAGGTTATCCGTTTGGTAGGTCGCCTAAAATACCCGTTAATGCTGCAACTTTGCGTCGCGGTATTAAAAGTCGAATCCTGCTGTGCTCTTGAACATATGAATTAATTACAGTGCATACAATCATGAAATGGGCACGTCCTCGCCATATATATCCTGAAATCTAGTTTACAAATTACGTTTTACAATGACGACGCAACTGAGCTAAAAGCAATAATATTTTCAAAACTGAAAGGACAAACCATTTCAGTCTACCTTTTATAGGAACACTGAGCGGTAATCACAACTCTTGCTTTCCTGACCAATATTCTTTACAGTACTCAGCACCGTGAGGCAGGCGAATAATCATGCAGAAAAGAATGACCTTTGTACTCAGGTCGGGTCTGGCCTAAAATAGCGCGTACCGAAGTGAACATTTTCGACATAGCTTGGCGTTTGAGGTTTGTTCTTGTCAAGATGCCGGTCAATTCAATTTGCAAATAAACATCACCCTTTCTATTTCTTACATGTTTTGTTAAATAGAACAAGGTAGTATTTCATACCCTGCTCGACATTACAGCGACTTAATTGGCCACTTTCTGACGGTCTGCATGCGCAATCGTAGTTCCGCCACGCGCCTCTGTGTACTTTGTTTTCGTCCAGCCCACAGACACATAAAATTCTTGTTCATCACATAAAAGGAGCAACAGACTTCTATATGTAAGAGAAGTTTATTATGCGTCAGGAACACATGTTATTTAAATCAGCTTCAAAATAAAACGTTTGTTTAAGGTTCTGCCGGAAACGATTTGCGAAGCATATTTCAGATAATTTGGGGGTGCATTTACTTATGATGTATATCTTTAGGGTGATCGGCCCTCTATTTATGTTGTCAAGTCTTCAGGCAGCAATAAAATATTTTTTATTGTCATCAGTAAATTTGACGGTATGAAGTTCACATAACCGCTTGAGACCAACACGGGAGAACGATACTCGAGAATACTCCATCTGTTGACTCTGCGGAAAGCGCTTTTTTGTTCGTTGTTCGGCAGAGTGAAACACTGGGTCGCGGGCTACGCCAAAAAGGACTGTGTGCTCACATTATAGATCTGAAGGCAAATACACGAAATGTCCAGACAGAGAGATAATAAATGGTATTCTAAATAATTCCATACAGGACGCCTTACTGCAAAAAGAAATGTATAGAAATGTAGGTTTTAAACGTAAACACGTTTGACAGAACTCCGTCTGGTTGGTTCAAAAATTTGAGAAATACAGACCTTCACCAACCAAGTCCTAAACATTTAGGAGCCCGACGTTTCAATAGGTCGGGCTCAATACACTCTCACAAAAAAGGGTGTATTCTTACACCCTTTGTCCCATATAAGACACCCCAAAACTTCAGTTCGACGTACAGCCCACTGACGTCGATCTGACGGTACTAACTTTCACGAGAGGCTTGATAGCTGTGTGGTACAACTTATTAAAATAGCTAATGTACGTGTTAATGACAAAAAAAAAAAAAAATAATCGGGGTTTTCTTGACCCTACTGCAAAACCTCAGTGTGTTCTTTCTGCGGTCTTTGATACGTACTTTAGCTATTTAATAAGTTATATCGTACCGTTATCAAGCCCCTCGTAATATTTGGGGCCGTATGTCCGACTATAGTGCGCTGCACGTCCAGCTGAAGGTTTGGGGTGCGTTATATGGGACAAAAGGGTGCAAGGTGATGCCCTTTTTTTAGAGTGTAGGTCGACAGCCACTTAACCATCGACGTATGTCAACGGACTAGGGCACTTGAAGAACAAAAAAGTCCGAGGACACCTAAGCACTTATGAGTTGTGAAAGTGAAATCATGGAAGTCGTTCTTTTGCTCCCTTAGTTCGTCTGCGGCGTAGTGGCCTGGACGGCCCCGTTTCGTTGGCCGACGGCCGAGCGCGCGCTCTCGTGAAGTGGCCTCGCCGCGCTGAGCTCGGCCGTGCAGTTTGCCCGAGTGGGCTGTGTAGCCAGGCTCGCACCGCCGCACCTCTTAAGGCCGGTTCTCACATGGAGCGAAGCGCTGATGTAGCGCTCCTCACGTGCCGTC
The DNA here is from genome assembly GCA_013358835.2 of Ixodes persulcatus. Classification (NCBI taxonomy): domain Eukaryota; kingdom Metazoa; phylum Arthropoda; class Arachnida; order Ixodida; family Ixodidae; genus Ixodes; species Ixodes persulcatus. The sequence goes on from JABSTQ010010835.1 coordinate 142,903, forward strand.
AGCTACTTATCGCCTGCCACGAGCAACAGTTTTGGCGGTGCGATACAAAGCTGGTGAACGCTCCGGTCAGCACGCGCTTAGCGCGAGGTTAGCGCTATGCTCGTAGCGCTCCGCTGCATGTGTGAACAGGCCTTCAAGGTGTATCCACACGACGGACCAAATTGCTGTTTTGGTCCGCGGGCCGCGCATCACGTGATCTTACGTCACCGGTCTTTGAGGTCCGCCGGCGGTCCGCGGCCCGCGCTTCTGAGAAATGCCAAGTGACTTTTCTCGCCCGGACCTTGGCGGCGGATCGCGGCGTTTTTAGTATAATTGAAGCGCTAAGTCTGGCAACAAGCTGACTGTTGTTTGGATTGGAACCCAAATCCAAAGTTGTTTTCTTTTGGCGCCAACTGTTGAAGACGAAGAAGACGAACTTTTTGTTGTGCGACGATGGCGGCATGGTGCGACGATGCAACTTTTTACTTCATCGCGCTCGTGGAGCAATTCCCCGCTCTGTGGGATTGCCCTTTTCGGTTCACTTAAAGGGACAATGAAGGCAATTTCGGATATTTTTTTGGCGATTGAACTGGGTTCCAGGCACGTCTCAGGCCACGTTGCCCAAATTTCAGCCGAAACCGGCGCTTGTGTGCCGCTCAAATCAATTAAACAGTCGCGGTAATAATCGTACCGGGATCGACTGGGGCGACGCCCCGAGAGTTGCGGGAGAATCCAGGAGAAGCGGAGCTCACGTGACCGATGCGGGGCCAAAAAGCGCGACGTCACAAAAGACGCGTCAGCGATTGGTCGGAACGAGTGACGTGCCCTCGGTCACGTTTTGGTTCGCAGTTTTTAGGAATACTGTTCTAATTTCAGCTTGAATAACCATGAAAAGTATAAATCTGACCGGAGATGATTACTAAACCGTAAATAAAACAGCATACTTATTTTTTTTTTCTTTGCTACGCTGGACGCGAAACGGGCAACGAGCAACTATGGGCAAACGAAATAAATAAAAAAGAATGCAGCGCGGAGCACGCTAGAGACGTCGATGTCGTGTTTCCTTTGGGAGCACGGTACTCGAAGGATTCTGCAAAGTGGTAGTCATGCCAAATTTGTGCGCCGTAGATGGCTGTTCAAACGGTCGACTGAAGACCAGTAATCGTTATTGTTCTTTGACGACGAAATGAGTGGACGTCCGACTCTGGTGAAAGCAAAAATGGTGCTGTTTATTTTCTCCTTCTTGGGGAGCGTCCCCCGCGGAGGAACTGGTTCCAGGGTCGCTGTCGCTTTCCCCTCGGTATTTCCCCCGCGTCCCTGTCGGACAGGGACAGGGCCTGTCCTTCGGCAACGCGCCGCTCTCGTCTCGCCCGTGCGAATGTTGCTGACAGCTTTGCTGCTCGGAGCCAGCGGGCCCCCGCGTTGCCGGCTGGGCGGTCACCGTCGGCCTCGGATGACACACACGTACTCCTGTTCCATTGGTGTTAGGTCACTGAACGGAAGCCCGAACCGAACTCGCTCGCGAGAGCGGCATCGTCGTCCATGTTGATAGATCCGACCAGAGCCGTTTATACTGAGAGAGTTTGGCCTTCTTAAGGAGATTTTGACAGCCTGACAACCACAGCAGCGTAGTCTGACAACCGGGGGATGACTACTTCCGTCCGCCATATTGTGGCTCTGACTCATAGGAACTCTACGCGATTTCTCAGGAATGAACAAGACAAAGAAGTAACGCCATATTGTGTTACCGCGAAATCCGCTTGTTCTAGCGGCCAACAAGCTCCGCCCATTGGCCAAACTCTCTCAGTATAAACGGCTCTGGATCCGACGAAACGATCGCGCCACCGCAGTGCTATAACCCACCGCTGTAACCAGTTTCAATCTCCTAAAAGCTACCGATACCGACTATTCACACTTGACGTCACTCCCTACGTCACCTCCGTTTTCGGAGGCCCAGAAATGAGAATGGAGATAGTTCAGTTTCGGTTTCTTCAGTTCTTTTGTAGGCACAGAAATACGCGTCACAAATGTCTACAAAAAATTGGGCAGCGTGCCAGGTTCCCAAGAAGCCTAAAAACACCATTTAAAAAAATTCAATAAAATCGCCTTCATTGTCCCTTTAAGTCCTCCTCGTCCTCAATAGTCAACGCCAGGGCCACCGCGGCCAAACGTCTCTTTCGTTCAACTGGTTCAACCTCCATCTTGGCTCCTTACAAATAGCCTCAAAGCAGCTCGCTGCATGCGTTTGGTTGAGCTGTGAGGTCGAGGGTTAGACCGGCCCGTTCGCTCTGTCGTCTGCTCCGCATCACGTGATCAATCGGTCCGCGGCCCGGTCCGTCGTGTGGATACACCTTTACCGGCGACCGGGCCGCTGCGTGCGCTGCGCCGCCATAGAGCGGGCTTCTCTGGTGGCGTTTTTTGGAACTACGCCGCACGAGAGCCAATGGGAGCCTCGTTCCTTGATGACACGCGCTAGCCAATGGGAGCCTATCCATCAGATTTCTGCTGCACGCGACATTGGGACGGCGGAACGCGCCGTTTGGCGCGGCTTCAAAGCTGATGACGTCGGTTCGCTTCATGGCACAGTTAATGCTTTCGCATTAAAAGTGAAGGACGCAAACGACACACCGTTGATGAAAAAAAAAAAAAAAAATCTGCAGCTCTCCACATGTAAATAGTTGCCCCTAGAGCCACTAAATGAGCTGCGCTTAGAGTATCGGCACTCCGTTCCTCGACATTGTTGTGGGCGCCGCCATTCTGGCTCGTATGCAGAGCAGACGCAACTGCCGATCGTCATGATTCAAAAGTGCGACTTCCTCAGCATTGGATTCGGTGTTAGGAAGGTCATGTAATATTGTGTTGCACTGTATCGACCTGTTTAAACATTTGTGGAGGGCGTAAAAACGTTTCCTGTGATTTCAGATAAAGCTTCAGATAACTGGCAACCATGATTTTAAGACACAAAATGGCCAAGTGTCGATACTCTGAAGCGTAGCTTATTTAGTGGCACTAGTTGCCCCTGATGAAAATACCTAACCGGATTTGAAACGCCGGACTCCTAACTGTTCAGGACTTTGTTGGTTATCGTCCGTATTTCTCTGATAGAGGTGCGTGCCATGATGTCCTAATTACACATAAAGATCGCAAAGAACAGACAATATATTTCTAAATTAAATCACATTTGTACATCGGATTGCACGAGCTCAAAACTTTGCGAATACATTCTCAGGAAGCTAAAGTTATATAAGATTTTACCTGCACTTGTTTTGGGGCCTCATTTTACAACTCTGTGATATTTTATCACTCATGCCTCCTCGACGTTGTGTCGCGAAGCGGGCTAGCAACTTCGGTGTAACCCTCATCCCCCTTTCCCCTTTTCATCTAGGGACTTAGACGCCACGCCAAAGCTGCGACCGCGTCGCACCGGACTTCTAATCCTGGTGTAATCCCTTGGTTCAATAAACGTCTTAACAACAACATCACTCATGCGCGCTCTAACGTTTTATTAGGCTGCCGCATATCGTCGCGAGATTGCTATATATATACTGCACAACTTTACAATTTGGACATCCCCTTTTGCTATACTTCGTTTCAGCTTAATGGGCATTGCAAAGGGACGAAGAAAACCAAATGCTGCTTCGAAAGGCATGCCCATATCAGTGTCATACACGAGAGTCCAGTGACGACATTGGTCTAGAGCATCAGATAATGACGACATAAAATTATAGAGGAAGGAAGGGAGGAAGGGATCATAAGGCGCATGCGCACCTTATGATCTCTTCAAGCTAGTGACTCTCACTCAAATGTTTGCTTGAAACATCCGTAAGTTGGTGGGGCGTTCACATCTTCATAACTGGATCTTAATTTCCAACATTTAGGAAGATCGCGCATGGTTGTTGCACGCTCTTGTCGTTTAGGTTCTCTATTGGTTCAGACCAAGAATGTCACCAACAAAAGAATATGTTCTCGAAATTCTGAACTTATTTCACCTATCGTATTCAAAATACGTCAGATTGTTTTCTTTATTTTATGTTTAATGTGTTGCTAGAGTCACACTCACTAGTTAGAGCGAACGCGATGCAAATTAAAAAATGGTCAGAAACGCTTTGCAGGGCCCCTTCAAGTCCAGACGCAGCCGATGCTACAAGCTCAAGCTAAAGCCTCCAGTGTTAGACAAAATACTCGATAAAAGTATTTAAGTTAAGTTACTAAACAACGGCTTCACAAAGTATTTAAAGTACTACTCAAGTTACTTTCACTGTAAAGTATCCTGAGTAGAGTACAAATACTTATAAATGTAATTAAATTACTTTTGAAGATACTTCCGCATTGCATCATTTGTATCGACGTCATTGACAACGACAATTATACAGCTGCGCAAATCTGGTTTACCACAATGGTTTATTAGCACACAACAACACAAAACGGCAAAAAAACATCGTAGGGTTATTTTATGCAGTCATATTATAAGGAGCAGGATATTATCACGAATAAAAATGATGAGGTGGCGAATAACTGAAGAAACGAAACGTTTAATGGGGCAAACTTGTGTCCAAAACAAAATAGAGAAAGACTAGCGTCGCAGCCGTCGATGTCGGCGAACCAGCAGGATCGAGCGCTGGGGCGAGACTGACTCTGGACCGCCACACGGAGCACCTTCTGTACCCGCGTGGATTTTTGGAACATTCGGCGTACAACGTTCGGCGGGTAGAACATTCGTAACTTGATCAGATGACAAGGTTTCCAACTTGCGAGAATGTCAAGTTGAAAGAATAAATAAAAAGAGGAGTCCGCTCTCTGGAGTCGAAACCGGAGCCTCCGCGCGAGAGCCAAGCGCGGCAACCATTCGGACACGCATTCGCTCTGCAACGCGCGTGGCAATATCACTGATAATGTTACAAAAAATCTCTGGGACAAAAAGAAAGGTGGCTTTGGAGAGGAGATCAGACCGTGGCGCCCCAAGCGGTTAACTTTAGAACTACACGGATGGGGACAACAAACACAATGACTCACCGCTCGGCTGACATGACCGAATGCGGCGTCAGCGTTCGGCTGGAGTTCGTGTCCTCCGGTGAGGGGGGGGTGGGGGGGGGGGGAGGGACTCTTTTGTTACCACTCCGGCTTGCATGAACAATGCAGCATGCACGGTCCTTAGATCAGCACAAAAGCCGAAGTGGGTCAAGCCCGCATTTTCTGACAACTGCTTTCGGGGGAGATCCGGCACTTAACGTCACTTCGTTTATTGTTTGTATTTTTACATTACACTGTGCCCCGCGCTCTATTGAAGAAAATGACATGAACATTCCCACAAGGCCTGTGGGCACGTGCACAGGCCTTGTGTTGGATAAACACCGAGGTGTGGGGACAACAAACGGGACAAAGCGCCTCGCCAATAGTGACATCGCTGAATATCACGTCCTGCGGCGCACCTTAGACGCATCGTTTAACTACAACCCATATTCCCTATATGGGGAGTTCACTATAAACGAACTTGGGATACGGATATGAGTGAATGGATAACAAAAAGAACCTACATAATAGCCACAGCAGTGGTCGCACCTTCAAGTAGGTTGCGTTCAGAAAGGCACTCAACGTTGGGGGACGCTTTGTTGGCATTTTGAGTGGTCATCCAGCTCGTAGTTCATTTCATGTCCTGTTCTCTGCTTAACAATGATCGTTTACAGACAGTGTTCGCGAGAGCAATAAGTGCCGGACTGACGACACAAAGAAAAGAGTAGCGTTGTCAAATATACAAGCAAAAAAAAAAAAGTCTTATTTTTGTGTTCACTTCTCATTTTCTTCTATTTGTTATTTTTTTGAAGCTCAAGTCTGCATTGTTGTCGCAGGTCGTTTCCCGGTCTGCGTTGAACCTCAGTGTGGCAATCTTTACTTCCGTAAAACCACCCCTTTTGTTTGAAGATTTTTTAGGGGAAACCCCAGGAAACAAAAGGCGACTTTGGGAAGGCGAGGGGAAAACCTTCATTGTACGAGCTTTGGGCTGAAATATTAAATATGAATCAAAATCGGCAAAAAAGCGATGTTTTCACGAGCTCAATCAAAGTCGCCGTAGCTAATCGGAACCTGGCTTTGGTTGCTCGGAAGGATGTTCACGTTTGCTCGTGTCACGCCCACGCCAGTTCATACAAAAAACTCGGTAAATGGCGGAATGTCAAAAATGTATTTGAGATAATGAGTGCAAGATACTCATATTGTAATTAAGATAGAGTATCAAAAACTCTCTATGAAAAGTATTTGCAAGATACCAAGATACTTCAAAAAGTATTTGAAATACAGTATCTTGAGTAGAGTATTTGAGATAGGCACAAGTCTGAAAGCCTCTTCATGTTTGAAAAGTAGCGCAGGGCGCGTCGATGCACGAGGCGCGTGAAACGTGCAGCCCTTGGGAAGATTATGGCGGCACAGCGCAGCACTGAGCTAGATTTCAGACGACATGTTCTTTCCAGAAGTGGCGCGCGGCACGTGTCTTGAGCATTTCCACAACAATTAATGACGGCACTTTTCCCATGATAGAGGGGCTTTAGCGCAAGCATGTGGTCCTGACCAGTGCTTGCACTTCAGGAGCGCGCGTGCTTGGCAAGAACGCTGAAAACCCGGAGCTCGCTCTTTTAGCATCTGCTATAGGAGGTATTCACTGGCCGCCATATTTGAGGTCACTGTTTAGAGCGCATGCTCAGAACGAGCTCGCATTAATAGGCTGCCAAGACCGGCAATCTTGGTGGTGCGGAATGTACGTGGCGAAAGAACTGTGGAAGCTCGCCGTCAGCACGCGCTCCGCAGCCGAGCACACAGCTATGGCCGCCAGTGAATACTCCCTATACGCTCACACTTAAAGTGAAACCGATTATTGTGTTGATACATAGCCTTTTCTGTACTCACAAAGCCTGGCAGTTCGGCGACGGAGCCATAAAGTGCCCGGTCGCAGATCTGGAGCGCGAGGATCTGGTAGCAGAGAGCATTTCTGGTATTCAACGCACAGCTTCTGCAGTGGCGAGGACCAGAAACATCGTTTTCAAACCTGACGAGAAAAGAAGCGGTAGCGCGAAGAACGCGAGGAGCACTAGCGGACACTTTATCGCTCGGGACAAGTGTGTTTTGGCATCTCGCCGCAGCGGGGCGCCCGTTACATGCCTCTCCTAGAGTTCCTGTATTCGCAACTCCAACGCCCTATAGGTGGCGGGGCGGTAGTTCCAAGATGGCGGAAGAGACGGGGATAGATTCTCCAGGACTCCCCGTGCGCCTGCTCACTGACGCTGTCCAGCGCGCTAAAAATGATTTATTTGTCTACAAATGCGAAGCGGTCAGGGAGGGATCATATTACAGGTGACACGGAGATGCTGATGCACGTTAGGAAAACGAGCATGCTCTTATTTAAAAGTTGCCGAAACCTCAAATTGCGAAGCTTTTTGGTGAGCGAGCGCGTTTTAGGCACCGGCCACGTTACTGTTTGTGGCAGTATATTTTTGAGGGTGATGAAGATATGTTTGCGCTTTGCCTGGCCATTAGTGCTATAAAAAGAGAGCCACGAACGGTAACCGACAAGCTTCGGAAGAGCAGCGTTCACAGTATTAGTGTCTTTGCGTCACAGCCTCACAACTCGCTGCTCACCGTCTCGGTTTTAGTGTATTGCGACACGTAATCAAACTGCTCTATGGTTATTGATAGAAAGTTTGTTACCGCAGGCTACCGCGCGGTGTAGCATTACAACCGCAAGCTCGCGCTGCGCCTTTGAAGCACAATTTTCAGTGCGCGCCAGAAGCGTTGCCGTGCTCCTCACTCTAAGAAAAAAAAGAAAAAAAAAATGTTGTAGCCTTTACATTCCTTGTCACATGTACGACACTCCAAAATTTGGGTTCGCCGTGCAGCCCACTGACGTCAAACTGACGGCCCCAACTTTTACGAGAAGCTTGATGACGGCGCAATATAAGATATTAAACAACTAAAGTACGCATCAAATAGTACCGAAAAAAAAAGAAAACACCGAAGTTTTGCAGTAAAGCCCAAAGAATCCCGATTACTTTTTTTTTACAGTCATTTACACTTACTTAATTTAATAAGTTGTACAACTCGGCTATCAAGCCGCTCGTGAAAGTTGGTAGCGCCGGTTGAACGTCAGTGCGCTGTGCGTCCAACTGAAGTTCAGGGGTGTCGTATCCCATGCAAAAACTGCCTATTAAAATAATCGGCGTGTTTAGGGGTTTTATGTATTGCTCTATCAAAAATAAATATTTTAATATACCGTACATTTTTTGTACCGTGTTATTTGCAACATTGCGGTCCCTCTGGCCAAAACTGCGCGTTCTTAGCTCTCGTCATGAACGGCTAACACAGACGCGCTTAAAATGCTTCGAGCATTTCTTTATTTGCTTTGTAATTACCTGAAAGCAAGTACGCGTATCTTATCTTTGAAAAGTGCTTGGAATAAATGGTCATGTTACTTGTAACGGCCTTAGAACGCGAACCCATTCCCGATTTGTATTGCTCTACATACCGTTGCGCGACGAGTTTTCTCCTACTTATGGCAAAGAATAGACTTTCCATAGACCGTACTATAGAGTTCTTCATTATTAGCGGGAGCGTTTTCCGTCACGTTGAGCACAGATTGAGCTGGCGGCCATGCACAAGACCAGAAATCCGCAGCGTATGCGATACACGAAAAGCCCCCAATAAAATAAAACATCCCGGTCCTTCGTGCAAGGCTGTTGCAAGGCGAAGCACAAGATTTCCTTTTTTAACGCGCTCACTTTTTTCGTTAAAACGGCTTCACGCATCAAGGCCGACAGTCCCTGCCACCGTTTCCGCGCCGCCGCCGCCGCTGCCGTCCCCGCTCCTCTGGTTCTCCGTTCGTCCGCGGGTGGGCGAGCGGCGCGCTGGAGTTGCGAATAGGCCCCCTACGGGAGCCCGAAAAATAATTGGGGTTGTGGGGATATTTATACAGCGAGTCGTTGGTCAGCCATTTTTAATGTTGCGACGAGTCACTCGCTGTAGATGAGCAATTTAGCCAGTGCAGTACAACCGCTAGCCTGGGGTCTTTAACGTGCACCACGCAGTAGTGATACACGACCGCACGCCGGTACGATGCTAATCCAGATCGAAACGGGCAGGGGTGGGGATTGAACCCAGGATCCCTGGGTTCTGCAGCGCGAGCTTTCGCTCCACGTGCTCCGAGCTGGTGTGCGCTAGACCACTCGGCCACCGATCCCCCCCGGGAGCCAGAGTTGCGCGTTCATGCATGGCATGTGGATTCAGCTCCTCACGTGACTGAATTCGGCGAATAGCAGCGCCGCGCGTTCGCGCGCTCAAAAGCCGGGGAACGTACGCCGCGGCGCGTGCAATGTCTACTTTGCTGCACGACACTTGATACGGCTCCTCACGTGATCGGATCTCGGCGAATAGCGGCGAGGGCGGCACGCGGCACGTGGAATCAAACGCGCAACTCTGGCTCCCGTAGGGAGCCTGCGACCGAAAGCGTCGCTGTGGTCGGCCTTCCACGATTGGCCGAACGCTGACTATGACGTCGGAAAGGTGATTTATCATCGACGGAAATAAGAGGAATGAAAGAACTTTAATTTTGACGGTGTTGGCAGTGTTCCTTTGAGAGCGCAATGATTTCAAGCTTCCACCATGCTATTTACAAACACCATGGAACTTGTTGTTTGCAAGGTAATGACGTCACAAGGGGGAACCATATGAGGGCGCCACCAAAACATCTCGCCGCTAATAGACCTTTCCAAAAAAGAGCTTGTGGCCGGTGCCATTTTGAGTGTTCGTGCGTATGGCGCGTGCTTTGCTCGCTTTCCGAAGCGACGAACACGCACGTGCTGGGCTGTGAAGATCGCACGCTGGGCTGTGATTCTGTAAACAGTAAAAAGGTCTATACAGGAACTCTAGCCTCTCCGAACCCTAGCCTCTCCTCTCATTCGTTGTCTGCCGCACTACCCAGGCAGCACACCAATGTTGGACCTACATTGGGCCAACAATGGCAAACACTGGCTCCAGAGGTTGGTCCAACATTGACATTCTGGCCAAGCGCAACTTCTTCCAACGTTGGCCCAGCCATTGGCACCAACGTTGGGCCATCGTTTACCCAATGTTCCAGCCTTCATTGGCACCAACGTTGGGCCATCGTTAAACCGATGTTCCAGCCATCATTGGCACCAACGCTGGGCCATCGTTCAACCAATGTTCCAGATATCATTGGCACCAACGTTGGGCCATCGTTCAACCAATGTTCCAGCCATCATTGGCACCAATGTAAGGATCCTTTAAACAACTTTCCTGCCATCATTGGCACCACTGTTGGGCCGTCGTTAAACCAATATTTCGGCCATCATTGGCATGCACACTGTGTCATTGGCTTTGCCAATTTTGGCTTTCACACTACTTTTTTCGGAACTTTTATTGAAAGGGGCTAGGGAGGAGGCTCAGTGGGGAGCTTATGCCTGGTCCTGGGGAGAGTCCTGGGGAGGGTACTGGGGCGAGTCCTGGGGCTGGGGAGCCATCAGGGCTTCTGAACGCCTCTTCCTGCCGCCTCCCCTGTCGCAAGACCATGGCAGCCACTTCAGCATCATTTTTTAAGCTGCCGATTCTTCAATTTTTAGCTTCGCACTGATGGCATCTACGAAAAGATGCAAAGGTCGAAGATCAACGCTTTCAAACTCACATTGGTCTTAGTAAAGCACACTCCCAAGCAGCACGTTGTGAATGGGCCAAGACTCTACATAAGTTCACTTGTTTCTGTAGCATCGCGATGTTCTGAAGAGCTTGGCTCACAATGGACTAAAAGTTCTTCCGCAACCTCAACCAACCCAGGCAGCACAAGGGGTTGGGCCAATATTGGAAGAGCATTGGCAAAAAAAGGTCCAATGATGGTCCAGTTTAGCCAATCTGCTCCCAATATTGTTTATGCCATTGTATAGAATCTTCAGTGATGGCCCAGCTTCTCCAATGACCAACCAATATTGGAAGCACATTGGCATAAAATGGTCAATCTTGGCCTGTCAGTTCCATTCGCTTGCGAATATTGGATGAGCACTGGCAAAACATGGGCAATGTTGGCCTGACAGTTCTTTTGGCTTGCGAATATTGGATGAACACTGGCATAAAATGGGCAATGTTGGCCTGTCAGTTCCATTGGCTAGCGAATATTGGATGAACACTGGTCTAAAATGGGCAATATTGGCCTGTCAGTTCCATTGGCTTGCGAATATTGGATGAATACTGGCATAAACCGGACAATGTTGGCCTTTGAGTACCCTTGGCTTGCTAACATTGGATGAACACTGGAATAAAATGGTCCGCGTTGGCCTGTCCGTGCCGTTGGCATTCCAATATTTGATGCGGACTGGCATAAAATGGACACTGTAGCATTGGCTTGCCAACGTTGGATAAATACGAGCTTATATTGCTTACTGTTGTCCTGTTAGTACCATTGGCTCATCGTCATTTCAAGAACAGAGTGGCAGATAATGGTCAGTGTGTGTTAGTCTGACAATGCCATCGGCTTAATAATGGAAACATGTTGGAATATGCTGGTTTAGACGTGTTCGTTTTGCCTAAACAAGTTGGAATTGCTCGAGCGCTTTTCAATTTTATTTAATTTTGTCTAAGCGCGATTCAGGTGCTTTTCTGCAAATTAAACAAGAATAACAAGGTACAAAACTTAATGGCGATATTTTGCTCCTTCACTGTGCACATTAATTGGAGTCGCCAGCGAAATCGGCTCATCAGGACCGCCAACTTGAAAAGAAAAACGATGTCCACGTTATAGAGTCAACATAATAGATTATTATGTTCTCTATGATCTCGACAGAAAAGCTTCGTACCCTAACTACGGGCTTGTGGACTGCACTTCGTGTCAGGTGAAGATACTTCTTTGCGATTGACTCGAACAAGACACTATTCTGAAATGCGGTTATACAATGACGGCTCTATGACTTTACGGCACTACTGGTGCCACAATAAGAGCCCTAATGCCTCCAACATGGCGCCAATGCACTGATAGCAGACGACAATGTTGGTCTTGATTTAGATTCTAGCCGGAAGCGACGTCAGGCGCAAAAAACCTAAACTTAAAAGCACAAAAAACAAACAAAAAAAAACTAGAACAAAAGTAGGATTGCAAACTCGGCGCGCTACTGGCAACTGAATTTTATTTAGACAACATGAACAAATATAATACGTTACTATACCTCGGCCAAATAAATCAAAATTCCGCATTTTATGAAACGAGTGACGACGCACTGATGCAACCGTCATCCTCCTTCACACTGATTTTGAACGCCAAGAAAATTTTCCTCTCTGTTTTTGCTTCCCAGTTGCCCTGAATTTGTGTTTTATACAGCAAAGGATCACACGAACATATATCACAGTGGACTTCCAAGTTCCCCGAAGAATACCGCTTTACAGAAAGTTGGTGTGCTATGTACGATTGGGTCGTGCACGAAAGCACCCGCTTTACAGAAAGTTGGTGTGCTATGTACGATTGGGTCGTGCACGAAAGCACCCGATGTCAAAAGCCCCGTGTCAAATGCTCCACGACTGACACCCCACCCTGTTGTCACGGCTTCAAAAGGCCAGTTTTATCAGAAGCCGATGACGCGAATCCCTAGATCAGGTGGCCGGGTCCTCACCGTGACGGTTGAGCATCCAACTTTTAATTAAGAGACAGCAAGTGTGCACGCGAGTATGTGTAACGCAATCATGTCGTCATTTGTAGACCCTCAACATATTAGGATGACATGGAACAATTCTGGTTGAAGCGCGTAAAGGGATTCTGCACGTCGGGCTATCGTGCAACACACGTACGATCGCCCACATGTCGTTGGTATTTTAGACTACCGGTGTGGCGCATTCCACATGTTTGTGCGCATGTTTTTTGTGCGCATGCTCTCCAGATTTGTTTATTTTGAAGCATAAGCTAGTTAGTTTCAATGGTGCCCTGAGGGAACGCCAAAGTGGCGGACGATTTTCTGGAAATTTATATCGCCCTTTTTTTCCGCATTTGATTTATCATTGTCTCTTTTTAATTTTGACATTATGCTCCAAGCTGATTTCGGAGCTTCGTGTCTGTCAGTCCCTTTTCGTCCTCTTGCTCTAGAGTTATCATGTCTAAGCAATCTCTAAGCAATCAATTTTCCCCACGCCGTCACTAATCTTCAAATCTCTTCTTTGTTAGTGATGTGGACTTGCGTCCTTGAGGGAGGTGGACACTTTGCATTCCTAAGCTGACAGTGCGGTGGGAGCTACGCGCCGGCCGGACCAGTCATTACCTGCACCGCTATCTGTGCGTGGTTAGTGGAGAGAGCATGATCACGTGATTAAAGATAGACCTGCGATCGGTTCACCGAGCTTCTTAGCTTCCTCTACACTCTCAGCTTAGGGGTGGTGGAGCCCAGCCCGCGAAACACACGCACTCACGCACACACACGCACACTGAAAGTGGGATCGCATGCACCAAGGCCGCACGATAAGGTAGTGGAAGACAGTGGGGACGGTCTCCTCAATTTCCAACACGCGCATCCGCGAACTGGAAGTGGGCAGGTGCGCTTCGCAATTTATGCATGTTTCTTTTTTTTTTTTTTGCGGCAGAAATAGTTTTTTTTTTCAAGGAACAAGGTTGGCAAGATGATCATGCTCATATCAGGACACCGTGGTGTCAGTTTCTAAGTTCTCTGAGTGCATTTGATTGCTTAGCAGACTGTTTTTATCGGGAGAAGCGGCTCGGCATCTCCGCCATCCACGTTACCGGCAAGAACGGTGGTTCTAGAGTTCCGATCACCAGCAGCGCATTTCGTCTTAGTGCCAAGTGCGATCTTCAACATGCGGGTTGCCAAGAACATCGATATTCTGTCGGCAGCGCCTACACACCGGTGATCTTCCTTTGTTTGGGCATACATGTGACCACTAGCTTCGACGGACCGCCTTCTCTTTCACGTGAGTGACAAGGAGAGGTCCTCCTGACCATTGGGGATAGGTATTCTTGCTACGAAATGTACGTTTTGTCACTATCCGATGAGTTTGAACCGTATCGAACTCTGTGCCAGTACTCTCCGACGAGTTCAACGTGTAATTCAGAGCGATCGGCCCGGGATGCTACAGAGCTATTTGTAAGTGCTTTTTATTTTAATAGACCGTGAGAGACGTTCTGATTGGTTATTTCTGTGTTGGAATTAATTTTTTTTTTTTTTTTTTTTTTAGTTGAGATATGGCCGTCTTCTTGGCGGTAGATGTGTGCTGTAGTAAAAAGTCTTCCCGGTACATCCAAAGCTGAATACCACATAGCGTTGAGTAGTCCTTATTTGCCAAGTTTCGGCTTGTTGGGCGAGTGGAGTGTCAGTTTTGTCACCACGCTCTGCGAGTGTAATTGGCAGTAATTGTCTTTACACGACAAGCTATTTTATATGCCTGATTTATTTTAAACTCTTGATTGATTGAAGCATCAATTTCTGTTCAACTGTCATGTTCTTACGTATAACGGGATATTTATTGAACTGTAAATTTAGTAGTGCGTTTGGCACTGGTGAGCTGAAGAGGGAGGCCAGCGGTTATATTTATAAAGTGTAAATATTATGAAGGCAATATGGGTCCATTTATAACTACATATTTCCGTGCCGCAAATACCGTAAATCTTAATAACGTTTTTTTTTTTTCACATCAACGTAGAAATATCGGTGTGAACTTAAATGGCGAGATTGTAATTCTTAGGACTTCTTAAAGATAGATGAAGGGTTGAGGGACGTCCGCTATGATGCTGCAAGAGTAGAGCTAAGCAATTTATGAAATAACCTGCGTACTATTTGATTAATTTTTTAAATCACTATAAATATTTTAATCTAGATCGATCGAGCTGTGAGTAAGGACAAGTCGGACGAACAAAACAACAGTAAACGCCTGGGCCGTCTTGCTAGAAACAGCGTCTCAGCTGAGACGGGGGGAAAGAAAGCACTTTTAAAGCCAGCGTACGAGCTGAACGGGAATCAAACCTCGACTCAAGACGCTCGCGCGCCCCAGCCTTTATACAGTGCTTTCTTTCACCCAGTCTCAGCTGAGATACTGATTCCAGCAAGCCGGCCCCGGCGTCTTACCTGCGCATATATTTATTTCAGAAGGCAGTACTGAGTTTTTTACATACAAAATAACGAAAAATAATTCACTGGAAACGAAAGTTTATATTATGGAAAAGAAAACATAAAAAAGTCGGTAGGCCTTTCCGAGATTTCATACTTGAAGAGCAACTGAGCCGATTAATCGAATAGTTAATTAAAGGGCGGCGATTAATAATGAAGCTATGTTTTGTTTTGATATTCATTATTGACGAGCGTAAGAGAGGACTGAGAGCCTTTGAAAACCCTTCACCTGAATCCAAACCCCCGCATCAGTCTCTTTCAGAATCCTGTGGCCAGGCCCCTGCGTGGAATTCCATCAAGTTCCTGCCCGGTTCACAGCTTGCAGTGATGGACCCTGGCACTCATTGTTGTTTAAATTTTCCTTCAATCGAAACTTTAATAAAATGTATTGACGGTACACTTTGCATTTCAGACTTTTATATTTACCTGCATGTAATATTGACTTAATATTTTCCACAGTGAATGTGGCTTGTCTACAGCAGCTTTCTTTTTAGATGAATATATAGTGTTCTACTGAACACTATAAATATATCTGAAAAGAAAGCTGCATGCCCGCTAAAATGGCTGCCGAAAATAGTGCAGCTCGAGCTTAAAATCGGATGCCGAAATCGAAATATCCAGAGCGTTAGGTTGGGAGCAAATATTGGATAAGCCAATGCTTAAACTTGGATGCCAATATTGGTTGTAAGACCCACAACCAGTAGCGGTCCAATGATGGCTTCGGTGTTGGTTAAATTGTGGCCCAAAATTGGCTTAAATGTTGGTTAAGAGGCGGTCCTACGATGGCATAAATGACGGTCCAATATTGGTTCAAATATTGGTCGAATCTTGGTCCAACATTGGCATTAGTGAATGGTCCACCATTGGATCGGGTAGCGCTGTCGACAAAAACCAACGTTAGGCCAATATTGGAGCCAAGTTTTGCCAGTGGCGGGCCCATGTTGGTTCAACAATGGTGTGCTGCTTGGGAAGTCGTCGTGAAGTCAAGGATGACTGGCCACCATTAGCTCTTTCTGAACTATCTAGCTGAATAGATCATGCAGAAGGGAATGAACAAACGCGATCAAGCCACGAAAGGCAGTGCTAGCTCACGTGCTCTAGCAGAAGCCTAGCCGCGGCATCCCTCCGCTGACAAATGCTTGCTGAAATGAATCGCTCCCGAGCTAGCATCTGGCACCCATGCGAATTATTCGTTAACCCTGAACGGGTATCGTCTGGAAGGTTGGATATCTCAAACTTATTTAAAACGCCCCGAACTGAATTAACCTATTTAATACGTGAAGGAAACGCGTAAAGAAAAAGTACTCGCACATGAGTTTGTAAACAGGCAGCAAAACAGACACAAAATATTCTCTTGAAATGTCCTAGAAGTTTATTACATACAGCATGTTCCGTAGAGAAGTACAAACGTGCAAGCGATCTGCGAAATGTAAAGAGGTACTGCTAAGCTTTTATACAGCTGAAAAGATTGCAAAGCAAACAGAACCGGGGTAATTCTAGGCCATATTCTCTGTTCTCCCGGCAGCTGGAAAAATATTTTCCCCAAAATTCTCCTCACATTTGCCTCTTATTGGCGGTGGCAATCAGTTCATGGAATGACGTTTCATTGACAGATGGTTTTATTGACACGCTGTTTCATCAGTAGATTGTTTTACAAAATAATATGATTAGCTTTTTTATTTTTTTTTTGTGGTAACAAGTTACCCCAAATTCTCGGCGCAAATGGCATGTAGGGTGGGACGCGTGGGTTAACATCCTTGTAATGAGCGTCGCGAGCGTCGCCGCGAAGCTGCGTGGACGGGTCTGCCGGCCGGTGACACACCCGCGAAAAAAGGAAGTGGATATTCTGCCGGCAGCCGCGCCACAATAGCCCGGGGAAACAAATGCCGGCAGTTGCCCCCTATTGGGTCTCGTAGAAAACGAATTGGGAAAACAACTATTTGAAGCTGTAGAATCCCTGGTAAGGTTTCCGTTGCAACGAAACTTCGCTGAATTAAATGGTATGAGACTGCCTTTCGGGGGGTGAATGCGGGACAGCGAGGCTTGGGCCGCCGGCGGGCCGCTGGGAAGCGGCGTGTACAGGTGGGACAATTGGGTTAATATTTTCTAATGAGCAGCCGCAGACTGTGATACACGCGCCTTCCGTGTGATACACGCGCCGTCCGAAACTGACGGAATTTGTTTTCCCCGGGCTATGCCCTCCAGTCACCCCCGGGAAGGGCGCAGTCCCATACCATTTAATTCAGCCAAGTTTTGTCCACAACATTCGTTTTTTTTTCAGTGTTAATCATAAACAAAAAAAAAAAAAAAACATGTTGCATATATCGTCAAATGCTTAAAAAATGTTCGAGAAAAACAATAAGCCCACACTGGTGGATTGAATCAGGGTCCCGCTGTGTATGAGGCAGACACCTTACCAGTGAGCTACTCTACAGCTTCAAATAGCCGCTTCCACAATTCGTTTTATACGAGACCCAATAGGGGACAACTGCCGGCATTCTTTTCCCGGCTGCCGGCAGAATATCCACTTCCGCGAAAAGATTTCCCCGCAGCGTGCGATTCGCGTAGCGAGTGTCGGTGATATGTTAGTGTCCACGAAACGTGTCCATGAAACGTGCGTCCATGAAAATTTGTCTATGAAACGTGTTTCCACGAACAGCCGGGAGAACAAGAAAGTCAATATTCTACCAAAGTTGCAACATTTCAGGCAGGTAATGGGAGGCGACTCTCCGTAGAATTTCGGCAAAATTATTGTCCCGGCTGCCGGGAGAATAGACACTGCCTAATTTTATAGATAATCTGGAACTGGAAGAGTACCCGTAGAACAGCGGTCACTCGTTGCCAACAAGCAGACTGCCGTGCACTTACCAAACAATTAGCGGACTTGAAAGATGTATTCCGAGATGTTTGTAGATATGGGCACTGGAGAACAACCACGTACACACACAAACGAGATGGTAGGGCTCTGTGAAGATTCAACACAATGCGGTACAAGCTGTCATTTGCCGAACCAAACCACATCACGAGAATTTCTGTGACTTCTTCGAAGAAATCGCTTTTTGCCGATATACGCGTAGTACTTTTCAAACACTGAGCCACACAGGCCGCAGCTAAAGAGTTCAGTCAGGGCCAGGGGAAAGAATGCTGGTAGGGGGAAGCAGATGGGTTGCTGGAGAGGTGAGGAGGAAACATTCCCCTCCCTCCAGCATTTCACCTGCATCCTGCTTCTTCAAGGTCCCCAGGCGGGTGCGCCCCAAAAGGCTTATCTTCGAGGGTCATCCGAACAATGAACACAGCGAGAGGATTTGTCAGTGGATACTTTTGTGAGTTCGTCCCAAAGTAGATAGTGCAGTGGATGCTATGTGAGTGGTCTACCAAGCAGTGTCCTTCATGCGGGTACCGTGCTCTGCCTTGTGACCCGCTTGGAGACTATAGTCACGTGACCGTAACCGGAGACACGCTTGGCCTAAAATACGGATAGCGTCTACTCTGTTGTCAATACCGAGGGAACAGGACAGCAGCACGAAAGCTACTCGGCGACAACTTTTCTTGGCAATGCAGTGGAAGATACAGGCCCGCGATCCCTCTCCCATTTTGAGCGCTGAATAAAGCTGTGCGCGGGCTCTCCTCCTTTCCACTGCATTGCCAAGAAAAGTTCTCGCCGAGATGTTTTTGGAGTCCCAAAGGAACTGCCCTTCCCAAATGTTAACCAAAAACGGGAGGTAAGAAGATGCTATGTTTTACGCCGTAAAATCCACACTCTAAACTAAAATGCAAAAATAACCGCGTCTTGATTCTGCGCACGATGTTCCCAAATAAACAAAAATTACAAAGAAAAAATATTACTCAGAAATAAGCTGTGCCGTATATTTCGCAGCACGCTAATAACAGATTTTTTGTTTCGCGAGGGTTGTGTACATGTAACAATAACTGTACCATTTCTTAAACCATGTAATCATAAATGAAACACAAATGCAAAGATCCCCAAAGCTGAAGTTAAAAGAAAAAAAAAAAACGCGAATCTAACAAAACGATGATAACACATGGAGGGGTTCTAGTCTCGAAAGTGCTAACGACTTATCATATCGCAGAATAATAAAATAAAAAAAATATCAGCAATAGCGTCTGCATATTTGAGGAATTTGCAGGACAGTGAGGTAATAGGACGTCCCTAAGGTGGCACGAAATTCATGATTAAGTAATTAAACATTTGTTTCGGGTGTTAAAAAGTGTTTTATTTCGTCGTTCTCGACGTGGGCGTCGACGGACATAGCGCCGCTGCTTGCGCCCCTGTCGAGGTGAGGACTACTTTTTACACGTTGTAACGACACTATAGCGCGATATAGACTCGTATGTTTGGCCCGCATGCAGCCTCGAGCGAGCTGTTCCGAATGGCGGTGCAAGACAGAGCAACGGCGTAGCAATCGCGGCATGAGAACCGACTCCGCCTCGATCTGGCCGACCGCGCTCGCTCTGCTGAAATGTGAGCGTGGAAATTCCGAGCACCGTTAGCTCACTGGTGTTACAAGAGGCTGCTTTGTCGTTGAGACCTTGCAAACGCCTGTGGAGCCGTTCCAGTGCTTGGCGCATCTCCCGCGCAGCATCGCAACCTTTTTGGCGCCTGATAGACCAAGAGAGCCCGTAGCATGTGCTGCGATTCATTCTAAGTTGAAGCAGAGTAGCCGCGAAGTACGTGAACCGTTGCGACGATGCGTGATGTTGAAAAATAAACATAGAAAAATTATCTCGCAGGTTTTTCCAGTTTCAGATGTGGCGATTTGAGACATGAATGCTGTAAATGTCATGGAGGGATGAATTTGTTGAGACTGTTATTGCGTTCATTGGGCTCGCTCTCTACTCTAATAAACTGATATTTTGATTTTCTGAGACTTGCGCTTTTCTAGAGAGCTTCGGGACAACGCCAGTCGTTCCTTGGCGCACTGAAACCTGCAAAGCCAATAAACTACACCCAAAACCACTCCGCTGTAGTTCCGTGGAGTCCTGGGGCGAGTGAATACAGTGAAGCGCCACAAAAGTTTTAAATGTTTGGTGGCCGCCCGCCTGTCTACCCTGGTCGGCTCGGACCAAAAAGAGACAAAAGGCGCCAAAAAAATCCCTTCCCTGGCAGTTCCGTGTAATGCCGGTGCCCGGGAAATGCAGTGAGACGCCATGCTGGCAGTTCACCGAATTCCCAGTCCTGGTCCAGTCTACTACGGCCAAGGCCCAATCTTGGCCCCATAGCTAGTCTAATCAAGTGTGCTGCCTAGAGTGTACCATGTTGTCAACTCCTTCATCATGAATCTATTCAAAATAAAACTTTCCAATTTACACCTTTGCCCTCAAATAAGTATTTAATAAAGTTTGCCAATTAGTTTCAATTCATGAATAACTTATTTAATTACAGCGTTTTTCTAGCAGCCTTTTTATCAAGACGCCTTCTTACAACAGGGATTTTCATTGCCTAGAGTACTTCATTCGTTTTTAAAGCTCGGTTCCAGAAAACGAGGCACCCTGATACCTTGCGCCAACACATTTTCAATGTTGGTAACCCATTGACTAAGAGAGGCCAACGTTGGTCAGCCTAAGCCAATCGATTACCAATGATGGTAAGCCATTGGCTAAGACAGGCCACTGTTGGCCAGACTAAGCCAATCTATTACCAACGTTGGTAGGCCACTGGCTAAGACAGGCAAACAGTGGCCAGCTTAAAGGGATACTGAACCAAAGAATTCAGTGCCCATAATAAGTGGCGCACGTTCTTTCCACGAGCCAGCAGCCGCCGGTGTGCGCGAGCACACGCAACGAAAATGACGTCAAAGATCTCCATTCGCGCTTAAAGGAGCTGTGCAACGATATTCAATTGGAATGTTTTTCACTTTACACGAGCTTACTGGCACTAGTGGGACTAAAGGATACTCGCATGCAATGCCACTGGCCAAGAAACTCCTTTGTTGCGGTGTAATTTCAAGGACAAAAGCGATCATTTTCATTCAATCTCTCCCTTGCAAAATTCGATGACGTAACGCGGGGATCGCAGTACACCCGTATGACGATATTTGAATGCGGTTCATAGATTGGACCCGAGCATTGCGTGGGCACTCGATTTAGGCTCGTGATAATTGATAGCTCGAGAAGCATTCGAGTAGTGGCCCGTGTCCAATCGCTGCAACGACGACAATAGCCGAGCCATAACAATGTCTGGAACTCAGCGCGTGTCCTGTGCTTTGCCAACCCCAGCGCGTGGCTATGATCAACATTGGCGGCATATAATCGGCTCCAGATCACGTGGCCGCTTGTTCTGGCTGCGAGTTGAGGGCGTGAACGCTGCTCGTTGTTTTTTAATTTTTTTTCTGGGACTTCTAATGCGTCGGGTGAAAAACGAAGGCGTGTTTCATAGGTCATTAACGTCAGGGATCCGTTCTAAGCGGTATTTGCGGAAAGGAAAAATATTGTTGCATAGCCCCTTTAAGAGGACAGTGAAATGCATGGGCTTCGGGCCAAAGGAGAATAAAG
Organism: Ixodes persulcatus; assembly: GCA_013358835.2. Taxonomy (NCBI): domain Eukaryota; kingdom Metazoa; phylum Arthropoda; class Arachnida; order Ixodida; family Ixodidae; genus Ixodes; species Ixodes persulcatus. The sequence continues at coordinate 164,541 of JABSTQ010010835.1, forward strand.
ACAGGCTTTTCATCTCTACAAGTGAAAGCTACGTGCTTGTTAGACAAATTAATCGCATACCTTTTACACCAGACACCACTGTGTAGATGAAAAACTTGTCTTTATTCTCCTTTGGCCCGAAGCCCATACATTTCACTGTCATCTTAACCGCGAATGGGGGTCTTTGACGTCATTTGTGTTGCATGTGCTCGCGCACACCGGCGGCTGCTGGCTCGTGGAAAGAACGTGCGTGGACACTAAATTCCTTGGTTCAGTATCCCTTTAAACCAATCGACTGCCAACGTTGGTAACCCATTGGCTCTATTAAGGCTGAACTCCATGGGACGAATATGCTGCGAATAACCGACGAATTTTGGCCGGCGGCTTTTGCTCTGCGCGTGGAATCAACACAGTGGCTGCTACGTCGCGCGCAAAACGAGCGTGCCGTCGGGCGGCGTTCGCCACTTATTCGTCACATAATTCGTCCCATGGAGTTCAGCCTTTACTGTGATCTGACGCTAATTGTATACCGCCAGTGTTAGAGTTCGGCTATTCTCATTTTTGATTGAACACGAGCCATCACGAATGTTTGGCGATGCTGATTGTCAAGAACCCGAGCACTCGACTCGGGCTCATGACAATCAAGTACGTCACTATGTCACGTGACTCGCGGTGAGAAGTTGGGATGGCATGTGACGTCACGATGTCAACAACGCTAATACATCTATAGTCCGTTGCAACACAAGGAGGTAGGGTGAGGGAAAGGAAGGTCGGGGAGGAAGAAGCAGACGGAACGCTGGAGAGGGGAGGGGGAAACCTCCTCCTCTTTCCAGCGTTCCGCCTGCTTCCTCCTCTCTGGCCTTCCTTTCCCTCGCCCTATCTTCTTGAGCTGCAACGGACTATAATGACGTACTCTATTTAAGTCGACTTGACGCGGTGAGTCACGCGACTACGCCACAAGGCCACGTGACGTGACATTATTTGACAACAAATCTCGACACCATGACGTCACGTGACTACGTGACACACGATTAATCGTAGTGCCAATACAAAAGCGCCACGAAAACCCACAATTTGTTATACATTGCAATTCAGTATATAACAATTTAATCACTATATAGAAATACAGCTGCCAACTTTTACTTCTCGGACACTCATTTTGTAATAAAAAAATTACCGTGAACCGTTTTGAACCGGTTACCGTTATATTTTTTTCCGGTTCAGTTCCAAGATGGCGGCGAAGATTTCGGTTTGGTTCAGTTCCGCTTCGGCGAAAAATAACAGGTTCGGTTCTGGTTCGACACTCTGGTCACACACAAATTAGGGGTCAGAAAGTGCCGTAGGAAATGTTCGGGGGGGGGGGGGGGAGAGAGAGAGAGAGAGAGAGAGAGAGAGAGAGAGAGAGAGAGAGAGAGAGATGGTAGTGAAGAAGGAGGGTTTCCCCTCCCCCCAATGTTTTATTATATCTTCCTGAAATGTATGACGGACTGTACCGAACATCGAACTCTCGCTCGTGGCTCCCGTTATGAATTTGTTCGCGTCCTTAGAATATTTATGGCTACTCCAAAATCAGCCTTTATCGCTCTGTTGTTTTATTTCAGTCAATGATCAACTAGCGTATCTTTGTTCCGTTACTTCAATAGCAGTGGAGTCAGCCGGCAACTCAGCCACTGCGTGTATTGCGCCAGAAGAGCACGTTTTTATTGATTATTCCAGACTTGCACTCATTGTCGCTAAAGGCCTTCACCAGTACGAACTTCTTATAGTAAAATAGCTATAGCAACCGGATTTACTTTTCGCCGGAGCGACCGGCCACTCTAACACAGTTTTCCTTTTTTTTATTCGCACGCAGGTAACATTGATTATACTCGGTTAGTTTTTTTTTTTTTTTATCGAGCATAGCGTTGCACGATAACTTGCATATCAAAATCCTCGCATCTGCGCTTGAAATTTCCAAAATGACGCTATTTAAAACCGAATTTGAACGCCAGCCTGATGTTAGGTACAGCCCACTCGGCGGAGCAGACGACGCGCGGGGTGAGAGGGGGAGGACATTCTTTCTCTCTCCGCTCTTCCCTTCCTCTCGTCCCCAGCCACCTAATGGGCATATCCGGTATGGGCGACGAAAAAGTAGTAAAACGTTTCAAGCTCGCGACTCCAGCGAACTATAGGGGGCGCGCTGGTCAGGCAAAATGGCGGACGAAAGGAGGTCGTTTTCGTCGTTCAGCACGCGGACCACCATAAATTTCTTGCACTGTAGCGTAAAATCGGTGTTACACATAGAAGCATAGCGATTTTTCGACGGTAGATACGTTCTCCTAGTCAATGCGTAGGAATGACATGGCGGAAGCATAAAAATAATTACTGGGAACGATATTTGTTTCTATGCTGCCTACGAGTACCAAGCAGCGATAGCGGACGACAGAGTTGAAACGACCTCCTCTCATGAGCTTCGCGGCGTTGCCGCTACGCGGCGTCGATTTCGCTGGAGTTGCCAATATTTCGTTTCAGCTTCCGTCCGAGCGCAGCCAAAGCTACATTTGGCCGGAGCCAATCACACGCCGGCAATAGGTCACGCGATCTCGCCTGCACTTTTGTATCACTCCGCTGCGCCGCTGGTCGTCCGCGCCAACCGCGCTCGCCGAGTATTTCGTCTGCTACGGGTGTATCAAAGGTATCGTCTGCTACAGGTTTAAAAAGTGCCCTTTCACGTTCTGAAATTTAGTCACAGGGGACGTCAGTACGTAGGCTGGCCGCTGGTGTCTGTGTCCGAGTTTTCCACCTGTTCGGCATTTCGGCATAGTTTCGAGATGTAAGTACACATTGCAAGGTGCCCGATGACCCGGCCGTTGATGTTTCCTTGTAATGTCTGGATATACCAGGGCTCGAGGCATAGTCCTTTCCACCAGCCTCTTGGCGTTTAATGTGATCGGCAGATAAAGGGGTGCCCTGATTTCGCCGTGTATCATTGAATTGTAGTGGCCCGAACGCTTTTCTTGTTTACAACGTATTCGCGGTACGACGCGGCCGGAGTCTCCTGCCGAATTTGAAAGTAGACATTCATCACGACGCGCCTGACGCCCAAACGTGCCTTTGCAAAAGGTCGTTTTGAAGCGACTCGGTGAGGAAAGCAGCGAAGCACATAATTCGGCCATTACGGGAACGAAATCACACAGAAAAACCGAGCGCTGCAGCCGTGTTGCCAGCGGATGTACGTGTTTTCACCAAACCACATTCATTTACATGTATTAATAAAACATAAACTTCAGATATTTAGTTCATTAAGTTGCAAATCATTCTCAGCAGTAAACATCCGGAATATTGTGCAAGGTTTACGCACAAAACAGTTATTTTTTAAAAAATTACTTTTGCGGACTACTTTGTGGTGCGTAGGAATGCTCTTCTCGAAGCTGTGAACCGTCCCTCAGTCTTTGGCTGCGCTCGCACGGAAGCTGAAACGAAGTATAGTAAACAAAAAAGTGGGAGGCAAAACGATAATGTGTGACGGTTGCGTTTAAATCCTAACTGTCTTCTACTGGCGTGGCGACGGCAAAACAATGTTTTCGCCCATACTGGAAGTGACGACAATTCAAGATGGCGGCGCCCTTGAAGAAAGGTTGTATAGGAAACTATGATCTGGGTCTGGGGCGATCGCCTCCCCCCTTACCCCTTCGTGCACCTTGCCCCATCTTTCCACGCCACTTTGGGAGGGAGGGGGGTGTCGCCCCCTGACACGTCCCTGTTTCGACGCATGTGCTTAGAGGCGTTCCATCTGAGTGACGGCGACATTCAGAACAGCGTGCAATTATCGAAATAATGATTCTAGAAGGTCTGGAATTAAAACAGTGCGTTCCATGCTTCAGGAGCGGTCATGACAGACTTCCGAACGAGAGGCTCGTACCAGGGCTCGTAGTGTACAGGCGCGTTCAGTGACGTCCTTTTATACTTCCTACCCTTAAAGGGATACAGAACCAAAGAATTTAGTGCCCATAATAAGTGGCGCACGTTCTTTCCACGAGCCAGCAGCCGCCGGTGTGCACGAGCACACGCAACGAAAATGACGTCAAAGACCTCCATTCGCGCTTAAGAGGACAGTGAAATGCATGGGCTTCGGGCCAAAGGAGAATAAAGACAGACTTTTCATCTCTACAAGTGAAAGCTACGTGCTTGTTAGACCAATGGACTTCTTCCAAAACCGACGCGCCCCATCGCGGCAAAATACCACGCAGTGCACTCTGGGAACTAGTTGGCCACTCAGTTTCGGTTTCGACTGAGCAGCTTCATCTCATGCTATCACGCTGCGACCGCGATCGCGCTGCTTGCGTTTTCGATTATCTGACTTTTCACGAACGTACAATACACTCATTCTCAAACGATACAAAACGAAGACCGGAAAATTTTCCTTTGTTCCCAAAACACCGGGTATTTTGAGTGCGTATGCAAACGTAGTAAGACGTGGCTTAGTCACCTCACCCCACGAGTGCATCTTTGAGTTCAATTTCAATAATCCCGTCTAGGGTACCAGTGAACTACAACTGAAATTTGGTCACCTGGAGCCTTACACGTATTTTGTTTGCCCAACGTCCGCTTCTTGTTACTTCATTGGGCGAAAAGCAAGCCGCATCCTCACAGGAGTATCAAAGTTGAGCCCAGCGTTGACGCATGAACTTTTAAGGAAACGCAATAAATTCAACCTCACTACTGCACAAAAGTTACTATGATGTCTTCCTCGTGTCATCATATATCTCCCACTCAAATTTTATGCTGATAAAAGATTAAGTTTTCGCAAACGCTAAAATTGGCTAGCTACGACGGAGGCAATAACAAGCGTCCCCTACTCCTCGCTAAGCGTTTTTGGACGAGCTTTTACTGACGCCCAAGATCTGTGCCTGAACGGTGTGTCTGAAATTATCTCGGCATACTCAGGCAGGAAGAAAGCAAACACATAACAAATATTATGGCCATTAGCAACTGTCAAACGCTCTTTGAATAATTTCGTTCGTTTGGCGCACCGCATAGGGGTTCATGCCCGTCCGGCGCACTTCTGGCGAACGGTGCGACATTCTTCACACAAGTGCTCGACTTTTGCTTTCTTAAAACGGTTTGTGTGTGCGAATGTGCCTATATGATTGCAGGATAACTTTATGCGCATACGCGATGTTGAATATTAGTGGAATGCAAGCGGGTGGGGACTTCACTTCGTGCAGTGCTGCGGGTCAGTACAGATAAGAGATAAGAAGTGTGTTAAAACTGAGCTTTTCAATGGCGCCTCCGAGTTTTACCTCGCGTACTCAGGCGTATTAAAAAAAAAAAAAACAGTAATTGCAAAAAGTAATATTTCGTCTATGGACGCACGAAACAAACAAACTTCCTGATGAACAACACTAATGTAAAGGCGCGAGCTCGATGTGTGCATACTTATTGATTGCTACAGCTTGTTGATTCGTACACAAGCAAGATCCCCAAGCTTCGCAGCGTCGAGATTCCCAGCACTGGCTCGTCCACATACCTTGATCGGAACGCTAACAGAAAGGCTCAAGTACAAAAATACAACAAGCATGTGTGAAGACAAGCTATACGTCTCGGGCTTGTGCTAAAGCTTCAAGGTCTGGCCATTTAGGTTAGTTTAGAGACCACAAGTGACGCTCTCGGGACCAGAAAACATGAGATAACGGCCGTTAATAGTCCACGCTCTGTGTATAATCTCTTGTCGACGTGTCGATCGAAACCGAAACCATGCCACTCTCCTCCCTGGCCAACTAGTTCCCAGAGTGCAACGCGCGCCGTGTTGCATGCAGGGCTTTATGGAAGTAGTCTATTAATCGCATACCTTTTACACCAGACACCACTGTGTAGATGAAAAACTTGTCTTTATTCTCCTTTGGCCCGAAGCCCATACATTTCACTGTCATCTTAACCGCGAATGGGGGTCTTTGACGTCATTTGTGTTGCATGTGCTCGCGCACACCGGCGGCTGCTGGCTCGTGGAAAGAACGTGCGCCACTTATTATGGACACTAAATTCCTTGGTTCAGTATCCCTTTAACGTCAGGGTCAGGATCATCACTTGTGAACGAAAAATTCGATGGTGCGTGTTCTAATCGACGGTGACAAGTTTGGTTGTGTACGATGGAAGCTTGAAGTGATCGCGTTCTTGACACCGTCGATATTGACAACCTGACATTTCTCTTATTTCTGTTGATGAAAGCAGAATTAATCCCAGTTCAGCCAATCTTGGAAAGCTAACCAAACCGACGCATTTGGCAGCCTACGAGGACAATAGTCACTACTTAGATAAAAGCAGTAAAATTATTTTATCCTGCCCATGGGTTGACAATTGCCCGGAGGCGAAATCCGCCCGTAAGCGAACAGCGCTGCTCGGCTGGTTCTGACCCATCCACGTTAGATCACCACCATCAGATCCAAAAGGCAGAGAGAAGGGAAAGGAACGACATGGACGTTTTCCTGTAAATTCTGCTTTATCGGCGGAAATAAGAACGATATCAGACTGTCAACTTCGACGGTGTTGATTTTAGAATGGATTCACCCCAAGCCTCTGTCGTGCTTTTTAGAGACCAGCAAACTGGTTGGTTGCAGCTGGTAATCATTGTCGTGACGTGAACCACGCTAGTCCCTTCGCGCTCTCTCGTGCTGCTTTTGTTCGGCGCCTAGGGAGTAGTAGGGATTCTTTGCCCCTTGGATGAAAAACGTTACGAAGATAAACGGATCTGCGGGTTTGTGAGAAAAGAAATCTTTGCAGCGTTCTTTCGGCCACTCCCCCCGCTACGTCATAACGCAAAGAATCTTTGTATTCCACGAGCTTAGCGATCCAGGCATCTGACACCCAAACACCTGGCGTCGTTTTTCTCTCGCGTGGCGTTCCAAGCGGCACACGATGACAAATGCACATCGTCGTTGAAACATTTTATTTACATCAAACTGAAATGAACCACAGTGTCGCTTGAATGTAGCCATCTGAAACAGTGACATGGGGAGGGGGAGATTAGACAGTGGGAGAGACAAATGCACCTCAAGCTATCATTGAACACGTTTCGCCATCTGTATTTGATATTAAAACAACTGCAACGTGCCGCGACTGAATGTGAAAAGTTTAAGGTGAAATACTGAGCTTCACGTGTAACTTCGATATGCAAGGTCTGTAAAATGCAGTACGGAAAGATGCTTCGTAATTTAATGTCTAATAATTTTAATAGTTGACGTGATTCAGGTTTTATAGCACAAGGAAATATCAATTAAACTTTAGTTTAATTTTAAATTACGCATTCTCTGTACAATTCATTTCTTGCTTTTTTTAATTCTCTATATTCCACAGACTGTTCAAATAAATTACCGTGGAGGTTGAAGCGGGATTACTTGAGAAAAATAGTTCAATCTCAGATACTATGGTCGACTAAAAACAAAGTAATGAACTAACAATTAAGCATAAACGTAATATTGCGACATTGAAGTATAGCTAAATAACTGATCTTTAATTTGGCATTGAATGCATGACGGTACAAAAACAGAGTAAAAAGTTATAAACTGTCGAAAAAGAAGCAAAACGGCATGAACGGTGGCGTTGCACCTTAACCAGGGGTCAAAAGATACTAAAGAAGAACAAAAATTATTTTTGTCTTTGTCTGTCTACTTCCTCGTCCTTGTGTTTTTTGGCGCTTTTTTTAGGTGATTATTTTTGAGCCGACGTTTACCTAGGCCTACTTTGCACCATAATGATTTTTAAGATGGTGGGCGCCTGTTTCATTTATTTCAGTGCAAATTCTTGTCAGTTAGAAAGACAATATTGTTTTCTTTCTTGCTGACAAGGCCTTTCACTGACTTAATCGCTACACGCGCCCACAATCTCAAATTTCAGTTTGATGAATATTAAGCTCAGGAGGACATTGGCTCCCAGATTCTTTTTTTTTTTTTGTATCTTTAGATCTATGTATAATGTCATGTGCTGAGACTTTCTCATTTTCTCCCCTCCACTAGCGTCACATTCTCGCGGAGTTACAGCTTTCTGCGAGGCGTAGATCATTTACGGGGGCCGAAAAACCCGGTTTCATTTCTTCGCCCTGTATTCGATGTTTCGGTGGCGCCCTCTTAGTGTTTCCGTTCGTCACGTCAGAACCAGGATTTGCCTCGCTTTGATTGGCAGGATTCGCCTCGCCGTAAACCGGCGATTGTGCAGGCATTATCAGCATACAGGAAGCTATGGTTCAGCCAATTGCGAGGTTCCGACCATAGCGACGCTTTTGGTCGCGCACGTCGCTAATATAGGCGAGGATACACAGCACGGCGAACGCTGCGACGCGATCGACTTGATCGCGTCGCAGAAAGTCTATTGGCGCGCCCGAGTACAGCTTCAATATACCCTTTGCAAAACGTACAGCGCCACGACGGCAGAGAATTTTGGGAACCTTCGGTACAGATAACGCGCTTTCTCGTTGCGCCTCCACGACTGCGCGTGCGTCCCGGCAGCTACCGCCAGCAGCCGTTGCAGCCATCCGCCACATCCCGCCCATCCGCCAAGTCGTACGTCGTTGGCGGCGTACCGTATCTGTGGCAGCGTAAAGGCATCGCGACAGGTGAACTTATTTCAATACGATATTCGTCGTAACTTACCGTCACGTATTGAAGTGTCACCGAATCCATTTAGTTTGCACCGCAACCGTGGCAGGTTTCGACCAGGTTCGACAAAGCGTTGGTGCAGCAGACTACCGAGCCGGCCCAAAGGAGAGGGATGAGAAAAAGGGCAGCCGCCGTTGGCTCGTTCCTCGCCCGACTCGGCTGCTCAAAAGTCGTCGCCGTGGTAACCTGCGCCTGCTCGTGTATGCCACGTGGTCACGTGGTAGCGGGAGGAGGGGCGTACCGAGGACTGCCATTATTCGTCGCGCGGCGCGCGCGGGCTTTTGGGATTTTTACAAAAGGGCAATTCCGCTTCATTTTTGATATTTAGAAAACTATGCAGCCCTCTTCAGTATCATATAGGAAGACCCCATGTCAAATATTACGATCTAATTCCGTCTATATCTTTAATAAACTGGCCAGCAAACTTTCAAATGAGCCAAGTTGCTGAAATCTGCCAACACTATAGTCGGTTACAAGTTAAGAAGGTAGGAGAAGCTCCTCCGACAAGCGTGGTGCGCCGGTTTCAAATCCCTTCGCAATCGAAAGAAGAGTTCACTGGAAACGCTCCTTGTTCCGCTTCAATGGATAGATAATGGCCACAGAGTGGTGCCAACTTATCTCCGACCCCCCACTTTTTAAGAAAGCGACCTTTGTATTCATTGGAGAAGGAACCGAGCCCCTGAAAGCAGCCTTGTTATCAATCGGAGGGGGAAGCTAATCCCCGAAAGTCGTCTTTGGTTTCCATCGGAAGGGGAAAGACTTAATCTCCCTCTCGTGGCTTCCACAATGCTAAGTCAAAGTCGAGAGATAAAGCAAATATGTACAGAAAGGCACGAACCTCCTCGCGCGTTGGCCGCAGCGTCACGGAAACGATGGGACGCTATTGGATGCGGAGGTGGCGGAGGGATATATGATTCCCTTTGAGGGGCATTTGCCGCTACCTTCTTGACTTGTAACCTACTATAGCGTGCGACGTGAGGCGCAATCGTCAGCGCAGTCAATAGGGAGTTTTCCTAGATCGTTTTCGCCGTCCCGCAAAGCTCTCCGCAACCCGCTACGATACCCGGAACTCTACAGCCAAGGCCAACGGCGCGCAGGCGTAGTAGCGGCTTCTTCGTTGCGGAGGGCTTAGCGGAGGGGGAAACGCGGTCTACGAAAACTCCCTAATGCGACGGAGTTGGAGCGGCCAACGTTGAGCCACTACGTCATTGTCACGTTTTGTTTGTTTTTACTTCTCAGAGCGACACTGAACGATGACGTCATGAGTTTCTCCTCTCGGTGTTGGCTCAACGGCGTCCATGTGATCACCGTAACGCGGATGCGTTGCGCTGCCCTGCGCGCTTATCGGTCTGTTTCTCTGCTCCCCCTCTCCTCTTTCGACTTCTCCCCTTCCCCCTCTCCCCCGGGCCATCACCGTTCACGCCATGCGAAGCGACCTGCCCGCGTCGCGTGTCCTGTACCTCGCCCCCACGAACGTCACAAGACCACGTGGTTCAACGTGACGTGGCCATGACTCTGACGACATGAGACCAATGTTGCCTGACGCAACCAAAGTTTCGGTTTCGGTATCTGCTGATGTTGAAATTAAGATTACACAAATAATATTCCACATTTCGCGAATCCGAAGACGTAGAGCTGTTTAGTAGTGCTTTGTGATTTGGAATCACATGTAAGCCTAATTTTTTCGGAATTGAACGGAGTTGCCCTGCAAAGGGTCTATCGACAGCGCCTTCACCCTCCACACGGTGCAAATAAGAAAAAAAAAAAAAATGTTTTTTTTTTTCTTTTTTTGCTTGGAGCCTCTGCTCTGGCCTTGACGCACGCTGGCTTGAACACCGCGCCAGAGATCTTTCATATTCAACGGGTTCATGAAACTGCTATTCCAGCCGCTGAGGCACGAAACTAAGGTCAGTGACGAATCAGTAGACACTTTTAGTTGGGCGTACGCAACAAGCTTGCGTACGCAGGAACGTTGCGGGCCGCGAGTGCGCCTGCGCAGAACGTTCTGCGCAAGGGCGCACTCGCGGCCCGCAACGTTCCTGCGTACGCAAGCTCGTTGCGTACGCCCAACTAAAAGTGTCTAGTATCTAAGCAACACGCATAGCGCAAGTGCCAAGATCTACATAACGTGGCGCACCCAGAAAACGACTTTAAAGGAGCGGTGCAACGATATTCAATTGGAATGTTTTTCACTTTACACGAGCTTACTGGCACTATAGTAGGTTACAGGTCAAGAAGGTAGCGGCAAATGCCCCTCAAAGGGAATCATATATCCCTCCGCCACCTCCGCATCCAATAGCGTCCCATCGTTTCCGTGACGTGGCGGCCAACGCGCGAGGAGGGTCTTACCTTTCTGTACATATTTGCTTTATCTTTCGACTTTGACTTAGCATTGTGGAAGCCACGAGAGGGAGATTAGAGTCTTCTCCCTCCGATGGAAACAAAGATGACTTTCGGGGATTAGCTTCCCCCTCCGACGGATACAAAGGCTGCTTTCAGGGGCTCGCTTCCCCTTCCGAGGAATACAAAGGTCGCTTTCTGAAAAAGTGGGGGTCGAAGACAAGTTGGCACCACTCTGTGGCCATTATCTACCCATTAAAGCGGAACAAGGAGCGTGTCCAGTGAACTCTTCTTTCGACTGCGGAGGGATTTGAAACCGGCGCATCACGCTTGTGGGAGGAGCATCTCCTACCTTCTTAACTTGTAACCGACTATAGTGGGACTCAAGGATACTCGCACTCAACGCCACTGGCCAAGAAACTCCTTTGTTGCGGTGTAATTTCAAGGACAAAAGCGATCATTTTCATTCAATCTCTCCTTTGCAAAATTTGATGACGGGGATCGCAGTACACCCCAATGACGATATTTGATTGCGGCTCATAGATTGGACCCGAGCATTGCGTGAGCACTCGATTGGGGCTCGTGATAATTATTAGCTCGAGAAGCATTCGGGTAGTGGCCAGTGTCCAATCGCTGCAACGACGACAATAGCCGAGCCATAACAATGTCTGGAACTCAGCGCGTGTCCTGTGCTTTGCCAACACCAGCGCGTGGCTATGATCAACACTGGCGGCATATAATCGGCTCCAGATCACGTGGCCGCTTGTTCTGGCTGCGAGTTGAGGGGGTGAACGCTGCTCGTTTTTTCATTTTTTTGGGGGGGACTTCTATTGCGTGGGGTTAAAAACGAACGCGTGTTTCATAGGTCATTAATGTCAGGGATCCGTTCTAAGCGGTATTTGCGCAAAGTACAAAAATTGTTGCATCGCCCCTTTAAAAACAGACATGTCTCCCATGGAGAAGCATGCGAAACAGGGCCAGCGACAGGCTGCCTAGAGCCACTGAATAAGCTACGCTTCAGAGTAACGACACTTACCTATCTTGTGGCTTAAAATCATGGTGGCCAGTTATCTGAAGCTTTATCTGAGATCGCAGGAAACGCTTTTCCATCCTCCAGACATTTCGAAACAGTTCGTGACAGGGCAAAACGATATCACATAAGCTTGCTAACACCGCATCTAAAGCTGAGGGAAATCGGATTTCTGAGTTGTGGCTATCGACAGTTGCGTCTGCTCTGCACTAAGCACCAAGATGGCGGCGACCACAACAATACCGGGGAACAGACTGCCGATACTTTAAGCGTAGCTCATTAAGTGACTCTAAGGCTGCCATCAGCCGTAGAGTTCCTGTATAGGGGGCATTCACTGGACGCCATATTTGAGGTCAATGTTTAGAGCGCATGCTCAGAACGAGCTTACATTAATAGCCTGCTAAGACCGGCAATCTTGATGGTGTGGAATGCACGTTGCAAAAGAACTGTGGAAGCTCGCCGTCAGCACGCGCTCAGCAACCACGCACACAGATATGGCCGCCAGTGAATACTCCCTATAGGCTCCCTACGGGAGCCAGAGTTGCGCGTTCATGCATGGCATGTGGATTCAGCTCCTCACGTGAGTCAAATCGGCGAATAGATGCGCCGCGCGTTCGAGGCGCGCGGCGCGCTCAAAAGCCGGGGAACGTACGCCGGGGCGCGTGCAACGTCTACTTTGCTGCACGACACTTGATACGGCTCCTCACGTGATCGGATCTCGGCGAATAGCGGCAAGGGCGGCACGCGGCACGTGGAATCACGCGCAACTCTGGCTCCCGTAGGGAGCCTATACAGGAACTCTAATCAGCCGGATACCAAGGAGCCACCTGGTGGCGCCGTATGTAACTAAGGCGACGAGAGGACTTTATCTGGCAGCTACAACGCGGGGGGACACTCGGCCACCGATCACTCCCCTGTGCCGCTATTCGCTTCCAAGGGCCGCTCATTTCAGTGCTGCACCGCCGTTTGCTTCGCAGACACGGACTTCGTGCTTTGACACATTTGATGCGTGTAAAACACACAAACACATCAAGGGGCTTTACAAACAAATTATGTTGCGCTAGAGGCTTGAATCTCAGGGCCATTCGTATCCGCGCGATCAATATACCTCCCTTTCTAGCCCACCACAGCTTTGTGCTCATACAATGTCATTTTGCAGCAGTCACAAATGTCGGTCAAACTCAAAAATGACTTTTTCCCCTACGGGTGCGAGCGAGACAAACTATAATCAATTACATTTATTCAGCGATTTTCGCATACGTCCAAATTTGCACAACCTCCGTCACCGGTTATCCCCTGCGACGCGGCATCAGGCGCGACACAGCAGCTCCAGGAAGATGTCCAGTGTGCTCGTGCGGCCCGAGGAGAAGCCCGTCTTGAGCAGCGTCATCTCGCACATGGCGAACGGAATGTTGCGCTCCCTATAGTAGGCATCCAGAACTCGCGATAGTCACCCATGTGGCCCGTGTCCAGGTCGAAGCGTACGGACACGTTCTAATGCTGGAGGTGGGCCAGCTTCACGGACAGCGCCTTCTTAAGTGCCATTCCAGGACTGCGTCGTTGGCGCCCCTGCAGAGCCTGAAGCAGGGACGCACAAAAATTGCGGAGTCCATGCACCGCAGGTGGATCTCTAGCCACGCCATGTAGCCGTCCAGCGAGAAGACGTCTCTGCAGCTAGGCATCTGGCCGCACCGCGACGCCTGGGCGCATAGGGATATGCCAGGTTGCTGACGGACCAAAGCGCCCTTCGAGCGCGCTGGGGTCGTCAGAGCGAATGCCGCTGCTCTCCAGCGAGGCGTTGGCTTCCTCACTCGATGCGATGATGTACAGGGCATCGCTGAGCTGTCTCGGTTCTCGTGGGACGGGTTCTGGGGTCGGCGTCGACGCCGGGACGGGAACGTCGCCGCCCCTGCGACACTACAAGGCCACCAGTTGGGCTTTGAGGGCGGCCAGCTCCGCCCGTAGGAGGCTTGAGACGCTCGCGGCGGCTGCGTTGGTTTCTGAGCGCGAGCGCTTCATGTCTCCCGAGAGGGTGTTGAGGCTTGCCTGCAGTCAATGAGGTGGAAAAATGCCATCAAGGTTTACAAAAACAAAACGTTCACTGCCCTTTGTCTTGTCATTTTGGTTTCAATTAGCACACTCGTGATGACTGAAAACACAATTGAAAGGTGGATGCACACGCGATATATATGTAGCTTTTTCCTCATGGATGACGCAGAGTTTTTTTTTTTTTTTTTTGTAACAAAGGAGTTGCTCCCAGCTGCGCATGCAGCTCGGATCAAGTTGTTTGTTTCAGTAACTTTTCTTGCGGAGTCTTTTCCTGAAACCCTGGCGCCTCCAACATTCCCAGGAAATCAAAACAGTGGGTACCTTGCATCTGCGTACGCCCAGGGCCTACGTCACCTGACAAGAACAATTAACAAAGGACCGCTTTTCTAGAAAGGGATTGTTCTTAACAGATGAAGCAGACTAGAGCTGCTGCTTCCCCGTGCTGCTTCTCCGTGCGATTCAGTCACCACTGACGAAGAAACCAAGCAGGTTTCGAAACCGGACACTTTTTCGAAGCTTTGGTTGGATTATTTTCTTTCTATTACTAAACTCTAACGATGGTTTTCTTAGTTTTCTTCCTCATTATTATTGTTATTTTTCACGCATCTATTGCATGTGCGCAACATGAGCGAGCGTGCTTTCTATGGCATTTCAGGAAAAGTGAAGAGCGCGTGTGCACAGCTTTGAGTGGCGCCCAAGCCGCCTGAGTGCACGGGCGCCTATGCGACAAGAAACGAAGGGAGAGGAGGAGAGGAGAGTTCTTGGGGACGTCAGAACTCCGAGCTGTGGTTGGAATGAATAGTGGGTAGACCTAAAGCTAGCCGCCTTTGTCTCTACTCACTTTTCGAACGGCTGTCCCTCATTTGCTGGCGCAATTCATATCTACGAAAGGTTGTGCCAAGCAATTGGCGCGCGGCACGCACCGTTTGCTTGACCCCGGGTGCGCCCAAGATTAGGTTTGCCAAAGAACTGCGAGATTTTTTTTTTTTTGCCATCTATAAAGAATTGGTCTGAGACGATGCATGTATAACGTAGTGATGCCATGGCAACGCGCGATGCTTCGCTGCCACGCGCTTTCCTTTCACTTTCGAAAGTAGTGTGACCGCGGGAGATGCAGCGAGATATCCCAGAGTAACTATATCCCAGCCCATCCAGCGCCACCTGACCTGGAGCTCCGTGAATTGCAAGGCAAAGCCAGAAAGTCCCATTCTCTCAATGCTGTGTTGAACCTGATGGCTCGTAGCGTCCGCTTGATACGGCTATACCGCGGCCCTCCTGAGGCCTATCTTATGTGCTTACAGACTGCACGGGCTGGGCTATTCCATCTCTCGCCATGAGTGCACAGACTATAAATAGTTTTTGAGTAAGGGGCTCCCACAATTCGGGTTCTCCAAGCTGCTTGGGGCGTCGCTCTACGTATGCGCACTTCAACGCCCCAAGCTGCTTGGGGGTCAAAAGTGTCGGGGCTCAAGGCTGAATTTCACCATAAGTGCGGGCGAAGCCAAGGACACGAGCGGAGTGTTTCCGTGGCTTGCACTGACGTTACACCAGTTGCCATTGTGATGGCGTCGCTGCCGAGCGCATAGCTTTTGCAGCGTAACTTTTGTCCCGACGTATTTCTATTCCTTGGCAAGGACAAGTAGGAAGTGACCACCGTCAAGGTGCGATGACATTACCTGCAAGCCATGTATAGACGACGCTTTGCTGCAGCTGTGCATGGGCGCCGCCGTGACCGACCTTCAATTCTTGTTTTCCTCTTATTCCGTTTACTTCATTCAATTCATCATGAGCACAGCAGGGCAGGTTATTGCCATTTTAGATTCTACTGTCCTTTTCCCCAGCATTGCCCTTTGTGGAAGCTCGTCAATGCCCGCTTCACTGGCTCGGCATAAATGAGGTTCTCCAGCGCGGCCCACGTAACGATAAAATGTGGGAGCTACTGATCAATGACCAAATGCTATCCGGTGTCCCACTGGCAGAATGCTTCAATTCCTACTTGGTAAATCTTGTTTCAAGCACATATAATGAAGATGCTGTTAAATATATCACACAGAGCCCAAGCTCGTCCCCTTTTCTCAATCCAACAAATGAATTTGAGGTCTACAAAATATTATGCGACTCAAAAATAGTAACAGTCGTGATATATAAGCGATTTTTGAACGAAACCAGCCAAGCTTTGACATAATTGCACCGTACCCTCGCACATATATTTAACCACAGCTTGGCTTGCGGTGAGTTCCCCGCAATTATGAAACTTGCCAAGGTTACTGTGATTCACAAAGGACGTGATGTGAACCTAATGACCAACTATTAGCCCCGAGAAGTTCGCGTGGCGCCCCCTTACGGCGAACCGGGGTGACGTCACGGCGAGGAGAGAATTTTTCCCCGACTCGCCCCGCTCGCCCTGTGGAGGCTGTGACGACGTTAGCTTTCGGCGCTCTTGTTTCTATTCAATTTTTTTTTTGCCGTGTTTTTCGTAGGAAGTGTAAATTTTTATATGGGGCTTTATTGAGGTATGGCCTGTAGCTGCAGGCGAAACTTCAACCAACATTTTAAGCATGGTTGACAGGGCAGGCAACGCATGAATCACAGCTGGTATATGAAAATAAAGAAATATGGCCACAATTGCAGGAGCATCACTATAGATTTACATCTTACACAATAAATGCTGCTGATGGTCTGACTGAATTGGCAGGTTTTGTATACTATTTTTTTTTGTATCTCTGTTTTTAAAAAAAAGATCGCCGAAGCAGAAAAGCTGCATGCTGCTCGAGCAACATGCTATATACAGTCTGGGCCATGGGGAGAGAATCACAAGTAAGACAGCCCAAGTGCAGGGGCAAAGTAAAAAAACAAGGAACATTTATTATATACACTGCTCGCATTTGACCTTTGCTGGATTTGGATAGTATTTCAATGGACTACACGGGTGGTATCTGTGGACTTGTTTATATCAACCCTCAAATAATGTATAACAAACGTAAGCGAAGGTGTCTAGCTTGTTATTAGTCCCTTAAGTCCTAAAATTGAGATTGTACTTAAATCGAATTGTCCTGAAGCTAAAATACCAGAAGTATTTCGCACGCAGACTGTCACCCTTCACAGGTTCCACATTTTCTGCTACTAGTGCTGCATCTACCACTGGACAGACGTTCGAATGCTTGCTTTTACTCCTGTTTTCCTCTGTTGTCAGAGAGTCCAGCTGTAGGGAGTTTGGAGGCTGAGGAAGCTTTTGGGAACCTGCAGCAGTGTCTCTTTTAATTGGAAATAAACGACAATTCAAACTAAACGGTGTATTTTCCGAATACCCAAGGCTGGAATAAAGAATGTCAGGAAAAAGTATAAAGATTACAAATTACGGTACTATTGCTGTGCATATTTTGGGCAGTTCAATACATATTATACAGGCAACGGGGGGCAATTCGGCCGTTTTTCCTGCTACCATACAAACTAACTTCCAGTAATTATGCATCTTCTAAGAAATATGCCTGCATAGGTGTATAAACTATATAATTAATTCACGAATAAGCTACATTTATGTAAAACAACCCTGTTCCACGAGCGCTTCAAAGATCATCAGACACAGGGCCTTTAAAACATCTGCGAACCAGCGCATGCAGAGTAGCAGCGCAAAGTCGGGGTCGCGAGCTAATTTGCCGACCACCCAAAGGCCCATGATATAAATTCCACTTCGAATGCCTTGAAAGCGGGATGTAATATCGTCCTAAATCATGAACATGCAAGGAACACAATTCCAGCGTCTGAAACACTTGCGCCACCGCTTCACCGACCCCTCGCAAAATTGCCTTCTGTCGTGTGGGGACGGGGAGGTTCATCGGCGGAATCGCCTCCGCCGATAGCTTTCGGGATTTGTAACCCAATTTTAAAGGTAAAAGGGACAAGCAGGCTTATAAAATGTTCGGAAGCACGTCTATATCGGCCTAACTCAACGTCTTGTACAACGGGTAAACGAGGTCCAGCTCCTCGAAGTGCTTGCGGCACACAACGCCAAACCAGGAAACCGGTGCTGGGAAGCGAGCCGATGCGAGATCGCGGAGCGGAGTCCTCTTCCTGACGTCACGGTACACCTCACCCAATCAGGGCGCGGCGACCGCAGCGACGCTTGTGTTCGCTCTCGGGGCTAATAGACCAATATTCATCCTGCCAATTTTTTCTAAGGGACTAGAAACGCTTGTCACAACTCGCGTAGAAAGTTTTCTTCATCGACATGAAATAATAACTGACGCCCAATTTGGTTTTAGAAAGGGAAGGTCGACAGAGTCAGCGCTTTTACTCCAGAAAGAAATAATTCTAAATAACATTCAAAACAAGCTTTTATCACTAGGTATTTTCATTGATTTTATTAAGGCGTTTGACTGCCTCAATCATCAAATGTTCCTTGAGAAATTGAAGTGTTATGGAATACGTGGTTCAGCACTCATGGATTCCTATCCCTCCAATCGCCAGCAGTATGTCAGCATCGACGGGCGATCTTCTTCTCTCAAAGTCGTAACCTGCGGCGTGCCTCAGGGTAGCATACTGGGCCCTCTGCTCTTTACATTTTTATAAACGACCTGGAAAGGTCAGTACTCTTGCGCAGTTTGTAATATATGCCGACGAAACCAGCCTTTTTGTGTCGGGCGTAGACGCAGAAATCTTAATTATTAAGGGGAACGATATTCTCGCGCAATTTGGCAGATGGTCTGAGGTAAATTGCCTTAAAAGTAATGTAAAAAAAACCAAGGCACTCGTATTTCGGTCATTGAATAAGCACGTCTCCTTCACTAAATTTCTTACCTTAAGTGGTACAGTAATCGATATAGTTAAGCACCACAAAATGCTGGGCGTAATTTTCTCTGAACATCTGTCGTGGGATCGCCATATTGAGAATTTGGTCAGCAGGTTGTGCAGAGTCATTGGCGTTATTAGAAGATGCCGCTCAATATTGCCTGTTAACATTAGACTCGTGCTTTATCATGCCATTTTCCGGTCTCATATAAATTATTGTCACCTCGTGTGGGGCACAACAAGTTCGAATTTAAACAAAATACTACTTCTTAAAAAAAAAAAAAAGATACTACGTATCATCGCGGATGTACACCACCTATATCACACTATACCGCTTTTCGAAAAATTCAAGATTATTGCCATTACAAATATGCACGCGCATCGTCTTTTGTATGCTTTCCTTTTCAGAACAAATGAATTCATTGAATTTATTTGGCGCACCTCGGACTTGAATAAAAAAGGAAATCTTGATCAGTATGCGCTGCTCTGAGATATATGTTCCTCATTTCCTCACGAGTAATGCTTTACAATTCCTTCGCCATATGTTACCTTCTCTACTCGACAGGTACCATCTAGAAAACATAGATATATACTCTCTGACTAGAGCTGAATTGTATATGTGTTTTATCTAACGCAGATGTCTCTGTATGCCATTTTTCTTTTTCTCGCTTTCGCATAATATGCTTGCTGCCGAACGTTTTCTGCGCTCTCGCTTGTTTACTCTGTTTATTGATACTGAAGTACATGCCTAGTTGGCAAGAGAAACTCTATATGCTGTATAACGAGGCTTTTCAATGTATAACAGTTTTAAGCCAAATTGCTATGCTTGTTTTGCTTTAGGGCCCCAGACCCGGTCAGTTACCACATGGTAGCTTTTTGTCTGGAAGCCCGCCAGTGTAAATTTCTGGAAATAAACACTTCATCTCATTTCATTTCATCTGGACAAGACAAGAGAAGGTCAGCAATGGCGGCTGTAATCTGGCGCTTGAGCAAAGCGTCTATAGCGCAACTTGACCGAACTGGCATTTTCACGCCTTCTGAGCTTTGCGACGCCGCAGAATCAAAGATGACTAGGAAAGAGGAAGGATGACCACATTCAGGGTTTTCATGGGATAATCATCAATGCCCACTTTGGTTTACGCAACGAATGCAAAAAGAAGGCGTTTCGAGTCAGATTATAAAACGGAGTATGGCCTGATCTCTCATGCTGAGATATGCAACAGCGCATATGTTTTACAAACATAAAATAGTAAAACAAAAATAGATGTCAAGCCAGCGATAGATGCCAGCGAAGCCACACCTGCGCTGTAAGCTAAAGTCCCTGGATAGGGTGGGCTAGAGGGGGAGGTGTGCTCATTACTTGGTTCGATATAGAGGCTGGAAGTGATGGTGTGGGTGTTCTTTGCTTCTCCGTATTGTGGCCAAAACGCCACCTGTGCTTGATCTGCACGGAGGCTCTGATGGTATCAGTCAAGTCACACTTAGCTTTTGGACACGGCACTTTTTCAAGCCAATAGACTACTTCCATAAATCCCTGCATGCAACTCTGCGCGCGTTGCACTCTGGGAACTACTGTGCCAGGGAGGAGGGGGGGGGGGGGGGGCATGGTTTCGGTTTCGAGGGACCCACGCGGATCTACAGTAGTGGAACCACGCGGAACTTTGTCGACGTTTTCGACCTTATGGAAATCGCAGGAACTGCGTCCAAGACATGCAGGTTTTGCTGCCGTCTACCTGGGTGCCTTCCGTGCTGAGTTCGGTTCTGTTTTTTCATGCCGAGTGCCATCCGGCATTCAACGTGGTTCTGTATTTCTGCGTGTCAGCAACATAGCAGCAACATGCTAATGGTTGTGTTGTGCGTTGTGCACTGAATACTGGAATTATCGCCGATGTGACCGTGTGTTCGCGTATCAGTGGTGGACAACAAGATAAGATGACGTAAACTGTCGGGCAATGATGTCGCTGGTCGGGCCGTGATCGGAGGGGGCGGGGTGTCGCAGGTTGACATTCCGCTTTACATTAAAGAGATTAAGACCACTTGAGGGATTAGGTGCAATCGATCGACGTGCGGATAGTCATGTTAGAACGCTGGTCTGAACAGTAAGCTTCTATCGTACAGGGGCCAAAGTGATCGTCGGTTGTCTCCTCCCCGAGAGCGATTGCGCTCTGGAGAAAGGACTGAACAGTAAGACATTATGACGGAAAGTACATATATCTACAGTGCGGAATTTGAGCATTAAACAAAATAGTTGGTAATATCGGGAAAAAAAACGGTACTCTTTTTTTTTCTTTTTGCTGTTTAAATATACTCCGGTTCCTGGAGAAACTGCCCTCCAAGTGGCGCGCTGGGATGAGCGCTAGAAATTTTTGAGCTCGCCATGGCGTAAATTTGTACTCTTAACACCTGACGCAAGTCGCGGCTTTCACTGCATTCAAGTTTATCAAAAAGCGATTTCTCAGCCCGTGAAGCATCACTTCCAGCTGAGTGAATATCCGCTCTACAAAGAATAATTTAAAACGGCAGTTGCAGCCGTGCGCGAACCGCACAATTAGAAAAACAAACGCTACAATAGAAATGCTGGCTACGACGTGCCGTGCGGGGAAACAAACTCATGGCTTGGAACTGCATTTAAGCGGCTTGATTTATTGGCTTTCAAATAATTACGGCATGATAGAGCGTTTTCATTTTATTAAGAGATTCATCCCCTGAGCCATTAAACATACTCTCAGAGGTATGACATTGCTGGAACAAAATCAATATAGTGGGAATATTTTGTATTGCTTATGGTGTCACCGAGAAATTCTGTTCGTTCAAAACGACCAGTATAAAGACAGAAACGCCGAGCGAAGGTGTAGTGACGCATTTAGTGTGCCGTTGTATGTGTATGCTCTCAGTGCATGTTCACCTGATGCTTGTAGTATGCGTAATGTGTATACATGTGTGTATAATAGAGGATCCCGAACAACGAGGTAGAGGGGCTTAGAGTGATAAACCGGAAGTTCGGAAGTGGCGCCCCCCCGGTTGCCGCCATGTTGTACGCAAAAGTGACCCCTCGTCACGTCACCTGACAAGAGCAGTGACGTCATCGGTAAGATGGCAGCGCCCATAGCTGGCGGATGCGAGTTTGTTCGGTGCGCGGTAGCCGTGATGTGCAGCTGCTTTCCGACGACTTCGGGCTTTGTCGTGCTCGCTGCAGGTATAATGTGAAAATATGAAGGAATTAGACTTTATACCCTTTTTGCGCAAGATCGCTCTGGATCATCTGGATAATTAACGCCTGTGAGACAGCATCAGCCGTATCGCCGTACCGGTGCTCGGATTCCCGGATGTGTTCGAGGATCGATAGAACTTCCAAGTGCTTGCAGCATGACATTTTCGCATTCTCTTAGCTTTGTTTGAACGTTGGAATGTCTGAGAATCGACGCGAAATGTATGCGTCGCGTTAGGGCCTAGGGGAAGTTGTTTCAGCCGTAGGTAACTGCATAATCACAGCCAACTTTTTAGTGAGTAAGCTCCTGCGATCTTTACGTTTTGTACTTATCAACAATTTTACGATATAACTTCTAGCATAAAGTATTCGCATTTTTCTAGCTTCGTTTGAACGTCTGAGAATCGAAGCGAAAGGTATACGTCGCGTTAGGGCCTAGGGGAAGTTGTTTCAGCCCTGCGTCACAGAATAACCATAGAAAATTTTGGCGTGGGAGCTCCTGCGATCTTAAACCTTTTGTGCTAATACGACGACTCTACATTCGATCGCTTTTCTTCCTTTTTTTGTGAGTGCGTAGTGCACACTTATTTTCAGCTACGAGGATGACGTTTTCTTGAGTGTGGGGATGAATAAATCGTTTCAGGCACCTGCTTGAAAGCTATTTGACTAGCTCTAAGAACAACCGTTTTGGTGTACGCATAGATTAACTGTACATTTTTTTTCTTTCGTAGGATTTGTTGCAGCAATACTTTTTCTATCAAGAGTGCATTGTATTGTAGGTCAATTATTTACTTGTTCTAATTACCTGGACAAGATTATTCATATTTGTGTTCATCCCTTGCCCGAAGAGCAGTCTGGTTGAAAAATGTTGACTACCATTCCCTTCGGTCTCTTCAATAGACTTTTTTCGAAAGTGTGGGCTGCCTACACTTCGTGCCACCGTAACTTGGAAAGGGGCGACCGCCACAGCCCCCTCGAGCCAATCAGAGAGATGGAGTGAATGTGTGTGACAAATCTGTGCAGTCGAGCACTCTAATGATATGTTGTCATGTGCCTCTCTCCAATGTGCGTATTGACTCACCGAGACTGTAGCCTTTGCCGTTTCCCAAATTGTGATGAAACGAATTACAGTAGCTACTGCTCTAATGCCCAAGGCTTTCATACTTTGGGCATTTGTTCAACAAGAGTATTATGTCCGCCATCACTGTGAACTCGGCTTAGCGCCTATTGGACTCGAATGCTGCATTAGCGTTCGACATGAACAGTGGCCCATTCGTGTGCTTTACGCCGAAAAAAAACGGCGACTGTCGTGTTGCTTGACGGGGTTTTGCAAAGGGTCTATTTTGTCATACGTTTAGGAAGTGTCCTCCTATAAAGCAATGCATCAACACATACTATTAAACTAGATGCTCAGAGGTGTGTTTGTTTTTGCAATTAACAAGTTACAGCAGTGTGCTTTAATGTTATCAGGTGTGTAGTTTTAAGTATCCTCTCTGGAATGCCTACAAAGGCCTCTGGAGGGAACAAATTAATAAATAACATTTTCACATCACTGGAGTTGGTTTTCAGATGTGCCACATGTTCAGGAGACGTGGAACGAGTGCAGCCCAATGCAACCAGTCTGGTATGTCCTATTAATTAATACTGAGGGGTCAGAGATGTGAGCGTCCTCAAAAGGTCCAGCACCCACGGTAAACACAATTCTTTGTGTATAGAGTGTGAAGGCGTAAAGGCGAGCGGAAATATGTTTGTTTGTTTACTGTATCAAATATGTTTATTTCCACTTGATTACATAATTATTGGTTCTTTGCAAATGGTTCCATAACGAGTTCTTTCTGCAACGGTCTTGTGTCAGGTGCTCAGCCGTAGTACCTCTGGTCTTTGTTTTCGGATGACGCTCCTGGCACGTCGGTGTTCAGTTTGGTCAAGTGGCAACTTTGACCGATTGATGCCGTCTTGTAATCGTACGTCATGTGCGGCCACTGGCATCTGATGCACTGAAGCTGCAGGGCTGGCTTCTAATCCGCAAATTTTCCTGGTATTTTTCTGCATCAATGCAGCAAGCTCGGGCATATATGAATGCTTCAGCATTGGGATGTCTCGTTGAATTGGCATTGAATAGTAATGGGTGGCGGTTGTCGTGACTTTGTAGCATAAGTCGCCCTCTGTTCGTCAGATGCCGCTTCACTCGAAGAAGTCTCCAGTTGAATTGCCTGTCCAACTTGTTCCGAAACAATCTCGGCAATCAAAATAAAAGCTGGGCAACTGATGGCAGAAAGTAGCTTCCTGATCTCCTCCCGAAAAACGTTGTGGATGATGTCGCGGATGCCTGGGAGGCTGGCGTCGAAGTTGCAGCTGGAAGACTCGAGTATCGAGATGCTGGGGAGTTGTTGATATTAACAGGCTCGGGCCTGCAGTGTACATTCAATGTTGGAAGCCTCGGTGATATGAACCCTTCGACTGTTGTCGTGGAGTTGCGGACAAAGCAGCCGAAGGTGTTGTCCCTCATATAAGGGACATGGGATTCTTAGCTTCTTGTCTTCTGCAGAATCAGGGTTGGCGTGGGTGCTCGATCAGGCGCAAAACATCCTCCACAAAGGTGGTTATGCTCTCGTTGGGGCCGTGTCCTGGACAGAATCAGGAATTCGGCTCTCTCTCGTCAATGTTGGCTGATGAACGTGCACTTCAGCTCGATCTTGCAAACGTTTCACGACGTTAAGGAGGATTCGTGGTTCTCAAACCAGTGCCTGGCAGTTTCTTCAATGAGAAGTATAGGTTTTGCAGGAGCTGGTTGTCCGTCTACCCACTGTTGCGGGCGACACGGTCATAAATTGCTATCCAGTTCTCGACGTCTTCATACACCATGCGTGAAAGGGCATCAGAGTGCGAGGTGCGACGGGCATGCAAAAGATGGTAGGAGCGGACGCGGTTTGCTGCTACAGGCTTGTTATTGTTGGCTTAGTCAGCTTCGGTTTTTCTGGCAAAAGATTGAATTCCGGTGGTTCTTGCTGGTATAGCAGCGACTGGCTCGAATTTCAGGTTCTTCGTGGTGTATTTCCGAGGTTCGTCCTTGTGGTACTCGCTCGTCTTGCGGTTTTTCTGCCGGGCTCGGGATAGGAATTGGTTTCCGGCTCGCCTGGAGTTTAAGACGCGGGATAATTTGCCACCCGTGTCTTGTTATCGAGCAACTCGGCTGAGGAGCCGTCAGGGTCGACACAGAGTGAAGGGCGATGGGTAAAGTGCGCAGCACCTCCACCAGAACATACAATGACAGCTGAGCATGGCCTGGAACTTTCCAGAATAGTAAATATTGATAGAAAATAGGACTGGTTCAAGCATCCGTGACAATATTACAAAACAGACAGAAGAGAGTCTATCCTGACCACTAAAGAAGCTGCACGTACTGCTTTAGTGGCATTCTGTCCGAATAAATCGTCTCCTTCGGGGTTTGGCCACTGCTGTGGACAAGCTGAACTTAAATGGATGTGGGACCACTTTCCTGGTAATGAGCCGCTGCAGACTGTCGTCGCAAAGCGGCGTGAATGGATAGACTGGGTAAGTTACACGCGCGATGATATCTCCATACAGCTTGCAATTCGCGTAACGAGTGTTGATAAAACTTTTGTATCGACGAACCGTGCGACAGGACCAACGGAATCAATACCAACTGCAACACCTGTGCTCCGTGAAAGTGCACGTCTACGCCAGAACAATTTAGGAAGCAGCACAGCACCACCTAAACCTCGGCACAGGAACTACCAGCTTGAAGGCAGCTCTTCGGTGCGCCGCACACCTGTGCTCAGTGAAAGTGCACGTCCTACGCCGGAACAATTTGGGAAGCAGCACAGCATCATTTTGCACGGCACGGGAACTACAAGCTTCAAGGCAGCTCTCCGGTGCACCGCACAACCAAAGTGAGCCTTAAGTCATTTGAAAAAAGCGGCACCACGATTGCACACCGCCAAGCAGCACGCTCACGCAATTTCGTTCACTAAACTGTGTATCCAAATATATTGCACACGCTTCACTGCAGACCTCGAAGATTCCGATGGTCAACGAGAGCACATAAACGTCCGCCTTAAAATTATCCTAGCGGTATCCGAATCAATCCGAAGGTCCGAGCAACGTAGGGACGATTGTCTCTTTCGTGGCAATATCCCCGTCGGTCACCAGCGAAATGCACACCGTTTAGTCCATATTGTCACGTTATGACCTACGTCAGACGCCACGCTGAACTTTGAAGTCGTTTTCGACCGGCCTCATATGACGGCTTCCGCGTCTGAAATCAACTCGCCGTGACGAACGACAACGAACAAAGCATCCGACAAGCTCCGGCCAATGCTCCGGCCCAGCTGGGGCCAGCCGCTGCATGGGCGCTGCCATCTTTCCTGTGACGTCACGTATTTGGTTTGGTGACGTGACGAGGGGTCAAATTTGCGTACAATGGCGGCGGCCTTATATGGGTCACTTTCGAGTGCAGACCGGAACCCTGGTTTATCGCTCTAAGCCCCTCTACCTCGTTGATCCCGAAGCACAATGGTGACATGAGATAATAAAATGTTTTTTGTTCCACATCAATTGGGGAGTACCTAGCGCCACCCAGCCTAGCTACTTGCAATTACTCTGCTTGACTCTGCCATCTGGTGGCAAGCGATTTAACCTTCTTTCGCGCTACGCGAAAAACAGCAGCTCCGAGTTTGTTCTTTTGGGAGCGGCTTTTGGATTCGTAGATTGGTTTGCCATTCCTCCGTTATGTGCAGTTAACGAAGGAATTGTGACTCGAGGAATACCAAAGGTACGACGTAAAGTGCGCGAAGTAACTGGGTATCGGTTTTCTCTATTTAACATCGCAAAGCTGACGACGAGAAGACTGAGTAACTGCTTTTGAAACGCAAGTTTCTGTACCTGCGGGGAGAATCTGGCTTCGGCTTTAATTGCGTTAGAAATGTTCATATTTCTTGTTATTTCTGTTATGTTCTTGTGTTTCATTTGTATATATGCTGTGTGTCCGTTGTAAGAGCTGCGCCGCTCTGAAACCTGTATGGGGTACGGGACCTGAGTCAGGTGTTTTAATACACCTTTTGTCCCTGCCACCCCAAAATAAAATGGCAAATAAATACAAATGCAAATACAAATACAAATACAGAAATAAATACAGTTCTCGGAAAACTCGTGTTACGCTTTTATTTGCTGCTTCTCTTGTCCCGTACAAGAGACGTAGCGTCCTCGTTAAGCCTTATTGAGCTCGATTTGCTCGATTCAGGGCCGCCATAACGAGATGCAGGCGACGGAGGAACTTTGCTCCCCTGCTTCAGGGACGAAAGTTTCTCCCTTTCTATAGGAACTTAGGTTACAGGACCGTTCCTCAGGGAGGACTATCGATTCCCCTTTTTTTTAAGAGTGTACCCCTCAAAAACTGGGCACTAACCGTTCGCGAGTTGTACCAGAGCAAGCGGCTATATCGGGCTCGCAGCACTTCAAGGTACTCCTGCATACGCATGGTACCTACTCCTCCGCGTTGTAACGCTCATGCGCCTGATGACTCCGTTATGCAGCACAGTCTGCTCTACCTTTAAGCACTTTCCGGTCAAATCCTGAAGCGACTGCTAGCCTGCTTTCAAGCCGTCCCGCTTGGTGGCATCCAGATGCAGTAGGGACAGTGTCCATGCTATGCTTTCGCAGAGCTCGATTATCGTTGCGGTCTCGCGCATGAGACTTATGTCTAAACGCCACAAAGTGCTACGTCCTGATTGAATCTCTGGAACCGCCAGTGACACAGTGAGTGCGCTCTGATCCGTGATGTAAAGTGCACCCGGCAAGATAGGCAGGATCGCACATCGGGATACCGTGAAGAAAGTCGGCTGGAAAATAAAGTCTTTCTAAGCGGCTAGAAGTGCAGCGACGAGACTACGTATATGTGCTGGTGTTAGAAAGCAGGACTTGCCAGGCACCCTTTAGCTGAAAAGCCTCAATGAGGCGTTCAAGTTTCCAGACGTTACATGTAGATCTGCCTCGCCCTTGCCCTTGCACATCTATATCAGAGTCGACGGTGTGGTTAAAGTCCCCAAGAAAAAAATAGATTGCCGTTCGAGACAAAAGGCGTCCAGCAAACGAAAAAAAAAATAATTTGAAAACGTCGGTTATGCTGGCGCGTACACATTAATCGCGGGGATGCGTTTCCTCCACAAGTTGATATTAAAGGTGACAACATGCACGTCGTCGTCAAATGTACAAAATCTGCCATATGAGAGCCACAGCCCAAAAGATGATAGCAACAAATAAAGTCCCTGGATACTTCTTCTACAACCGGTTTGTAAGCCTCTTGCGACGTCTTAGGACCGGATGCGCTGCTGCGGAGCTGGTTCTAAGAGGTCGCAAGAGGCTTAAAAACCGGTCTTGTCTCTCTCGGTCGTACTCGGTTGCAAGAGTGTGAACGCGCCTTGAGGCTCGTGCTCTTAACGTTGTGGATGAATGTTCCGATCCGAGGGGTATTGTTAAGTCGGTTGATGGCTTCCCTGCTATCTGTGTGAATGACAACACGATCACCCGCCTGTCGTAGTCCCTGACGCGTCTTTCGTGCGCCTTATGTACTGCACAAAGATCGCGGGCAGTTCGAGTTGGCTTGAGCTCGGTTGGTGGTCATATGGTGCACACATTTGCCGTTCCCAAGTGGTGAGATTACTGCTAATGTTCTATTGTAATTTTATTAGAGAATTTATTATCTAGGGTCAGAAAGAACAGACGAAGATGTTGAAGTAATTTTGATATCAAGTAAGCTCCAGAGCTGATTAGTTTTCGGCGCTCGTATACGCAGTCAGAGATTCATAGACGTAGTCTTTGTCGCATGATTGTAAGAATAATCTCAATATTTTCATTAGGCTCATGGCATTGGGGCAGGCTCTGGCTAATCGTAAATCGACTAATGAACCCTCGCCCTGGTCCATCTTGTTTGCGATGTTGACACCTTGAGCTAACGCCGTGTAACAATCTAAACAACTACGAACCTAAACAAAGTCACCTGCCCAGACGTGCCAGAGTAGCCGACGTGCTCTGGCTCCCTCGCGTCATGAACAAGAAGCTTCGAAAATTCACCGCGAGAACTGCCGCCGCCGTTGGGAATAGATGTAAGCACCTCCTGTTCAGGGCCGCCACCCGCCACTGCCAAATTGGAATCAGCGGCAGCGTTTTGCAAACGCAGGTGTAAATGTACCATAAGAAAACTCCGTCTCCGGCATGAGCTTTCTACCTTCGATAACAATACGGCTTACACTTAGTCAATCGACAGAAGGCACGGAGCGCGTGATGGGTCAATACCAGCTAGAGGATAGGACCTGCATCTTCCCAAACGTTATCCCAAGGGGATTCGCGCAGCCCTAGCTGCGCGAATCCCTGGTGATAACGTGATCTTGCAGCGTCTCTCAACGACCGCGACGAAAGCACGTGGTGACGCCAAGACGAACGTGTCTGACTCTTTTTCGGCAATTTTCGTAGTTTCAGCGTGTTCGCCACTTGGGGTGGGTCGTGACCTACTAACGATGACGTCATTCACTGTCCTTGCCCCTTAGGTGAAGTTGGCTGGGGAAAAGCTTCTTCTGTAGATATTTGGTTGTAATAAACCAGAGACAGTCATATTTAATGCAGTGTGAACACATGCTGCTGCTTATATCTATCCTCAATTCCTCTCTGCTCAAACTACAGGCGAAAATCAAACTTATTTATTTACATTACACACGAAGGTCGTTCTAGTAGAACTCGCACCTACCACGCCAGATACCTAGCTGAATAAGCGTCTTCCCCTTCTTTGGCCTCTCACCTGAAAACGTATCTATGCCATTGTGAAGACGCTATTCACAGTGCGCGTGAAATGGTTTTGAAACTCGTTCTTGGTTTATCTGCCTACGAGAAACCGAAGTCTGACGGTCAAATATTGAGCTCTAAAAAGAAGTTGAGAAAATGATAGGAAAAACTTGCCAATGCCACTACTTGAATCGCACCTGATGCACGACCTTGAGGACATGAAAGTGCGTAAAGACGGTCGCAATTCCACACCTTCGACTATAACCTGTTGCAGGTCTAGAATAGCTGTACAAGTACCTCCCGCAAAGCTTTCTGCTCGCCATGATTGGTGGTTTCCTCCTCTCCAGCGTTCGCTCTGCTAAAGTGGAAAGAGTGGAGGGCTTTGTGGAAGGAGCTTGTCCTGCTTTTCTTAGCACACAACAGAGAAAAGGCGCTATCCACTGGTGGCCATGGTTGAGGCAGTTGCTGCCAAGCGCGAGCTTACAAGGAGTTTCACCAACGCTTCCACAACGTGCATTCCACGACACCAAGATTGGGTTTATTCTAAGAAGATATGTATACGGCTCGTTCTGAGCATGCGCTGTGAACACCGCGCTCAGATATGGTGCTCAGCAAAAGCCACTAATGGCACTAGCACGAGAGCTCGAGGTCTCTGCTTTGAAGCGTTCTTCTGCAGAACGAGCGCTCGCGCTGGGAATGCATGTGTCAAAGCCAGGAGCGCGGGCTAGCTCGCGCTTGTAGCTTGTAGCTAGGCTGCAGTCTCAGTTTAAAGGTGAACAGGGTCTATAGGGTGCTCGGGGCCCATATTCGCTCGAGGACGTGCCTGTAGCTCGTAGTATCCGCCCCGTAGTTCGGTGAAGGAGCGTCGAAACTCGGCGCTGGCCTTGAGGAGGTCGCTGCAGAGAAGACCAGCCTCCCGGCTCCCTCCACCCTGCACGCCGGTGGCTCTGCTCCAACCCTCTGCGTAGTGCTGCACCAGGTCGAGCCGCAGGACATCTTGGTTGCACCTGCGATTTCGTTTAGTTTCAAACGAGTGAAATCGTCATCAACATCGGACTCCTCATGGCGTGACACCTTGGCCCCATGACCGCCACACGCGGTTGGAAATCGGGAAAATAATGCGGATTCACGGTATTTTGGTGGCAGTTTGCGCGTTTTCTCTCACTTGTATCGAGATAAATATAAAAAATACAAGCAGGAAATTTTCGACATTAGAACCGTTAGACTATAAGCCAATTTATGCGGTCCCTTCACCCGCGGTCACACTGCCCATACATCATGCATAAGACACGGTGCTCACGGCCGACTATGGTGCCTGGAGCGCGTCTTCGACTGGTGCTGCCCATACATCAAAAGTGGTCCCCAAGTGGCAACAAATGACGTCACAAAAGCCGATGATCGCGACAGGCTGTTGCATGTCGCGATCCTGACAGAGGGCGTGCGAGCGCGAGTGTCGCTGTCGTTACGGCGTCCCAACCTTTGGCTGCCTAAGCTTCCGTGGACTTCCACACTGGAGAGCAACATGCAGCAGAACAGGCGTCAGCCACATCATGGCCTCCGAGATCCCAAAGCGCGCGAACGCTTCTCCGGCCGTCCCATTCGTGCGGAGAGGGCGTAATCAGAAAAACAGAAGGAGGCGGCGTCTCGCCGCTGGGAGGCGCTCCCAACCCAGTCATCGACAGCATGGCGCGAGGCAAAGAGATCAAGAAAAAGTCTTGTTACGTCGAGTTACTGCAACTTCTACTTTCATATTTTTGTGTATTGTGGTAGAACGGTGAACAGCTGCTCTGGGGACGTAGATAGACAATTTGTGATGCTTATTTAATTATTTAATTTGAGATATTCATCTGGATATGTTGCGGCTAGCTCTACAAGCGCGCCTTTTGATATATTTGACTGCAATCTGTAGCACGTAGAAAACGAAAAAAAAAATAGCTCCGTACATAAAAAAAAAAAAAAATTGAATTTCCACCCCAAAAAATAACCCGGCTGCAATTTCTTTTTTTTTTAATTTTTGTATGTTTGGCGTAGCTTTTTGAGCCTGAGCACGAGGTTTAATACTATATGTAGTGAAGTCCGTGTTGTCCTTCTTTTAATATTATTAATATTTATTACGCAAATTTTGCGGGTCGTATTGCGGTGTTTGCTTCTGCTAGAAGTACCATTAAGCCGGGGTCACACTGCTTATACATTATACGAAAGACAGTCTGCAGATATCAGTCACCACGATATCTGTGGTTCCAATGCCGCGTGCCAGTTACTCCTTGAACTCGTTGCCGTGTGGCATTCGAAGCTCAGATCTCGTGGTGACTCGCCTCACGTTTGAATCTGTTTGCAGTCTGTCTTTTGTATGATGTATAACCAGTGTGACTCCGGCTTTGGGGAAAAACCAATGGCGCTGAGATACGGCCACCTCGCAATGATTTCGCCATTTCTTTTTTTTTTTTGATAAACTTCGTGATAATTGTAGGTACTTATTGAAAAGGTGGGGCGTTATCTTGTAGACGTCTAGTTTTTGGCACATGTACAGAGGCCACCGTGTCCCGTTATGCACTTTTTGATGTAACTGTACGGGCCGATATTTAGAAGCCCGGCCCAGCCCGGCCCGTTGTCTATTGGGCCCGGACTTTCCCGCGGTCCGCTATCCATTTCCGACAGCCGGCCCGGCCCGGCCCGAAGCTAATTTTCACGGGCCAGCTACGCTTCATTTTAGCCCAGTATGATTAGTTCACAAATTGCGCGGCATGGCAGCTCGCTTGCCACTGCTACACATAAGTTGATTACGGTACCCGATAGTAAATACTGTAAGCATCTTTGTTTTTTGCTGCTATTATTAGTTGGACCAATCTGCGGGGCTAGGCAGCTTCTTAAGAAAAATCACCCCGATCTTCCTTTTCTGCGACCAAACTCGCGCGGAAAGGACGGAAAAACAAAAATGACAAGCAGCAGTAAACAAAACCACGTGTCGCAGTTGAAAAGGAAGGGAAACGTCGTGACGGGTTTAGACGAAAGAGAAACAAGGTTCTAAATTGGCCACTCTCGCGGCGCACAACCTTAAAAAAAAGATAAAAAAATGTCGTTGTTTTTTGCGGTGGTTTGCGAGAAATTGTTTAGGAAAAGTACGCCTCAGGGGAACCTCTTCACCCATATTGGGGATGCAAGCATTCATGCGTACAGATGGTTTACGCCGGCGAGGGTACGCATTGTATAAGAAGTATTCACTGGGCGCCATATCTGTGGGTGATGTCTAGAGCGCATGCTCTGAACGAGCCCACATTAATAGGCTGCTAAGACCGGCAATCTTGAGGGTGCGAAATGCACGTTACAAAAGAACTGTGGAAGCTCGCCATCAGCACGCGCTCAGCAGTCGTGCACACAGCTATGGCCGCCAGTGAATACTTCCTATAGTTGACGGTGACAGCGCAGGGAAAACCACTCGCACACCATACACTCAGAAGACAAGCACACGCGCTGTACTTACAACTCTTGTGTATTCGAGTACTTCATTTTTCTCTTCAACGTCCGGGTTGACTTTTCGAACGTGATAAGTAGCACGACATACAAGGAAAATTCTAAATACACGGCAAAAGAACAGTAAAAGAGAAAAAAAAATAAAGAACGAAAAAATATATATACACATCGTCTCTCTCCCTCATCGCTATCATTTAGAGAGAAATTGAAGCTCCTTGGTCGACAGCGCTATAGACCTTTCCAAAAAGGACACTTGGCAGGTTCCATTTTCAGTGTTCGTGCGTATGGCGCGTGATTTGCTGCGCTATAGAAGGACTACTGACACACTTGTCCTTCAGCTGTGCTATCCTCTCCGCTTCCATTATTTCTCTTGTCAATGCGTTTCGACTTCTACCGATACACAAGACTTGTAAGTTCAGCGCGTGTGCTTGTCTTCCTGAGTGTATGGTGTGAGAGTGGTTTTCCCTGCGCTGTCACCGTCAAATATGGTTCACCAACTCGCCCAAGCATCCATCCTATCAACTTCCTATAGGCGCGTTTGTGTGCGTGTTGGTGGAGAGAAGCTATGATATGGTGGCGGCGCCGCCGGAAACGAAAAGGAACGCCGCGCCACTTATCCTCTGGAAGAGCATTCTCTGCACACACCGAACCGTACAAAAACATACACGCACACACACATGCTTCAGTATCTGTTTCTGCCCCCACTGTGGTTCTTCACCCAAGCCTCGAACACGCTTCCAAAGAACATGCCGCAAAAAAAAAAAAAAAAAGTAATGGCCGGCTTGGCCCACTTTGACCCCCCTTGTAGACTTGAATGCTAGGTCCGTACCCGGCCCGGGCCCTTCATGAACTTAGATGTGAAGCCCGAGCCCGGCCCATGGGCCGGGACGGCCCGTCACCCGCGGTCTGGCCCGTACCAGTGTAGATCTCTACCTGCTACGCTGACGGCTCACCCCTCTGTTATGACTGGGCAGACAGCGCCGCTTCGCGGCGAGCGACGGAGTTAGCGCAATTACACCATGGCCTCCGAGATCCCGAAGCGCGCGCGCGAAGGCTTCTCCGGCCGTCCCATTCGTCTCGCTCCCCTGCAGAAGAGTGTCATTGCGCTAACTCCGTCGCTCGCCGCAAGGCGGCTCTGTCTGCCCAGTCATAACAGAGGGCGAGCCGTCAGCGTCGCAGCTAGAGATCTATACTGGTACGGGCCAGACCGCGGGCCACGGGCCGGCCCGGCACTCGGGCCGGGCTAGGGCTTCACGTCAACATTCATGAAGGGCCCGGGCCGGGTACGGGCCTTGCGTTCACGTCTACAAGGGGGGCCAAAGCAAGCCAGACCGGCCATTACTTTTTTTTTTAACGGCTTGTTCTTGGAATTGTGTTCGGGGGTTGGGAGAGGAACCACAGTGGGGGATAAACAGATGCTAGAGCATGTGTGTGTGGGTATATGTTTTGTATGGTTCGGGGTGTGCAGCGAATGCTCTTCCAGAGGGCTAGCGGCGCGGCGTTCCTTTTTGTCCCCGGCGGCGCCGCCGCCATCATACAATCGCTTCTCACCACAAACACGCACATACACACGCCTATTCAATGCGTACCCTTGCCGGCGTAAACCATCTCTACGCACGAGTGCTTGCATCTAGGGGAGAAGAGGTTCGCCTGAGGGGTACTTTTCCTTAAAGGGGCCCTGCAATGACTTTTTTACTGGTTTTTAATTTGCACCGAACCTGAGCGCACTGAACGTAGTAACTTAATTAAACTTTTCTTTTCTCAAATTTCGCTTTATTTTAAAAAGTTATAGGCAAATTATAATTACAAAAACAAGCAAAAAATAACCTCCTTCATGACGTCGTAGGTCCTGGCTTGAGTGGCCGTGAACTAGAGGAAGGGTAGTGGGCTCATCGAGCGTTCACGGCTGCCGCACTCCGTATCGACGGCTCGAGAGGGCGCCACTAAAGTATATTTTGGATAGGCTGTATGAAGCGGGCGGCCAGGGCGGCTCGCATTGCATTTGCTGCGCGATTAAACTAATTCGGCATAACACTTCATTGGTCACAAACGACAGCAAACACGGGGTAAAGATCAGTTCAGAACGGGAGCCACTTCGCGCTGCCATACCGCCAAATGGCCAAATCGCCAACCAAGCCCGCGTCGAAGGCCTTCGGAACGCTCGGAAGCGGTCGGATGCTCGAGCCGGTATACGATCGCAGCGCCGCCGCGTACACCCGGGATTTTTCTACGCTCGCCGCTCGTTCGTGACTGATCCCACTACACCTTTCTAGCATGCGCCGCCTTTTCCACCGCTTGGTGGCGGGTATGTCGACGGGTCATTTCTTGTTTCCGTACTTTATGAGCCGCATTTGTTTCTTTTCTGATCTAAAATGCTGAAGAAAAACTACTTTTATAAATAATTGAAACGGTTCGCGACACTTATATTTTGTATCTCGACTAAAAAAAAAGCTTTTAGCGGCTCTGACCAGTAGTAAGCCCAGGACCAAAGACGTCACATTTCGCGCGCTTTCGGCAACGTGGGTCGCCCTCGTAGGCGGAGGAGGTTTCCGCGTCGTCCGGTTAAAATATGACGCACTGATATTTAGTTACTCTCTCCATGCCCGCTGGCTTTCCCGAACCCCAAGAGAAGTGGAAACCGCAAAAAAGACAGACGCTTAAATATGATTGCAGGGCCCCTTTAACAATTTTTCGCAGACCACCGCAAAAGACGACGACATTGCTGTTTTTTTTTTTTTTTTTTACGGTTGTGCGCAGCGAAAGTGGCTAATTTAGAACTTTACCCGTTTTTTGTACAAACCCGTCGCAATGTGTCCCTTTTTTCCAATTGTGTCACGTGGTTTTGTTTACTTCTGCTTGTAATTTTGTTTTTCCGTCCTTTCCGCGCGCGTTTGGTTGCAGAAAAGGAAGATCGGGTGATTTTTCTTAACAAGCTGCCTAGGCCTGCAGATTGGTCCGACTAATAATAGCAGCAAAAAAAAAAATGCTTACATTATTTACTATTGGGTAGAGTAAACAACTTATGTGTAGCAGTTGCAAACGAGCTGCCCATGCCACGCAACCTGTGAGATGACCAGGCACGTAGCCGGGAAGGTGGCCCATGAAGCCCGGCCCGCCCCCCCCTCCCCCCCCCCCCCCCGAAATCTTTCATTTTGCCATTTTGCTGGGGCCTCCTCTCCCCCCTCCCACTCATACAACATTTTGTCATGGCCGCCCCCCCCCCCCCCCCCCCCCCCCCCCCCCCGAAACAAAATCCTGGCTACGTGCCTGGAGATGACCATGAGACAAAAAATTCTACGATTGTTAAGGCCCGTTCACACTCTTGCGACCGAGTACGACTGAGAGAGACGAGATCTCTTAAAACTTCTTAAATTTTTTTAGAATGAGGGAACACACTGGCATTGACCCTGGAACTGCATTTCACAAGAGCGAAGGTTTTGCGGGAGGTCCGAGGTCAAATATGCGTAATACCCATAGAAAGGCTCGTTTATAACATTGACAAAAGTTTTTCGAGCCAAGAAAGAAAGGATAATGCGCGAGAGAAATAAAAAAATATGCCGGACCGCCGAGTTTACACTGCTACCCAATAGATGGCGCCAGTGCGTTCTCTGGTTTAAGAAGTTTTAAGGAACCCAGGTTTAAGAGGTCGCAAGAGTGTGAACGGGCCTTTATAGAGAAGTTTGTACGGCCATTCTTGGTCATGAAAGACAGAGTAGCGTATCGAAGGAAACTGCTTGAAGTCATATTGCATCGCGAAGTACTTCGCGGCTAGCCTTAAAAATCAAGGTTTGGAATCTGTGAATTTATTAGGTTGGAAGAAGATTGGAATTTATAAATAAATCAGAGTTCTTTTTTTTCTTGAGATCCTATTGTTTGTTTGCATATATATCAATTAAGTTACATCACAAAGTGCATTACGGCATACGGTGGTCTGTGCTACATGTGCCAAAGACTAGACGTTTACAAGATAATGCCCAACCTTTTCAATCAGTAACTACAAATATCACGAAGTTATAAAAAAATGGAGAAATCATTGCGAGGTGGTTGTACCTCACCGCCATAGGTTTTTCCCCAAAGCCGGGGTCACGCTGCTTGTAAATCATACAAAAGACAGTCTGCAAACAGATTCAAACTCGAGTCACCACGAGATCTGAGCTTCGAATTCCGCAAGGCAACGAGTTCAAGGAGACACTTGGAACGCGGCATTTGAACCACGGATATCGTGGTGACTGATATCTGCAGACTGTCTTTCGTATAATGTATAAGCAGTGTGACCCCGGCTTAAAGGTACTTCTAGTGGAAGCAAACACCGCAATACGACCCGCGAAAATTGCGTAATAAATATTTAAATATTAAAAGAAGGACAACACGGACTTCACTATATAGTGTCACACCTCGTGAGGCTCAAAAAGCTACGCCAGACAACGTGCGAAGGCAAAAAAAAAAAGAAAAAAAAAATGTTGCAGCATGATTATTTTTATTTAGGGAAATCCAAATTTTTTTTATGTACGGAGCTAATTTTTTGTTTTGTTTTATACGTGCTACAGATTGCAATCAAATATATCAAAAGGCGCGCTTGTAGAGCTAGCGGCAACATGTCGAGATGAATATCTCAAATTAAATAATTAAATAAACATCACAAATTTTCTATCTACATCCCCAGAGCAGCTGTTCACCGTTCTACCACAATACACAAAAATTTGGAAACATAAGTTGCAGTAATTCGACGTAACAAGACATTTTCTTGAACTATTCTGCCTCGCGCCATGCTGTCGATGACTGGGTTGGGAGCGCCTCCCCGCGGAGACACGCCGCCTCCTTCTCTTTTTTCCGATTACGCCCTCTCCGCACGAATGGGACGGCCGGAGAAGCGTTCGCGCGCTTCGGGATCTCGGAGGCCATGGCCACATACGCCACTGCTGTTGGGACGCCGCATGGATCGCGACAGGCGACAGCATGACACTTGTATGACGTCATCAGGCGGAAATCGAGGGACCACTTGTTTGGACGCGGTAAACACACCAGTCGGAGTCGCGTACCAGGCACCATACTGCCGACAAAATAAAAGGAGTGTATCTGCGAACAGCCCTCATACATTCTGACTGTGTTCCAAATCTTACCCAAATGAGTCCGAGTTACTCCGGCGGATCGTATCACGTGAAAGCACAGATTGAAAAACGCTGGAAGCGGGTAGGTTTTAGAACGCCAAGGGTACAAAATCCTTACCCTGGAGTAAGATCGAGTAAAATTTGGAACACGGCCTCTGAAGCACTGCTTCACACATATGTATGACACGTCTAAAGAGAGTTTTTGTATGACCAATGCGACCCTCATACGTGGAAGAAAGACGCCTCAGCCAATGTCTGCAGACTTGCTGGTACAGACGACAGTCTGCAGACGCTGCCTGAGGCGTCTTTCTTCCTCGCACATTGGTCATACAATAACTTTCGTTAGACGTCCTCAAATCATAAATATGCATGAAGCTGCGCCCATGCTAGAGTCCTGTCCGCAGATGCTTCTCTCATCATGTCTGCAAGAACACCGTTTCTTTTGTATGATGTATGTGCCTTGTGACTGCGGCAGTGTGACCGCGGCTTTCAAGAGGCCAACGATCCCTCTGACTGACGCGGTAGCACTCGCGTCTACTTGTTGCAGCTGACCCTGTGGAAGGCGCAGTGCTCCTCGAAGTGCTCCAGGAGCCCCGAGACCGGACCGACGAAGCAGCAGCCCTGGTTCCAGCCGGCCGCCCTGAGCCGGAGAACTTGGTCTGGAGAGAGCTGCAGCCTGCCCACGGCATCCTGGTCGCACGCGTGGCCGCCCAGGGGGCACACGCGGCCCTGGTCCAGGGCTCGCAGAGGGCGTGCGAACAGGACAGCACCAGCGTCGCCCTGGGCACCACTCCGCACAGGCTGCACACGCGGATGGCCCGCGGGTTCTTCTCGAAGGTCAGCGAACGCCAGTTTAGGGCGGTCTGGAAGCCTACGGCGCGGTAAGACGCGGCCGTCGCGGACATGACAGTTCTGCCAGTGCAGTGCCCGAGGAACAGCACGAGGGAACGTGCTGGGAAGATGTTGGGACGAACGCGCCCCGAACACTACTGCCACGTTCTACGCTTGCCGCAGCTACACTGTATCGCAGTCATAGAGGTTATAATGGGCAGGAGGTGGCGTCCGTATTCTCCATATGTGGAGCGAAGCGTCACGGAAGTAGGCGTGGCCACGTAATATCCCCTCAGTCTCTCGGTTAATGAGACGGTTATTTCCGTGTTTTTTTCCCTTATACTCAGTTTCCTATTTTTTTAGCACTGTCTCGGGTAATTTTCATCGTAAATATGCCCTGTTCACCGGCTGAGACTAGAAGCTCCGCCTTCAGCGCGAGCTCACTGGCTTCCGCAGTTCTGTGATTGCGCGTGCCTTCACACTTGTTTTAGCAGGGGCAGAAAGCTCGCGCTCACAAGCTCGGAGGACGTGGAGCGAAAGCTCGCGCAGCAGAGCCCAGGGATCCTGGGTGCAATCCTCACCCTTACCCGTTTTGATCTGAATGAGCATCGTACCGGCGTGCGTTCGTGTACCACTACTGCGTGGTACACGTTAAAGACCCCAGGCTAGCGGTTGTGCTGCACTGGCTAAAGTGCTCATTTACAGCTGAGAAACAAGTCGCCCGTTGAGGCAGACCAAGTTCAGACGGTATAAACAAGCAATGAGTTCAGCCACTAGATGTGCGCACTCATCCGTATGGCCTACGGGAGCCAGAGTTACGCGATCATCTCCGTAGCGCCGTCTTTCCTGCACGGCATGTTGATTCTGCTCCTCACGTGAGTGAATTCGGCGAATAGGGGCGCCGCGCGTTCGAGGCGCACGGCGCGCTCAAAAGCAGGGGAACGTACTGTCGGGGCGCGTGCAACGTTTACTTTCGTGCACGGCATTTGATCCGGATCCTCACGTGATCGGATCTCGGCGAATGGTGGCGCGGCGGCACGTGGAAAACGGACGCGCAACTCTGGCTCCCGTAGGGAGCCTATACAGGAACTCTATAGTCGGTTACAAGTTAAGAAGGTAGGAGAAGCTCCTCCCACAAGCGTGGTGCGCCGGTTTCAAATCCCTCCGCAATCGAAAGAAGAGTTCACTGGAAACGCTCCTTGTTCCGCTTCAATGGATAGATAATGGCCACAGAGTGGTGCCAACTTGTCTCCGACCCCCACTTTTTAAGAAAGCGACCTTTGTATTCATCGGAGAAGGAACCGAGCCCCTGAAAGCAGCCTTTGTATCAATCGGAGGGGGAAGCTAATCCCCGAAAGTCGTCTTTGTTTCCATCGGAAGGGGGAAGACTTAATCTCCCTCTCGTGGCTTCCACAATGCTAAGTCAAAGTCGAGAGATAAAGCAAATATGTACAGAAAGGCACGACCCTCTTCGCGCGTTGGCAGCAACGCCACGGAAACGATGGGACGCTATTGGATGCGGAGGTGGCGGAGGGATATATGATTCCCTTTGAGGGGCATTTGCCGCTACCTTCTTGATTTGTAACCTACTATAGTATGGCTTAGAGTTCCTGTATAGGAAGTATTCATTGGCGGCCATAGCTGTGTGCGCGACTGCTAAGCGCGTGCTGATGGCTAGCTTCCAGGGTTCTTTTGCAACGTGCATTCCACACCGTCAAAATGGCCGGTCTAAGCAGCCTATTAATGGGGGCTCGTTCTGAGCATGCGCTCTATACAACACCCACAAATATGGCGCCCAGTGAATACTCCTTATAGACCTTTTTCGCATAACCTCAAACCAGCCAGTAACTGACGTACCCTCGACCTGGGGTGCTATTCTGGTCACAAACGGTCACGTTCGTGTTTCTCGAAAACTCCTCCCCCCTACTAACCGCGTGCTCCTATTGGCCACAGCGCGCGTGATAATTCCACGCGGTTCCCATGGGAACGTTCGCGAAACACGAAAGCAGCCGTTTGCCGTAAGTGCCGCTCTTCGAGTTCAGACCGTGACGACAAAGTGACGTATGACCACGTCCGAACTACGTAGCACATAGCGGAAGTCACGTAACTAGATTAACTGCGGTATTACTTGACACACCCTACTCTCTGTTTCACTATGAGTGCGAGCTAGGGCTTTCAACGTCCCTGTCGAGCAGGCGCGCTTGCGCAGTGCAAGCCAACCATACATGGGTAAATTACTTTCAAAATGTAATTTAATTACAATTACAATTACTTTGCTTCAAAAGTAGTTTAACTACAATTACAATTACTACTACGTAAAAAGTAATTAATTACAATTACAAATTACTTTAAAAAGTAATGCAATTACTTTACAATTACTTATTTCTGAGAGCGCCCTGACTTGGGCCATATAACTTTAATCGAGTTCTATAGAATGCAACACATTTGTTCATTCCTTGACCCAATGTTTGAGGAGGCTTAAGCATTACTGCATAAATGCCACGTATTGTACTTTTCTTTTATGAATTTTGTTAAATTCATGATAGAACTTGACAGTTTGAGGCGATGAAGTACTACGTTCTTATATTTTTTATAAATAATAATAAATTAGTTCATATGCTGGAAGACGCCAGATCGCTGAAGAAAAAATTAGGTTGATGGAGTTTTGTTAGCCCGGCAAATAAAAATGCGACAATTAGTTATATATGAATATTTTACAAGTGTTAATATAGAACTAAAATCCACTCGCGCCAATACGACCGCATTCAGATTCAAACATCATGGTATTGTAAATTATTTACATTGAGTTGAAATTATAATGGCTCAGAAATATATAAGAACCGAATCGGGGCTCCCTAATCATTGGTAACAATATTCACAGGTACGAATTTAGTCTCCAAAATGCTTATGCAAAAAAATATACGAAGTAAAACCAACAGGAAAAAAACTTGAAAATAATACAAAGATACAAATATGCAGCAGTACTAAAAGGAAAACGTAAAAAACTAGCAAAAAAAAAAACACTTTATAGACAATTAAAATTTCCTAGCTCAACTGAAAGCTGAAGCTTAGTTTTTTTGTTCTCAATATTTTGGCATGTTTAGGGCTATTGTTTTCTGCTCGCACAGCAGACGGCGCAACACGGCGCCGTTGAGGTAGGCTCCAAAGAGGATGGTCTCTCAGCCCGCAGTGTAAGCAACAAAACAACATACAATGCGACGCTATTTATGTTGTGCGTGTGTGTGAGTGTGTGTCTTTGTGCGAGTGTTTCACCGAGAGCTAGGCCGCTTGTGCAAGCGCTGAGGCTTTCAGAGAGGTTCCGTCTGCGCCGCAAGGTTTTGCGTAAAGTAATTGTAATTGTGCCTGAAATTTTGCAATTACTAACGGGAGAAAGTAATTAAATTACAATTACAAGTCCTTTTGGCCGAAAGTAATTAATTACAACTACAAATTACCAAGAAAAGTAATTAAATTACAGTAATTAAATTACTGTAATTGAATTACTACCCAAGTATGAAGCCAACGTTCGTGTAAGCATCGTTCGGGGTGATGT
This sequence comes from Ixodes persulcatus, assembly GCA_013358835.2. Lineage (NCBI taxonomy): Eukaryota > Metazoa > Arthropoda > Arachnida > Ixodida > Ixodidae > Ixodes > Ixodes persulcatus. The sequence goes on from JABSTQ010010835.1 coordinate 207,325, forward strand.
GCTCGTGCTTGTAACTTCTGTTTCTATTGCACGAAGACGAAAAAGCTTTGGGCAGGATTCTAGAGCGTAGAAAATGGCGGCGATGCTTGTTGCTCAACGATGGCTCGACCAACGCGTACAATGACGGGTTTTCTGCGAGCACCCGGTTGCCTTCGCTATGCACGACGACTGTTTCTGACGACAGTACCGCTTGTCGAAAAGCACCGTGCGATCGCAGTGTGACCAGCTGTGCGCCGAGAGACGGAGACGATGAGAGATGATGACCGTCGAGCAGCAGCTACTAGTCGAATCGGACTGAGACTTTTCGCAACGGGCAGCTACAAGGGCGCGGTTGCCACCGATGATCACATAGCTAATGCCCAGTCGATGGTGATCAGAGCCGTGACGGCCGCCGCGAGTGTCGCTGTCAACCGGCTGGGAAGAGACGGCTGGGTCAACAAAACCCCGGACCGAGGCAGCTGAGGCATGTGCGAAAGAAGGCTTTCGCCGCCACCACGACAAGCACACCGACGTCGTGGGGTGCGTTGACGGAACCTAGAATCTAACTGAACCTTCGTTACCATCATCATCGGTCTGAAGGAGACCGTCACCGTTCTGAAGGCCTCCTACACTTCGCCGCGAACACCACTTTGCCATTAGCAACATGGTGGTAAGTACGTTAAAACTTCAGGGTTTCTACCGATTCGAAGTTAGTGCAGGCTTAGTGCCCATGTCTGCAGTTGACCGTTTGTTGCGGTTTGTAGCTACTGTCATTCACGCAATAAAATCTGGGTGAGCTGCTGATGGCATTTTATTGTATCAATTAGATATTCTACCTTTCTACGCCAAGCTTCTGGAGTTGCATGTCAGTCATCGGACAGTCCTAAGAAACACTGATCGATTCCCTGCCATTAACTGTAGACGAGAAATTTAGCCAGTGCAATTTTGTGGATGGTTGTCACCTCCGTGACCAAGAAAAACAATAAATATACCATTGTCCTACATTCAACACACGTATGTTTAATCTAAATGTTATGATACCAATTAAATAGATTGTCGTTTCAAAAGTGACGGTAACTCATTGAAATTAAAAAGTAGTGTTAACTGGATTTTTTTTTTAAATTTGCCTGTGATGCAGAGCAAATACGCACTGTTGACTTATCACCATCAACATAAACAACGAGCGGAAGCAGAGTAGATGTGTGAAGGAAAAGCGAGCATATGCTAAAGAAAGAACTGCTACGTAACGTGAAGAATGTCAGCAACTATCTTGCCATTGTGGTACGAGCTCAGTTGCTATGCACATGCTTATGACAACCTGTGAATGTAGGATGCTCCCCATATGATATCAACCAGTGGCAAAGCCAGAGGGGGGGGGGGGGGAGCTTATGGGGCTTCGCTCCCTTCCCCCCCCCCCCCCACTCCCCAAATCCGGCGGGCCCTAGAATATACACACAAATTTCGACAACATCCCCCCCCCCCCCGCACCCCAAGTCATGAAGATCTCAGTCACCTCAACTTTCCTCCCCCCTCACCCCCTCAAAAGTTCCTGGCTACGCCACTACGATCAACAGCACTCAATAGATAGTCAACATTATCAGGATAAGCGAAATTTATTTTATTTTATGCACCATATAGGCAGTGTTTCTGTCTTTATATGCATGCAGGCGAAGCACTCAATGTAGAAAACACTTGTGTGAAGACTGCGTTCACAATGCAGTCCCCGTCAAACTTTCAAGGCGTTAATGAATTCCACAAATTAAATTTTCAACGAAAGGCATTTGTTTTGCAAAACGCTGGCAAACTTACGTTGCGTTTTACATCATTCACCTTTGTCGTCCGATGAATCAGCAGTCAGCACTACACAAACCTCAATGAGCTTGTCGTTTGTTTTCTTGCCGTTGGGGCGATCGCTGGTGGTCGTGGTGGCGGCACAATTACGGTTGGCTGCTGCCTCCGTGCTCGCGGAAACGTGGTTAACTTTGTGTCTGTGGTGTATTTACAAGAAAAACGGGTTACAGAAATCAGCCCGGTTGGAACACGGCTGCACGCTGTCGCTTGGGTAGGCAGTCAGTCAAGCACTTCACGCGATCGTCCCGCGCTCGCTGTGCACGTCATGGCACGAGCACAGCGACAGATATAACATTTACCCCGCAGCACTGCGCACAATGCCGTAAACGTCATGCGTCGTATCTGTCTGGAGGACGACGATGTCTTGTGGGGTAGCGCTGTTGCGCAGCGGGATTGTCGGTTGCCATCTGTGGGGTGGATGCAAACTCACTGGCCACAGGCTCGTCGACGCAGTTCTCTGTATTCCTCAGGTCGGGCAGGAATCCGTCCGATGTGCCTTGCATCGAGTTTTCATGATGATGAAGCATCTGGTCTTGGTGACGGCGCCAGATATATTTTCCCCGAGCCGTCGTGACTCGAACCTGGAACGACACTGGGCCAGATTGCTTCAGAATTGTGCCGGGAACCCACTTCCCGGAGCCTCTATAGTTCCCCACGAGAACATTGTCGTTCACACTTAAAATCCTTGCTTGTGCCTTTCGCTGCGAGGTCTGGACGAACTGTTGATGTCCTACTCTTGCCCCAACGGAGGGCTTGATGGCATCGAGTCTTGTGCGAAGTCTTCTGCCTAAGAACAAACTGGCAGGTGTTTCTTTTGTCGTCGTGTGAGGGGTATTGCGGTACGTCAGAAGAAACGTTTGTACCGTCAACTCCAGGGAGTCTTGCGGTCGTCCTTTTCGGAGAGCAGACTTCCCAGGCAGCACACCATTGTTGGACCCCCGTTGGCCCAATGTTGGCAAAAACTGGTTCCAATATTGGTCTGACGTTGGCATTTTCGAAAACGTCATCCAATGGTGGTCCAACATTGGTGCCAATGTTGGACCACTGGTTTGCCAACATTCTAGCCCACGTAAGGACCAACGGGGTTTGCGCTTCTTTTATCCAGTATTGGCATAGAGGTTTCACCGTTGGCTGAACCAATATTGGCATCCAGCGCCTTACACACTGGCTCTTCCAACATTGGCCTAAATATTGGCTATTCCAATATTGGCATCCAGTCTAATACACTGGCTATTTTTTCCATCCATTGTCTATGACATTATTGGATGCCATTTTTCAGTCCGTGTTCTAACTAGTGTCACAAAAACAGTGCAGAGAACCAAGCAAGTCCCTTGCCCTTTTTTCTCAAGCACTGTTTTCTTTCTGATACTAAAATCTAATAAATGCTGCAATTGTACCATATTTGGACACTTTAGAAATCATTAAAGCATGCAAATGAATTGTTCATAACGTTTGACAGTTCATAATTTATTTAAATCGAATAAAAATATTTAAAAAAATTGTGCAACCAGGGGGGCCTAGGCAGACTCGGCGGGCAGGCTCGGTAGTGGACAGGGCAGAGGGCTGGGCGAAGAGCTGGGCAAAGGGATTGCACGCAGGGGCCTGGCCACAGGATTCTGAAAGAGACTGATGCGGGGGCTTGGATTCAGGTGAAGGGTTCCAGAGGCTCTCAGTTCTCTCTTACGCTTTTCAATAATGAATATCAAACTACAACATAGCGTCATTATTATTCGCCGCCCTTTATAAAATCTCGGAAAGGCCTAGCGACTTTTTTATGTTTACTTTTCCATATTATAAACTTTCTATTCCAGTGAATTATTTTTCGTTAATTTCTATGTAAAAAAACTTAGTACTGCCTTCTAAAATAAATAGATGCGCAGGTAAGAGACCGGGGCCGGCTTGCTGGAATCGGTGTCTCAGCTTAGACTGGGTGAAGGAAAGCACTGTAAAGGCTGGGACGGGCGAGCGTCTTGAGTCGAGGTTTGAGTCCCGGTCAGCTCGTACGCTGGCTTTGACAGTGCTTTCTTTACCTCCGTCTCAGCTGAGACGCTGTTTCTAGAAAGACGGCCCAGGCGTTTACTATTGTTTTGTTCGTCCGACTTGTCCTTACTCAGAGCTCGATCGATCTAGATTAAAATATTTATAGTGGTTTAAAAAATCAATGAAATAGTACGAAGGTTATTTCATAAATTGCTTAACTCTACTCTTGCAACATCATGGCGTCCCTTAACCTTTCGTCTAGCTTTAAGAAGTCTTAAGAATTACAATCTCGCCATTTAGGTTAACACCAATATTTCTACGTTGATTTGAAAAAAAAAAAAAAAAAAGTTCATAAGATTTACGGTATTTGCGGCACGGAATTATGTAGTTATTAAGTATCCATATTGCGTCCTATAATATTCACAATTTATAAATGCAACCCCTGGCCTCCCTCTTCAGCTCACCACTGTCAAACGCACTACTAAATTAACAGTTCAATAAATACCCCGGTATACGTAACAACATAACAGTTGAACAGAACTTGATGCTTGAATCAATCAAGAGTTTAAAATAAATCGCGCACATAAAATAGCTTGTCGTGTAAAGACAATTACACTCGCAGAGAGCGGTGACATAACTGACACTCCACTCGCTCCCAACAAGCCGAACCTTGGCAGATAAGGACTACTCAACGCTCTGTGGTATTCGGCTTGGAAATACCGGGAGGACTTTTTACTAATAGCACACATCTACCGCCAAGAAGACAGCCATATTTTAACACACAAAAAAAGTAAATAAAAATGACTTCGAACACAAAAATAACCAATCAGAACGTCTCTCGCGGTCTATTAGAATAAAAAACACTTGCAAATAGCGCAGTACAGGGCCTTGCGGGCCGATCGCTCTGGATTACACGTTGAACTCGTTCGCAGATTCCTGGCACAGAGTTCGACACGGTTCAAACTCATCGGATAGGGACAACACGTACATTGCGTAGCAAGAATACCTATCCCCAATGGTCAGGAGGACTTCTCCTTGTCACTCACATGGAAGAGAAGGCGGTCCGTCGTGTCTTCGGTCCGTCGATGCTAGTGGTCACATGTATGCCCACAACAAAGGAAGATCACCGGTTTGTAGGCGCTGCCGAAAGAATATCCATGGTTAACGAAAAAAGAGTCATAGTACAGGCTAGCTGGTGGAAGTCAACCATTTCGTCGTTTACCCTGAGACTGGTGGTTTTTTTAGAAGAGCAAAAGTAACAGAAAAACAGACAGGTCTCAATCCTTGGCACTAAGATGGTCTTGGCAATCCGCATGTTGAAGATCGCACTTCGCACTAAGACGAAATGCGCTGCTGGTGATCGGAACTCTCGAACTAGATTTACCACATTTACCACAGAAGCGAAATCTACAGCAGGCCCGCAGGCCGCATCACACGCGAAACTAGGTCCGGTCTTCGCAGGCATTCCGGGTTTGTCAACGACTAATGCGTCATCCGTCAAACCGCGTGATAACGCTTCTACCGCGCCTTCAGCTTAGGGAGAGGGAGAAAAAGAGAGAAGGAGTAGAAAGCACGCAGCTCAGAATGGGGGGTGCGCTTACAAAGGCTAATCTTCAGGCCCATCTCAACAATGAACCCAACCAGAGGATTTGTCACTTTTACCCAAGGTTGATAGTGCAGTGGATGTTATGCGTGGCCTTGGGCTTTTAGTCAGCTTCCGTGCTCTGCCTTATCACCAGCTTCGAGACTGTAGTCACGTGACCCTAACCGGAGACACGATTGGCCTAAAACACGCATAGCGTCTACCCTGCTGCCTATACTGATTGAACAGGACAGCTCGTTGAAGGCCAGCTTTTGAATTTCTAAAGAGGCTGTCCAGCCCAAGAGTGATTCTAAACGGGGCAAGTTTGAAGACACTATGTTTTACGTCGTATAACTCACATTAAAATTTAGAATGAAGAAATAAACGCGACTATATTTTGCGCACGATGTCCACAAATAAATAAATAAATATATATATATATATATTTATATTTATCAATACATTTAAAATTATTTGTACACTGTTAGGTTCGCGTTTTTAAACTTTAAACTTTTTTTACGAAAGAGTTACACATAAAAAAAAATTACACCATCTTCCCGAGGGGAACCATGGGGTGATGCGCAGCATCGTGTTGGTTCCGAGGAAAGAGTCAGTTGCGTGCTGACGTCGAGAGATGGCGCCACCGACTGCCCTAGCGTTACCCCCTACGCGAGCCTTCGTCGCGGCTCGCGGCAGAGAAACTTGGAACGCTCGCCGCTCGCCGTTTATTTTTTTTCACACTTGAAGGAGAGGAGACTAGAGGAGGAGAGTTGCGCGTGCGCGCGCGGTGTGAGGAGAAGCGAACGCACGCGCAGTGCACGCAGCTGGTAGAGAGAGAGAGCGGAGAGAGTAACGCGCAGCTGTTGGAGAGAGGGAAGGAGGAGAGTTGCGCGTGCGTAGTTCGAGTGCCGACTACAACGCCGACGCCGCGGGATATAGACCCGAGCAAGAGATGCTCCGCATCTAATACACCACGGACAGCACATCGTCCGACTTTCAACGCACGATGAAACGCCGACGCTCGCTGACAGAAGGTTGCGATGCTGCGCGAACAATTTCGGAAAGATGCTGCGTAGGATACGCCGGGCGCAAAGGCTTCGCGACCGTTCGAAGGGCAAAGGATTCGCGACGACATAGTAGCGTCTTCCAACTTCAGTAAGCTAACGGGGCTCGAGAGTACCACGCTCACATTTCCGCAGAGCGAGCGCGGCCGTCCAGATGGAGGCGCAGTATGCTCTCGCGTCGCGATTGCTACGTCGTTGCTCTGCCTACACTGATGACATGTGCACTGGCAGTCGAAGCAGCCCTCTCGAGACTTCATTCGAGTTCAATAGACAACTTTCTAGCGCGATAGACTCTCGTAAAAGTGAGAGTAGAAGTCGCTTCGGTTGGCGGCGTAAGCGGCGGCTTAATGTTTGTTGACACCTGCGTCGACAATGACAAATATGGACAGAAACATTAAATATAAAAAATAAAGCACGCAGAAAGCAATACAAACATGGCAGGGGCACGGGCAAAGTAGGAGACGTTAACGCTACGGAATGCATATACACACAGAATACACTGGAAAAGACAAAGATAATTAAATCTCAAAAACGGAATTAAGTTTTCAACGCCGAGGTAAGGCAATGCGAAGGGAGAGCAGCAGGCAAAAAAACTGCCATAGTTCTATGGCAGCTAAGGAGGTATTTGTGATCGCGGTTGTAAAGCACCGGCGACGTACGCCCCATGAAGTTGGGTAAATAAAATTCTCGCCCCGAGCGAGTGCGTGAATGACTCTTTTTTTTACTTTTTTACCTCTGCAATGCAAAAAAAGGGTCGCGGGTTTATAGCCTAGGCGACACAAGCACCGATGAGCCATCATTGGCTATGGCAGTGCAATATTGACCAGCCTATACCATGACATCACCAATATTGGAAAACTCTTGGCTTTGACAGTTTAATATTAACCAGCTTAAGCCAGCGTATATTCAATATCGGAAAGCCATTGGCTCTGACAGTCCAATATTGTACAGGTTATGCCGGCGTATATCCAATATTGGAAAGCTATTGGCCTTGACAGTCCAATATTGGACAGCTTATGCCGGCGTATAGCCAATATCAGAAAGTCAGTGGCTCCGACAGTCCAATATTGGACAGCTTATGCCGGCGTGTATCCAATATTGGAAAGCTATTGGCTTTGACAGTCCAATGTTGACCAGCCTGTGCCAACATATCACCAATATTGGAAAACCACTGGCTTTGATAGTCCATTATTGTCCAATGTGATTCCAATATTGGGAAACATATGGCTCGTTGGGCCACTGTTGGTCCATTCTTTGCCACATCAATTCAATGCTGGCCCAATACGGTGTGCTACCTGGGTTCAATGTCTGGACAAACCTCTCCGCGAGGCCATTAGTACTCGGATGATATGCCGCGCTCAAGATGTGACGACCTCCTAGGTTCTTAATAAAAGTCTTAAATTCTGTTGAGACGAACTGGGGACCGTTGTCTGTAACAATGGTCTCAGGTACGCCAAAACGACAAAACAAGTCCTGAAGACGTTGGATCGTATGTTGTGATGTCGTCTTGTCCATCACATAGACCTCAGGTCACTTTGAGTGTGCATCTACGGCAACCAAAAACATCTTCCCCTTGACTGGACCCACGAAATCCAAGTGCACCCTTTGCCAGGGCGATGTCGGCCATGCCCAAGGGTGGAGGGGCGAGGGGACTGGCTCGTTCCACTGTTGATAGCATTCTTGACATGCTTTCACTTGCTCTTCCAGGTCATTGTCAATTGAAGGCCACCAGATGTAGCTCCTGGCTAGTTCCTTGCTTCTGACAATACCTGGATGACCCTGATGTATCTCCTCAAGCAGGAGAGTACGCAAGTTTGGTGGTACGACTACCCTCATGCCATACATCAGACACCCTTGATGCACAGTGAGCTCCAGACGTCTGTCAAAGAAAGGCTTCATTTCCTTGTCAGTGATGGACGATGGCCAGCCCACGTTTGTCAAGTCGAGTACTTTGCTTAACAAAGGGTCGTGGCGTGTGGCACGAGCAATGTCACGGCTGGTGACAGGTAGCGTATCTAGACGCAGTGAATAGAAAGTTTCGTCTCCTTCGGTAGATTCATCTGCCACGATGTCAAGTGGCAATCTTGACAAGCAGTCTGCTTCAGCGTTGTCACTTGATTTCTTGAACTGGAGCGAGTAGCTGTACGTAGACAGCGTCACTGCCCAGCGCTGCATCCGTGCAGCAGCCATTGCTGGAATGCCTGTTTTCGGGCCGAAAATGGTTTGCAAAGGCTTATGGTCTGTAATCAAGGTGAAGAAACGGCCGTGAATATACACGTGGAACTTTTTAACTCCAAAAACCAGGGCCAGTGCTTCTTTCTCAATCTGACTGTAGTTCTTTTCAGCCTCCGATAAGGTACGAGACGCGTAAGCAACAGGTTGAACCTTTCCGTCCGGAGAAACTTGAGAAACAACGTCGCCTATGCCGTATTGCGATGCGTCGCAGGCGAGCTGTAGGGGTCTTTTGGGATCATAATGAACTAAGATCGGTGAGAAAGTCACCGCAGCTTTGATTTTATGAAAGGCGGACTGGCAAACTTCGTCCCACGTCCATTCTTCTCCTTGTCTCAGCAGCTTGTACAAGGGGTGTGCTAGCGTGGAAAGTTGCGGAACGAACTTTCCGTAGTAGTTCACCATCCCAAGGAACGACTGCAGTTGCTGCTTGTTTTTCGGAGCAGGAGCATTCAGTAGTGCAGACACTTTCTCAGGGGATGCGCAAACACCTTCGGCGTTGATGACGTGGCCTAGATAACGTAGTTCGTGCTGAAAAAACGAGCACTTATCACGACGCACTCGCACACCACGTTCTTGCAATCTCAACAAGACAGCTTCGAGATTGCTGAGGTGTTCTTGCTTCGACTTTCCTGTGATCAGGATGTCATCGAGATAGCAGCTGACACCCTTCAGGCCCTTCAGCATATTGTCCATTATTCTCTGGAAGATCCCTGGTGCTGATGAGATGCCAAAAGCAAGGCGGTTCATGGCGTACAGCCCTTTGTGCGTGTTCAGCGTTAGCAACTTCTTTGAGTTGTCCGCCATAACCACCTGTTGGTAAGCCCTGCTGAGGTCGATCTTTGAGAATTCTTGTCCACCAGCTAAGGCCGCCAACAGCTCATCAATACGTGGTATGGGGTACCTGTCCATCTCGAGGTAGGGATTGAGCATAGCCTTGAAATCTCCGCAGAGGCGGATACTGCCATCCTTCTTTACTACAGGCACAAGGGGTGTCGCATACTCGCTGGTAGCCACGGGCGTGATGACTCCCAACTTTTCCATTTTTGCCAATTCTGTCTCGACTGCTGCTTGCAGTGCGAATGGAATGCTTCTAGCCTTCAGAAACTTTGGCTGTGAACCTTCACGAAGAAAAAGTTCGGCTTGTTCTCCAGAAATGGTGCCAAGCTCATCTTTGAACAGGTCGCTGTGGTTCTCCAACAAGGCGTCCAACTTCTGTTTATCGAGACTCTCCGGCGTGTCGAGCCTGTTGACAGGGACCAGGTTCTTCCAGTCTAGCCGAATTTCTCGCAGCCATTCTCTTCCAAGCAATGCCGGTCCCTTGGTTTCCACGACGTACAGTGGAAGCTCCTTACTTTGGTCGTTGTGTTGCACAAAGACCACGGCCAGACCCTTCGGCTTCACAAAGTCTCCTGTATACGTGCGAAGTGTCAGCGTTGTTGGCTGTAGCTGCTTTCTTGGGAACAGCTTCCGAAATTCAGTCAAGGAGACAACGGACACAGCTGCGCCTGTGTCAAGTTCCATTGTAAGCTTCAGCACCGTCAACGTTTATGGGTACGGTGATGGGTTCCAAGCCCGCAGCCTTGACCGCTTGCAGAGATACCGCGTCGTGAACGGACGTCAGTGTGTTCACCTGCCTTTGTCGTTTCGATTTTGTCGGCTTCTTGTTACCCGAACGGCAGGCGCGCTGAATGTGCCCTTTCCGGTTGCACTTGAAACATGTGTCACCGACGTGGGGGCACGTATCACTGCGATGGTTGGTCGAGCCACAACGGAAACAACTGGACCGCTCTGGTACTTGCTTGTACATCCGGGCTTTGTGGTCGACCCGAACCTTGTGGACGTCAGGGACCGATGCACCGCTGGTGTGCGTTAACGCTGCACTTTTGGTTGCTATTTCCATCGCAAGAGCCCTCTCTACCGCCTTCTGGAAGGTCAGCTTTTTGTCTTCTGTGAAGAGGATGCGCTGTACATCTTCTCGGCGAAGGCCGCACACAAAACGGTCGCGGAGCGCCTCATCAAGAAAACCTCCAAAATCGCAGCTCTGTGCTAGATCTCGAAGTACAGCTACAAATTCGGCGATGGACTCGCTTTCTTCTTGCGAGCGCTTGTAGAACTTCGCCCTTTCCGCTATGACGGATGGCTGCGGCGCAAGATGATCGCCCAGAAGCTTGAGTAACGCGGTAAACGACTTTTCGGACGGTGACTGCGGGGCCGTGAGCGACTTCAACAAAGCGTACGTCTTTGGACCGATGAGACTCAAGAAGGCATGAACCTTCTTACCTTCGGGAACCTCGTTTACCAGGAGGTATGACGCCAGTCTTTCTTCGTAGGAGCGCCAGTCGCTCGTCGTATCGTCGAAAGACTCGATGTGCCCGATGCGACTCATGGTCCTCACTGAGGGGTTGCCGCTTGATGGCCGCGCTAGGATTCCGAGGCTGGACAATCCTTGGCTCAAGTCAAAGCCCACAGCAGTCAGACGATGATCCAACCCGTCGACCCGATGGGAGCAGGAATTCTTTGCGAGAATCCCATCCTCTCGTCGCCAATAAATGTGGTGTATTTACAAGAAAAACGGGTTACAGAAATCAGCCCGGTTGGAACACGGCTGCATGCTGTCGCTCGGGTAGGCAGTCAGTCAAGCACTTCACGCGATCGTCCCGTGCTCGCTGTGCACGTCATGGCACGAGCACTGCGACAGATATAACAGTGTCAAGGTGAGGTTTTGAATCTTGACGCATGGCAACGCTGAATGAAGGTCTATTATCGTCTTCATAATCTCAGCAAGGCTACCATACGAGCCACAACAACACCACCACTTTCGAGCTTCATAACACCGGCACAAATAGAAGCCAAGTCTTGCATCTCGCCAAGTGTTATATCGGAGACGTTAAACGCCAGCTCACCGTGCTCTTTGACCCGGTCCTGCTGCCAAATGGGCTCATCCAACAGCACGAAAGCATTTGTTTGCGCGTTGATCAAGTGACCGATCGGATGTCAAACCCCAGCCGCGGTCGATCCGACGAGCATCGCGGCCATGTTCTTTCGAGTTTATGTCGCCAAGGGTACGGCTGTCGAGTTGAAACAATGCAAATAGTCCCGTGCATTCTTGTTCTTACGTCATTTTGTCGTCATAACCCGAACTCGAAAAATGACTGTTAGCGGCAAACAGAGGCTTTCTAGTTTCACGAACGTTCCCGTGGCAACTAGCGTTGAATCGTCACACGCAAGGAAGCCAATGGGATAGCGAGGTACCTATGTAGGGACGTGTAAAAACGGCCGTTTCTTTTTCTTTTTTTTTTTTGCACGAGCTTTTCTTAAAATTAAAAAAATAAGTAAAAAAGACTGCCCGAGATTAAGCGGTCGCGTCCATTTCTTCAGCGCCGAAAAAGAAGAGCATGGCTTATGGGGACTACCGTCGTAATCACTGCAGTGAGCAAAGGGAGCAAAGCATTATTGAAACTGCCCGAAGAAACTTTCCTGCATCATCCACAGCATGTTCACAACCGGTGCACTCTGCGTCGATCTCATGACTTGTCATATATTACCACAGAGTCGTCGTCAGCTCTGTATCCATTTGGAGTCTCCTTCACAGGCAAACAGGAAACTTCATTTGCAGCTTATGTTCACGGCGGCTTCACAGACGATGATCGGTGTCGCAGCGTACCTTCACATAATATTTTCTTCTCGTAATGCCATCCGTATCGTGCAGAAACAGGGAAAGCAACGACGCAAACGAGACACAAACACCACAAGGTCGTTACCGCGGTTTTCGCCATGTTTGTTTTCAAAGACCGTAGCGAAAGACTTGGAGAAAACAAGCTGAGACATCTTAGCTAAATTTACTTTACGTCATAATTATTGAAATAATCTTTGGTATTTTATAAAAGTATAATGTTATTTTTCTCTGTTTCCTTCCATTTTCCGGAATTTCTGTTATTCGCTCGTTCTAACTCCCGGAGGAAAGGAAGAAGATAACAAAAAGAATGCGGGGATTTGTTCGCCCCAACTGGGTGGACACGTCATCGCGACGTAGGGGGATCGTCAGATTCTAGCTGACCGCGTGCTTGAACCCGAACGTTGGGGCGGAGCCTCAAAGAAGAATCATTCCAGTTTGGGGCTCCGCCCCTTCTTTCTCGATACGTCATAACTCGAAAGGTACCGTTTGCGACCAGAATTTTTGGATTGCCCGCTGACACAGGGTATGCAACCGCCAAGGGTATGGGCGAAAAGGCTTAAAAACGGACGTCGTGCATGAGGTAGTTCCGAGTGCTCCTTTTTACCTTGGCGAATATGTGCTGCCACCTAGACACGCGAATCGGTTCGAGACTAGGTGACTGGAAAACAACGCGCGCCCAAGGCCTCTCCCACCCGTTCCACACCCAAAACGTCAGCTACATCCTGTTCACCCATTGAGGCGATGTGACCTAGATACGGCTCCCCCAAGCTCACCTTTGTCCCCATCGTGCGTAATCTTCCGCCCCGAGGTCGACACAACGAAACCGCTCAAAGGCGAGAAATGCAAGATGGCGGATTGTTTGGAACTAGATACTCTCGAACCCAGGCGCATGAAATACTCCGCGCATGCGCACCGCGTATTTCTACAAAAGGTTCATTTCCGAAAATCTACGGTTGTCTGTCTACCACTGCGTGGTCGTCGGATGGATAAATAATTTTAAAAAGCATAAGAACAATAGCAGAAAGTGTGCCATGAACACAAGAAGCTGCAGCGCGAGTGTGGCTGCAATGTTATCGAGCTTCGCATTTTCTTCAAGAATCCTTATTTATGAAGTCAGTCGATTGCGAGCTTGAATCGTGAGAGATTCGTATCAGACTTAACGTAAGGTTGAGCTCACGACCACTTCGTTTACGACAAGAGGACCGATTTTAATTCCCGGTGCAGGTGATCCAATTAGGTTATCACTGTAAGCCCCATGGTATGTGAAATTTATGAAAAAGTCTACATGCCACCACTCAAGATAGAGCTATCAAATGCCGAGAGCTTATCTGCATAGACTACATTAAACGGCTAATATATTCTTTCGTTGTGGAAACTCAATCAAAACACCTCACCGTCTTCGTCGTCGTTCTCTCGAGGAGGCAAGGTGATGGCCTGTGAGTAGCCAGCTGGATTCAACCGGACAAGCTCCAACCAAGTTATTGCAGCCCACCATAGCCAAGTCTAGCCAAGTTCCCCCCCATACCCACACCGTTGCCTACCCAGATAGCTGTGCTGCCAGAACTAGCCGGTATTTCTTTTTCTAAGCCGCTAGACGGCGTCGTCGGCGCCGCAATTCTCAAGATGGCGGCGCCGTTAAAGAAAAGGTCTATATAGACCTTTGCAGTGGCAGTCTCGAACGAAGCGATTTACAGCGCGCGTCCCTGGTTTTGAGAGGGTACGTCAGTGTTGCCCGACTGCGCTGGGCTGTGGAGTTTTCCGTCAGTGGGCTGTGGCAGCCTGCGAAGGCGCACTTCCGGACGTTGGTAGAGGCTAAATTGCCGTGTTCTATTTTTTATTTTGTGTTCTAAGGAGAATAGAATTTCTCGGGTTTTTTAAGAATGCATTGCACTATTTTTGGGGACAAAAACAAAGAAATGAAAACTGTTTTGGTGAGTCCCTGCGTGACAGAACAAATGCAACTGGGATGTTTGTTTCATACACTCTAAAAAAAGCCGGTGCGTCTACTTTCCCGCACAACACTCGGAGAGCCAATCACCGCAACTTACGGAGGCAGCTCAGCGAATGACGAGGCCGAAACATATGTTTAGACCAAAAAACGCAGTCTGAGTTGTGACATTAAGCAATGCAAAACGGCACGCTTGCATTGCTTAATGTCACAACTCAGACTACGTTTTTTGGTCTAAACATATGTTTCGGCCTCGTCATTTGCTGAGCTGCCTCCGTAAGTTGCGGTGATTGGCTCTCCGAGTGTTGTGCGGGAAAGTAGACGCACGGGCTTTTTTTAGAGTGTATTAGTTGATCTTTTTACGGCACCATACACTCAGCCGTGTCAATCTACAAAGGTCTTAACCGTTGAAAATATTTGACCACACAGGATATCCGAACTGCATGGATATTCCCCGCCCACAAAATAAATTTCAATGAGTCTCATCCAGACTTGTACACGTTACTGAAAAATAGTAAGGAATTACAATTACAATTACCCTTAATTAATTAATTACAATTAATTACAATTACAATTGTAATTAATTACAATTACAATTACCCTTTCATAAAAGTAAGTGACCGTTACACCAAAAAGTAATCCGTTACTTTCGTGGCGTTACTTTCAACAATATTGCCTTCAATTAAGAAACAAAAGGAAGAGGTTTATCCAAGTTCTTTTGTTGAAGCCTGTGCCGTTTAATGACCTTGATTACTTTGAGCAACAGCTGACTCTCGAAAGTCTCGTCAGACATTTTCTGTTATTTCTTACTCAATATGTTGACTGCACGCTGAACACCCTTTGAACTAAAGCACTGAATGGGAGTGGCATATTGTGTCTCAAAAATGTTTTATGCTCTGCATTGAGCTTTTTCAGCGAAGCAATGGAAGCACTATTTACCTCAAAGATAGAGCAAAGCTTCGTCGTTGCAGCCGTTTCCTGATATTCGAGAGTTTTAGTAGATTGTTCCGATCGTTCCCGACAATAGCAAAACCTAGTTGTAACAGTAAGGTGATAATTAAATAATAAATAATTTTTGGCTCTATATTCTACTTCCTTTGGTTCTGAACAGGTCGAGCTTCGGTTTAGTCGTTGTTGAATAAAAAAAACCTTTTCCAGTATAGAAATATAAATAATCGAGAAAGAAAAGGGGCATTCATAACAACTATCAATTAGAACATCGGTTAAAACAAGGAAATGTAAACGCACGTTTGCCGTGTGTACCTTTCTTGGTGCCGTTCAAAAACGCACGGAGCACGAACCGACTGCTGTTTACTCCGCTGCTCTCCAGATAGACGTCCGCTGATGCCACGGGCAGCGAAGGGCAGAGTACAAGCCGCGCACTCTCCCCTCAAGCCCAGAATATCTATAGTCGGTTACAAGTTAAGAAGGTAGGAAAAGCTCCTCCCACAAGCGTGGTGCGCCGGTTTCAAATCCCTCCGCAATCGAAAGAAGAGTTCACTGGAAACGCTCCTTGTTCCGCTTCAATGGATAGATAATGGCCACAGAGTGGTGCCAGTGGTGCCAACTTGTCTCCGACCCCCACTTTTTAAGAAAGCGACCTTTGTATTCATCGCAGAAGGAACCGAGCCCCTGAAAGCAGCCTTTGTATCAATCGGAGGGGGAAGCTAATCCCCGAAAGTCGTCTTTGTTTCCATCGGAAGGGGGAAGACTTACATCTCCCTCTCGTGGCTTCCACAATGCTAAGTCAAAGTCGAGAGATAAAGCAAATATGTACAGAAAGGCACGACCCTCCTCGCGCGTTGGCCGCAACGTCACGGAAACGGTGGGACGCTATTGGATGCGGAGGTGGCGGAGGGATATATGATTCCCTTTGAGGGGCATTTGCCGCTACCTTCTTGACTTGTAACCTACTATAGTCTACGTCAGCCACATTATGTTTTATTTGTAAAAATATCTGCTCGAGATAAGATGCGTCCCCGTAAAAACAGAAAGAAGAAGAAAGGAAGACTATTACCATTTTCCAAGTGCTCGCAAAAAGCTGGCTCACAAAAAGCGTGATTGAGATGCAGATAACCTGGCTGAAATTCAGAAATAAGTGAGCCAACCCTAGAAGTTGGACCACAAAAAAGCAAGTAACTTTTATAACAGGGTCAAATAAGGTGAAAAAAAGCAGAAAAAAATACATCCTGTTTTCTAAGAGAAGATGATAAGTGTGCATCGACCAACGGGGATGCTTGTGGCAATAACACCTTCACATATTATCACATCTCTTTTAGTGGATTTTAGGGTAGACGGAGCGTTGTCTCGTGTTGTGACATTATGAAAAGGGTCGTAGTCACTATAATCGAGAAGGACATTGTTAATTCTTGTCGGCGCACTGACCGCCTCGATCTTCTCGAAGAGGCACACAATCACTTAGTGTCCTCCACTCCCCGTCTTCGATCGCAAAGAAAAAACCGGGATAAAAAAAAAGCGGATATAACTTCCCCCCCCCCCCTTTTTTTTTTTGTAGAAATGCCCATTTGGGTTTTTTGACAATGTTGTTAGGATCTAAAAAAATAGATTCAGGGGCTTGGTGACGCAAAAAAAAAAAAAAAGAAGGCTTTGCGGAACTGAAGAGTGCCAAGCCTCCCTTTGCGCTGTCAGTGTCACTGCGCTCGACTTTACCAAAATAAAAACAACCCTTTCTTTAGGAAGGGGGGGGGGGGAGGGGTCCTAAAAAAAATGTAACGGATTACAAGGAATCCGTTACGTAAAAATGTAAGGGAATTACTTTAAAATTACTCTAGAAAATATGTAATTATTCCGTTACTAAATTACTGATAAATGTAAGGGATTACATGTAATTTCGTTACTTTTAACGGATTACGTACAAGTCTGGTCTCATCAATCGAAAAACATTGTACATACCCCACGGTGCCGCGTTATCCGAACAGGATTTGGGAAAGGTCTCAAATGACACAGCATATCCAATATACAGTGTCGACGATAGTCACTTCACGACGATGGGACGAAATCCAGCGTGTTTTGGGGCACGTTTTGAAGAGAGCTGCTTTTTTTGCACAGCTTCAAAGCAAATGAACGAACGTGTCTATTCCGTCCCCACACATTGAACCCAACCCTATCAACTATTTTTCGCGAAACCCGGAACATAGCCGGGAAGGCTTTTTGGAGATTATCTCAACGGAAATAATCCCCCAAGAACGTTGAACTGCCTGCGTCGCGTGCTGCTTGACGTTCGCTCTCTTCGTTCGTTTCCTGCGAAGGCCGTTCAGGCAACGAGCCCTGGTATTTCCTGGTTCTCACAGTGGAAGATAAGTTATAACACACAAAGCGTGAGCATCCTAAACAGGCAGATAAAGTAAAAACTTCCAAGAAATGCCGGTGAACTCCGAATGCACAATGCAGGTGGGGAGCCACGCTGACCGGGTTTCCACAGCTCAGGCGGGTGGCAGAAATTTCTGGCTGATAGGGGTCGCTCGGTTCGCAAAATGGCGGCGGCCAGAGAGCTCTTTTGCAAAGGTCTATAGCTACCTATACGGTAGCGGAGTTGCGCATTCAGGATCGGCGGGCGGCCGTAGCTCCGGCTTTCCTGCACTCCCTGGATGCTTTGCTCGTCACGTGACTGAATTCGGCATATAGTGGCGCCGCGCGCGCCGCCGCGCATGGAAAACAGAAAAGGAGGAGAAGGAAGCGAAAGCAGGGAAATATACGCCGGGTCGCGTGCAACGTCGGCGGAGCGACCGTAGCGGTGGCTTTCCTGCACGGCGGTGGATGCTTTGCTCCTCACATGATCGATCTCGGCGAATAGCGGCGTGGCGGCGCGGGGAAAACAAATGCGCAACTCTTCCTCGATATCGCGGAACTCTATACTCCGTTTCACCTTATGTTGTACCGCAGCGAAGGCTAGAAGCGCGAGCTCATAGCGTTGGCGGCTGCCCTTGGTGCACGAGAGCTTGTGCCGCCGAGGTGTGCCCTAGAGCAAGGAGCTCGCGCTTGTAGCCTTTCCTGCGGTACAACACAAGGTGAAACAGAATATAGTATGGCCAGAAAACTGGCTCGTGGCACTGTTGTTCCTCCTCTGCTCTTTATTTCCTTCTTTCCGCTGCTCGCCCGTGCATGTTCAGCGCTCAGCGCGTGCTCTCGCTGACACATATTCCAACAAACGTGCCAGTGGTAGGTTGGGAGGTAGGAACGTTTATTTCACTTTTTTTTGCATTAGGAAATGCTGCGATCAAAGGGTTTAGGGTACAGGAGCAGGGGACAGGGGGCCTCCATTCTTACTTGTTGGCCCGGTTGGTGCGACGGCGTCGGAGGATAGATGTGCGGTAGGCTTAGGCTTGGTCTTTTGTCTGGGCTGAGTGGTAAAGAGCTGAGTGCCTTGAAGCCGCGTGCCGACATGGGGAGCTGCAGGGTCCTGGATGTACGCGAGCAGCGATCGCCAGAGCTCGATAGCGGTCAGTTTGGGGAAGGAGGGGTCCGGGCAGGCCCAGTCATGCAGCGAGGTATGTCTTAAACTCTGCAGGATGGTAGCCAGGGTGCGGGTCCGGGGCTCCGAGTATAGCGGGGAGTCCCAGAGCAGGTGCTCCAGATCAGCGTTTTTATGGCACAATGCGCATGTACAAGGAAGGTTGGTGGTAGCAGCACCACTGCCCTTTTCGCGGTGGCTGCTGCTGTGCTGACGGAACCGCTGTAGCAGGTAAGGGGCGAGGATGATCCCGGTCTGAATTTGGCGGAGAGTGACAAGCTGTCGGCGAGAGAAGAGTTGAGAAGGAGGGAAGGGTGTAAGGAGGGGATTGGCGGTAGCCAAGAGGTAGGCTCTGCGGTAGTGCCGTGCCTTGAATATTTCTTCCGCTGGGTCGGGTGGTAGTGCGCGGGACTCTACTTCTTCGGGAGGAAGGCAGCTGTATCTTCGGATCTTGCTCTGGCCCGCACGGATAGTAAGAGCGCGCGTGCGAGGCGGTGTGCGTTTTCGTTGCCGGGTATTCCGGAGTGTCCGGGTGCCCAGTGTATTGTGAGGTCGTGCCCGAGAGCACGTAAGCGTGGCACGGAGAGTCTGAGCTGCTGAACAGCAACGGTGGTGTGCCGAACATCCGCACAAGCCCGATGTGCAGCTTGAAAATCTGTAAAGAGGTGGAAATGGGTCTTGGTGTTGCTGTTGTTGGAGGAATCGTTTGCGAGTCGAACATAATCTATGATAGCGTGCATTTCTGCTTGCTTGCCCAGTTCGCCCAGAAGCGGAGCCCAGCTAGCTCATCTACCCGAGCGAGGGTGCCAAGCTGGGCAAATCTTGTTCTTTGATACTTGCTTTGTTCCGCGCTCCAGGGTTGGCAAATCGATTTCGTTAGAGGCTCACAAGCCAAATGGGTTTAACTATTCATGAATTAAAAACATATTCAATCAATCAGTGAAGATGTTATCAAACGATAAAGACCATCTATAGGACATGCCTTGTCAGCATTTCGTGAATGAAAGAGCTTTTGTACGGCGTAAACGTTTAAATTTATTTTCGCTGTAAGTCAGAGCGCAGCCGACATAACAAGTCAATGTGGCCAATGAAGCAGAACCAAAAAAAAAAACGCTGGATGACGGAGCTTGACGCCTTTTAGTGCGTTTGTTGTCACCGGTTAAAGTAATCAAGCTCAAACCATGCACCACGGCTTTGCGCTTTTAGTATGCGTGTTTGTGCCTGTGTACCCTGTAGTCTTCGACTGCATTTTGATTTATGATAAAACAAACAATAACAGACGAAGAGAGAACTGGAGAGGACGCGGCGTAACTTTCAACTGAATGTATATATAATTTGGATGAAATGCTCTTAAAAATATAAAAACCGGCACACTTGGTAGAACGTTCTTCGTTTTTGTGAGTCCTTTTTGGCGTATTATACCGTGATGCAGAACCAAGTAGCCAAACTAGCCATCCTTATCCAATAGGGGATCCGGACATTTCGGTGTAGGACGTTTCGGTGTAGGGCGTTTCGGTGCGGTCTTTTCGGTGCACGGACTTTTCGGTGCACGGACTTTTCGGTGTACGGACTTTTCAGTGTACGGACATTTCGGTGCACGGACGTTTCGGTGTTGGACTTTTCGGTGCGCGGACATTTCGGTGCACGGACTTTTCGGTGCATGGACTTTTCGGTGCATGTTCAATCAAAATCGCGAGTTATTTTTTCTTTTTCTAAAAGTAAGAAGCACCATGTTAACAAAAAATGATTTTATTTTTCACTTTATAATCTTGTAGACTTGGTAATCCATTTACGCTCACTTACTGATATACGATCTAAGTGGCTTTGTTAGGCGCAGCACCATCCTGCGGGAGGACTGGAGACTTTGGACGTTATATGTTTCGTTTGCCGGTGTCTTTTTTTCCAACGTACGCACTAGATACATCACATTGTATTTACGCGTCGGGTCGATACAGGCTTTCTCGGCGTCCTCTGTAAAGGTATTGGCTTTAATATTTATTGGTAATGTGTGTAGGGAAGGCCCCAATAGCAAGAAGCTTGAGAATGTCGAAAATTACCCGAGACTGTGGTAAAAGATGGGAAACTTCATGCCAACTTTGAGATGTCCTTCTTCCTGTGTCCTTTTTCTTCCACGACATTTCCCATTTTTTTAACACAGTTTCCGGTAATTTTAATGTGTTTTATGGCTTGATTTATATTACAAACCTTGCGACGCGTGACGGATAGGAAGAACTTTAATTTATCCTGTCAGGTGTGCTAAACTATCGATGCTATACGATTTCGCGGTGCACGCACATTTGAAGATATTCCAAATTGTTCTGAGCTATCACACATAAACAACTTCTCAAGCTTTACGAAAAAATGGTGAGTGTGCAGGCGAGCTGGTGGATGTTGATCATGTTGAAAATAACCCGAGACTGGTAAAAGATGGGAAACTTCGTGGAAGAAAAAGCACACAGGAAAAAGGCCGTCTCGAAGTTCCGCGAAATTTCTTAACTTTAACTCTGGTTGTTTTTAACAATCTCACGTTTCTTGCTGTTGGGGCCTTTCCTACACGAATTACCAATCCTAAAGCCAATACCTTTAAAGAAGACGCCAAGAACGCCTCTATCGACCCAACGCGTAAACACGATGTGATGCGTCTAGTGCGTACGTTGGAAAAGATACACCGGAAAACAAACCATAACGTCCAACGTCTCCAATCCTCAAGCAGGATGGTACTGCACTTAAGAAAGTCACTTAGGTATATCAGTAAGTTACCGTAAATGGATGACCAAATCTACAAAATTATAAAGTGCGAAAAAATGAATTTCTAGCTAAAATAGTGCTTATTACGTTTAGAAAAAAAAAAAAAAAAAGAGATTCTGATATTGATTGGCCGTGCACCGAAATGTCCGTGCACCGAAAAGTCCGTGCACCGAAATGTCCGCGCACCGAAAAGTCCGTACACCGAAACGTCCGTGCACCGAAACGTTGCACCGAAAAGTCCGTGCACCGAAAAGTCCGCACCGAAACGTCGTACACTGAAACGCCCTACACCGAAAAGTCCTAGACCCTTCCAATAGCAGGCTTTTTGCTCAAGACGGGTGTTTAGAGGGGCGCTCTATTTAACAATCGCAACAATGTGGAGCAAGTTACAGACCTCAGGTTAAATATCAGACAGCATGCACTGGATAAGCTACCTCTCCACAGCGTCAAACCATGCCGCCTAGTTTCAGAGGCAGATTGCCCTCTCGTTATTTAGACGTTCCCAAAGCCCGATTTGTTTTCTCTCATTCAATTTCAAAATAAAAGACTAGAGAACTTATGGAAGGCTCTGACGAGTTCGTGCCTTTTTAAGAATTACAAAATACTTCTGCTGACAAAGCATGTCTGAAAAGGATATACACTATCCAACGCCACCGCTCTTGCGCCAAAGTGACAGCCCGGCCACCTAACCTTGCGGGTAAATTTTTCTCTCCTCTAGACCGAAAGACGAAGTCTGTCTCGAAACCTAGAAAACAAATATCCTTGGACAGCTACTTGGACAGCAGGTCAGTAATGTGCGAGATTTATATTTAAAAGGTCAGGCGGCGGTAGGTACATCCATATTATTAGTGGAGACACTGCAAGATTCTACGAAGGCGTGGTACTTTTTTTTTTTTTTTAGAAGGACAACATTATGCGACGGGTCGTCCCTCAGTCGAACTGCTCAGTTCTCGTATTTATTCTCCGCGTGCTACTGTTCTCATGAAAGTCTGAGTTCATTATCGGGGCGCCGAGACCGTTACAGGAAATAAGATAAAGCGGGCGCGATGGGTGGAAAAGCGGTAAGCAGCAACATGCGACTGAGTATCTGCTGACCGCTATCGATACCACATGATCCAGCACATGCGGCGATACGGTAAAAGGCGAGCGGTTCCTGGCCTGCATTTTGATCAGATTCGATGACACTGAGCCATCTACTTCCGTCCTGGATCAGTGGATTGAACTGGCACGGGCAATGAGCACACCTCGCCGGACTGTAGCTGCGCGTACGAGCGAAGTGTTGTCCCACAAACCTTGCACCGGGGTGGCGAAGCGTGGGCTGCATTCTTAACATGCCATCAATTATGTTGAGATGTCATCATCAGTACGAGCTCTGGCTAGAGCAACTCATCATCTGCAACACAATAGTTTTGGTAATGCAGAAGTTATGCACTGTCAAAACTATTGTGCGGCAGATGATGAGTTGCTCTGCACAACGTATCAGGCGAACGTTCGGTGTCAGCACACGCCTGCAAAGAACACGGCTACGGCCGCTGGTGAACATGTCGCAAAAATAAGAGTTTATATTTGAACACAGCATGGGTTTATAGACTGGATTTTTTAAAAAAAAGTGACGCTGGAGTGTGACAAAAGAAAAATTACCCGCAGGCCAAGGCTACATGAATGATGCATAGCCGCTACATAAGCGACCAAAGCATATAGAAGGCATAGTTAGTCATAACAACTCATGCATAATCATAATTAGAAACAAATAATTGAAACCAGCGGCATTCACCCAGGAGCTGAGTGGGAATCAAACCCCGGACCATGCCGTTCGACATCCTTGCTCGGCGAAGTATGACTTGCCGTCGACGGTCTCCTGCGGTAGCATGCTGTCCACAGCGAGTGATATTTAGTACAGCATACTTGGTTTGGCATACTTAGTTTGGAGGCGAACATCGAAGGCGAATTATACTTTGTTTAGCTTACGAAGTCCGCAGACGACAGTTGGTGATGAGTTATACTTAGTCCACGGTCGACCGTCGGCAGCTAGTCATACGTAGTCCAGCCTGCTTAGTCCGTAGCTGACCGTGGCCGGCGTATCACACTTGGTTCAACATACATAGTACGGAGTTAACCGTCGGCGCCGAGTCATACTTCGTCCGCGGGCTACAGTTGCTGGCGAGTTATACTTAGTTCAGCGTGCTTAGTATATAGGCGACCGCTGACGGTGGCTCATACTCAGTCTCGGGTACGCTAAATTTGACTCGTTGAATCTCTGGTCAAGAGATTCAATGTGTTAAAAGATCCATCTAGTTAAGAAGTCCAAATCCCTTGACGCGTTGGACCTTCTGACTCGCCGGACACGAGTCAAGAGATCCAGTGTGGGCCAAGAGGTCCAACGCACCAAGATATCCAACGAGTCAGGAAATCCATGGAGAGTCAAGGGGTCCAACGAGTGAAGAGGTCCAATATTGGATCTCTTGACTCGTTAGATCTCCTGATTCGACAGACGTGAGTCAAAAGATCAATTTTCCTTTTCCTTCGAGGTAGTATATTTTTTTTACCAGAGTTCAGGTATTTTACAATATAGCGCACTCTAACAAAAGAGTGTAATGGGGTACACCCATAAGGGGGGGGGGGGGGTGCATGCTTGTTTACCCTTTGGGGGAATATTTGTGCACCCCAAAGATGGAAGTATGTGTACACCCGTTGGATTGGTACACATGTACACCTTTTTCTGCACAAATCTCACTCAAAGGGAACACAGGTGCACCCATGAATTCAATGGTGTACGGCTACACCTCTTTCTATACCCAATGAAATGAAAGAGAACACAGTTGCATCCCATTCGAAGGTGTACCATTGCATCGCTTCATAAACCCGCCTCACTCAAAGGGAACACATATGCTCCCCGCTCAATAGTGTACCATTACTCCCCTTTCTACACCTACTGCCCTAAAAGGGAACACAGGAGCAGCCTGTTCAATGGTGTACTGTTACACCTCTTTCTACACCCACTGAATTCGAAGGAAACACAGATGCACCCGATTCAAAGGCGCACCGTCACGCCACTTTATGCACCCGCTTCATAACTAAGTTCATAAACCTATTTAAGACATCAAGGAAATCCTTAAAAAATGTATGCGCCCCGGTGATTGCAAAAAGGCAGGTAAACGGACACACAAGATTGTTTTCAAATCTCATAGAAGTTTATTAGACAGCCTATTCCGTAAACAAGTGCAAACTTGCAAGCAATCCGTGATATGTGAAGAGGTACAAAGAAGCTGTAACACAGCTGAGAAGATTACTAAGCAAACAAGAACCGGGGTGAGTCTTAGGTAGTGTCTATTCTCCCAGCAGCCAGCAGAATTATTTTCTCGAAATTCCACCAGCAGTCGCCAATCATTGGCGGTACAATCACTTCAACGAATCACGTTTCATCGACACACGATGTTTCATAGACAGCTCGGATTAGCTTTCCTATATTAGCTTCTCTTTTTTTTTCTTGTAATGAGCCGCCCCAGACTGTATTCGCTAAGTGACGTGTACGGGCGGGACAGGTGGGGTAACATCTTTGTAATGAGCCGCCGCAGACTGTCACCACGAAGCGGCGTGAACGGGTGGGCTGGGTCGGTAAGCACGCGCCTCAGAGATACACGCGCGACAAAATTTCCCTACAGCGTGCATTTCGCATAACGAGTGACGATGGAACGTTAGTGTCGACGAAACGTGTCTACAAAACGTGTATCAACGAAAAGATGTCCATGAAACGTGTTTTCACAAAACGCCGGGAGAATAAGAAAGCCAGTAGTCTGCCTGCAGTTGTCACATGATTGCAGACAGCTAATGGCAGGTGACTGCCGATAGAATTTCGGTGAAGTTATTCTCCCGGCTTCTAGGAAATAGACACTGCCCAATTCTAGAGGTAATCCGGAACGGAACGGTCAATTGTTGCAAAGGAGTAGGTTGCCGCGCACTTACGATGAAAATACCGGACTTGAAATATGTAATCCGAGATATATGTCGACACGGACACTGCAGAACAACCACACAAACACAAAAACGAAAAGAAAGGGGTTTGTGAAGATTCAATACGTTGTGGCAGAAACAGTAATTTGCCGAAGCGAACACTAAACGCATCGCATGAATTCCTTGGGCTTTTTTGAAGAAATCGCTGGTTGCCGATATGCGCGTAGGACTTTTCAAACACTGGAAGCCTTGGTACACTCGAATACGTTGTCACGGGCAAAATCTCTGGCAGCCACGCTGGTCGCAGCACAGCACACAAGAAACTAGGCCGGGAAGCAGACATTCCGGGATCGGAAAAAGCTACTATACGTCATCCGTGAAACCTTTACCACATGATCACCCTCCTGCCGTTACCCGCGCCCAGACAGCGGAGTCAACAAAAGTCATAGGAAGCTCATGTGGATATCGGTAGGATTCAATGTCAGCTGTGGCAAGAAAAATTAGGGTGAGAAAGAGACGAGGGGAGGGCTGGGTGTTTATGCAGAAAAAAGAAAACGGCAACTCATTTTTAAATAATAATAAAAAAACTCGCCGTAATACGAAGCATTTTACGTTTCTGTTTAGCATTTATCCTAAGAAACATGACCTCGTTGCACGCACCATACACCAAAATTTTAGAACGTCTGAAAGTCGAACATAATCATAGTTCAGTTCACATGGAGAGATGTTCACCTGGAAAATCAATGTTGCAGCTCGATCATTATAATTATTGTTTCACTTGCTTTTCGTCGATGCATTGTTTGATAATTCAATGCTTACGGTTAGGTTATGATGCAGCAGCAAATATTAATAAAGATAATTCGGTCGAACGTTCACCAGCCTCGCTGGTACTGGTAACCATCAAATTTAAATAGAATGTGTAAATTGTGACGTCATTGTTGCAAATATTTTGGTAATTGAAAAATGCGATGGAACAGAATTTTAACTTCTTCAAAAGGGATGTTGCTGACCTCAAAATAACATGGTTGCGGTGATAAGCAATTTGACATTTTAATGTTAAAGGGAACTCGACCTTGATATCGTTCTGAAATAACGTATCGTTTTTAAAATTTACATACAATAAAATGTTAGAGCCTCACCACCCCCCCCCCCCCCCCTGCCCTTGCTTTTCGGTTATAATTATATTTCTACGCGCTATAATAAGATGGTGTAGTTTAACGTGTTTTCTGGTCAAACCTATGGGTCCCGACAAATATAAAATCGGAGTCGCCATCTGTGAGAAGAAACAACTTTGCGCTTGGTGAGCTTTTGTTCTGGCTTATTAAAAAAGGTGAGTTTTTGTCCGTGAGTTTCTGAAAATTGGTGAGCTTATATACGGAGGCATTGTATCCGGCAAGCTTTTGTCTGGTGAGTTATTGTCCGATGAGATTTTAGCCGGGAATATAATGTATGTGTTCCATAAAGCAATCAATATGCAGACAACAAAAAACACGCGTTAGAAAAGGTTCCTACCTAGTATAAAACTACTAATGTGTACCCACACCAATAGAACACAATGGAAGAAACACCAGATAATTGCAATTGACAAGGGTGAGGGTTAATTACCTGTTTATTTACTTTCCCTTCCAAAGCCAGCAGGGCTAAGTTGACGAAAACCAACTCAGTCATGACGAAATATTGTGTGAGAAGTGTAATTTACCAGACACACGTGAAAGTGTGAATCAAACTCTATTGTCTCAAGTTTTCGGTGAAGGATGATAATGTTATCAATGTGCATGATAGCAATATGTTTATCTCAACTTCTCCTCATTTGTGCCCTCAGAAACACCACAGAGAAGCTGAAACCTTACAAAAGGTGTTGTGTGAGATCCAGGGTAAACCAAATTTGGGGAGATATCGCATAGTCTGAGTTGGAGAAACCATCCACGCAATTCCAAGAGTGCGCTTATGAAACGAGCTTTCTAAATACTCGACGTACTAGGTCCGTTTATACACGATATTACCGATGAAAGCTATTTAATAGGTTGAGGTTAAAAACGCAGGCTTTAAGAATTTGCTAACTATAGCTTAGTACTTACCATGCATGTCATAGTACAACTTATGATAAGCTAGATTTTTGTTTGAAAACAAGTTCGCACAAGAAGATTGACTAATAGTGCGTGTATATTTTGCAATGAACAATGGTTTGATCGATTTGCCCATTCGTTACAGGAAAAGGACACGCCACGGCCATGCAAGATGACGTCCTTTGCACGCTTTTGAAACGCGATTGTGTCGCGTTCACGCTGGCTCAAAATATGTGCTATTAGCACCGAGAAGTTCGCTTGGAGCCCCCTTACGGCGAACCGGGGTGACGTGACGGCGAGTACAGAATTTTCCCCCGACTCGTCCCGCTCGCCCTGTGGAGGCTGTGACGACGTTAGCTGTCACAGCTTGCAATTGTGCCTTTATCGAGGTATGGTATTTAGCTGCAGGCGAAACCTAAACCAACATTTTAGGCATGGTTGACAGGGCAGGCAACGCATGAATCGCAGCTGGTATATGAAGAAATATGGACACAATTGCAGGAGCATCACGATAGATTTACACAATAAATGCTGCTGATGGTCCGAATGAATTGGCAGGTTATGTATACTATTTAGTGTTTTCTTTATCTCTGTTTTTAAACAAGATTGCCAAAGCAGAAAAGCTGCATGCCGCTCGAGCAACATGTTAAATACAGTCTGGGTCATGGAGAGAGAATCACAAGTGAGGCAGCCCAAGTACAGGGGCAAAGTAAAGAAACAATCAACTTTATTTATATACATTGCTCGCATTTGACCTTTGCTGGATTCGGATAGTATTTGAATGGTCTCCACTGGTGGTGTCTGTGGACTTGTCTATATGATCCCTCAAGTAACGTACAACAAACTTAAGCGTAGGTGTTTGGCCTTTATTAGTCCCTTAGGCTCTAAAATTGAGATTTTAGCTAAATCAAATTGTCCTGAAGCTAAAATACCAGAAGCTTTTCTCACGCAAACTGTCACCCTTCATAGGTTCCAGATTTTCTGCTACTAGTGCAGCATCTACCACTGGACAGCCGTTCGAATGCTTGCTGTTTCTCCTGTTTTCCTCTGTTAGAGAGTCCACTGTAGGGAGTTTGGAGGCTGAGGAAGCTTTTGGGGACCTGCAGCAGTGTCTCTTTCAATTGGAAATGACAATTCAAACTAAACGGTGTAGTTTCCGAATACCCAAGGCTGGAATCAAGTGAGAGAATGTCAGGAAAAAGTAGATACATTCCAAATTACGGTACTATTGCTGCGCATATTTTGGAGAGTTCAATACATCTCATACAGGCAACTGGGGGCGATTTCGCCGTTTTTCCTGCTACCATACAAACTAATTTTCAGTGATTGTGCATCTTCTAAAAAATAAAACATGCCTGCATACGTGTATGAACTATATAATTAATTCACGAAGAAGCTACGATTACCCTGTTCCACAAGCACTTCAAAGGCCTTCAGACCCAGGCCTTTAAAACATCTGCGAACCAGCGCATGCTGAAGGCACGCGCAGAGTCGTGGTCGCGAGCTAATTTACCAAACGCCCAAAGGCCCTTAATATAAATGCCATTTCAAATGCCTGCAAAGCGGGATGTAATATTCTCTTAAATCATGAACATGCAAGGAACAAAACTCCAGCGTCTGAAACACTTACGCCGCCGCTCCACCGACCCCTCGCAAGATTGCCTTGTGTCGTGTGGACGGACGAGGAGGTTCATCGGCGGAATTGCCTCCGCCGATAGGCTTTCGGGATTTGTAACCCAATTATAAAGGTAAAAGTGGCAAGCAGGTTTATAAAATGTACGGAAGCACGTCAATATTCGCCTAACCCAGCGTCTTGTACACCGGGTAAACAGGTCCCGCCCCCCCAAGTGCTTGCGGCACACAACGGCCAAACCAAGAAACCGGTGCAGTGAAGCGAGCCGGATGCGGAGATCGTGGAGCGCAGTCCTTCCCCTGACGCCACAGTACACCTCACCCAATCAGGGCGCGGCGACCGCAGCGACGCTTGTGTTCGCTCTTGGGGCTAATAGATCACCTTGTAGGTACGTTTCTCTTGTGCGAAAAGCTAACTCAGTGAGCGCCGAAAAACAATGACGGTGCTGTGTGTTTGGAGGTCCCAATCTATTCCTGCGGACACTTCATTTCGCAGACATGTTTGTACCGTTGGTGTTTCGTTGTTCAACCAACTGATCCCGCGCTTAGAATTTTTTTTTAATTATCCAAGAGAGATCAGACAAAAAAAAAAAAAAATCAAGATGATAAACCGTACGCAGTCGAAACAAATCTGAGTGGTGTTAGTGGATATTGAGACACCGCGATGCTTATCAGCCCTCCAAGGGGCGACATATCTCTAACCCGTGAATGAGCAATTAAGCCGGAGCCGTATGACTGCTGTACTCTGTATCACCTCAAGATTGACCGTAGCGGAGGCTACGATCCAGTGCAACAGATCCTGCGCCGACAGTGTGTCACGTGACCTTCCGGTTCGGCGCGGGTACGCGCGGAGCGAGATGTCCCGTGACGCTCTCGAGGGATGGCTTCTAGCACCGGCTGCGGTCCCGGTCTATCCTTAGGTGAAACGGAGTATAACCTGGGGTCTTTACGTGCACCAAGCAGTAGGGATTACACGAACGCACGCCCATGCCGGTCCGCCGTACAACGTAGTGCCAGTTAGCAGTCATGCTGCACTCGCCATATCGGCGATATACTGCGGAAAGGCATATTGACCCTCTGGCTGACTGACAAACATTACGCTGTTCAAATCATCTACACACCCAAAATGTCCTGCCAGTTGAGCTCATGCTGCGTATACGCACCTCGTAAAATAACTGTTCGTTGATTTCTAAATTCAAGAAACAACCTGCGTCCCCGCGACCATATAGCGCGCACAACTCACGGGAAATTCCTCCGGCAGTCAAGCATACCGGTTGAAAAGATGGTGTTGGTCACCAGCCTTTTGAAATGAAAAGAGCACTACGCCGTGACACAGCCAGCCATTCAGTGTCCCGAAACAGCTGTCGTCCCCGTGGTCACTGTATCCTCTTCTCCCATCTCCCTATACTTTATTGCTTTGTTTTTATTTGCGGAATCCCACACCGTTGCACTGCAGTGACCGTCATGCTTCTCCTTGTCACATGAAAATCGTCATTCGTCGTTGTTTTGCTTTTCTTTGTTCCTTTTTCTCCTTTTCTTGTTGACTTTCAGCGAAGCCCTTTCCCCCCTTTCCCGGTGATCGGACAGGGAGTCAAGAGGTCCATCGACTCACAAGGTCCAATAATGGATCTCTTGACGCCTTGGACCTCCTGACTCGTCAAACACGAGTCAAGAGATCCAATGTGGGTTAAGAAGTCCAACCCGCCAAGAGATCAAATGTGTCGAAAGATCCATGGAGAGTCAAGAGGTCCAGCGCGTCAATGGGGCCAAAGCATTAAGCGGTCCAACGAGTCAGGAGGTCCAATAATGGTTCTTTTGATGCGTTAAATCTTTTGACTCGTTGGACCTCTTGACTCGGAATCTTCAGGAGTCAAGAGGTCCAACATGTCAAAAGATCCAACGAGTCAATAGATCCAATATTGGACCTCTTGACTCGTTGAACCTCTTGACTCGCCATGGATCTCTTGACGCGTTGGATCTCATGACGCGTTGGACCTCTTGACCCATATTGGATCTCTTGACTCGTGTCTGCCGAGTCAAGAGATTCAAAGCGTCAAGAGATCCAATATTCGATCTCTTGACTCGTTGGACCCCTTGACTCGCCATGTGATCGATTATTCGAAGGAGGGGAGGGGGGCTGCCTATAAAGAAGAAAAATACGGGACAAAAAAGAAAGAGGAGGGAAAGGGAAAAAAGCACGGACTAAGTGTCATCATGTCAGACTTGTGCCTATCTCAAATACTCTACTCAAGATACTGTATTTCAAATACCTTTTGAAGTATCTTGGTATCTTGCAAATACTTTTCATATCGAGTATTTGATACTCTATCTTAATTACAATTCTGAGTATCTTGCGAGAGAGTGAAACTCGTGAGTGGGGCAATAGCGCGGCTTACTTAGTACTCTGCCCTTCGCTGCCCGTGGCATCAGCGGACGTCTATCTAAAGAACACCGTAGTAAACTGCAGTCGGTTCGTGCTCCGTGCGTTTTTGAACAGCACCAAGAAAGGTACACACGGCAAACGTGAGTTTACATTTCCTTGTTTTAACCGCCGTCCTAATTAATTGTTGTTATGAGTGTCCTTTTTTATTACTTATATTTATTTACTGGAAACTTTTTTTTATTCACCAACGTCTCAACCAAGGCTCGACCTGTTCAGAACCAAAGAAAGAAGAATATTTAGCCAAACCTATTCATTATTGAATTATCAGCTTACTGTTACAACTATGTTTTGCTATTGTCTGGCAATATATGCCGGTATAGTAAGATGGACATAATTCTTATTTTAGTTTTGGCTAGATTTATGATGACTTCTACAGCTTTGCGATTTCAACAATGGAGAATTTTAGTAGATCGTCCCGATGAGTCCGATAACGATACTCGATACTCCGCCGCCGCCTTTGCGCACTCATCATATCGTTATCGGGGGTATCAGAGGTATCGGAACGATCTACTAAAACTCTCGAATATCAGGCAACGGCTGCAACGAGGAAGCTTCGCTCTATTTTTGAGGTAAATAGTACTTCCATTGGTCCGCTAAAAAATCTCAATGCAGAGCATAAAGCATTCGTGAGGCACAATATGGCACTCCCATGCGGTGCTTCAGTTCAAAGGGTGCTCAGCGTAGCAGTTGACATATTGAGTAAGAAATAACGCAAAATGTCAGACGAGACTTTCGAGAGTCAGCTGTTGCTCAAAATACTCAAGGTCATTAAATAGAACAGGTTGCAACAATAAGAACTTGAATAACCTTCTTCCCTTTGTTTCTTACTTCAGGGCAATAATGTTGAAAGTAACGCCGCGAAAGTAACGGATTACTTTTTGGGGTAACGGTCACTTACTTTTATTGGAGGGTAATTGTAATTGTAATAAATTACAATTTAGCCTCGAGTAATTGTAAATGTAATTCCTTACTATTTTTCAGTAACGTGTACAAGTCTGATCTCAAATACATTTTTGACATTCCGCCTTGCATTTACCGAGTTTTTCGGTATGAAGTGGCGTGGGCGTGGCACGAGCAAACGTGAACATCCTTCTGAGCAACCAAATCCTGGTGCTAGCTCCGATTAACTACGGTGACTTTGATTGAGCTCGTGAAAAGAACATCGCTTTTTTGCCGATTGTGACTCATATTTAAGCCCAAAGTTCGTACAATGAAGGTTATCCTGTCGCCTTCCCAAAGGCGCCTTTTGTTTCCTAGAGTTTCCCCCCAAAAACTCCTCAAACAAAACGGGTGGTTCTACGGAAGTAAAGATTGCCACACTGAGGTGCAATGCAGACCGGGAAACGACCTACGGCAAAGTCGTTGATATTTGCAAAAGTCCGTGTTAAACACAGATTTTGAATATGAACGTTTTTTCTTTTTTTTTTTTTAATTTAACGAGGTTTAATAAATAGTTTGGACAAATGTCACGTTACCTTGAAATACCGAATATAAATGTCTGAGCTAACTATTCGTGCGCGTCGCAAGCATTAATAGTACTATATTACGGAATAAGGTCATGAAGTTGTTACAAGCAGCGAGGCTAGCAATTATATTGTCTTGGCATTTTCTTTGCGTGTGATCAGGCATTTCTAAAACTCTGATTATTCAGTAGGCGAGTTAGATATAACTCAAGTTTGCATTATTTGAAGTTGACTGAATATATTTTTTTCGTCCTGCGGCAACGTTGTAGGGTGACTTCGTCGAGGGTACTGGATGCCTGCTACCTTGGACTCATCTCGTGACAGTTGTTAACACTGTTTACTGCAGGTAAGCGTAGTGCGATATTTTATTTTGATTTTCTTGCTCCCATTTGTGCACTTGAAATGGGGCTCTTGATCCTTATGTTTATTTTGTGTGTGTGCTGTTTGTTCATTTCCGAGAGAAAATTGAGTGTATACTTCGAGTAAATAAATTAGAGTAAGACACACAAGGTGCTTGAGTGTGTCTTTTTCGGTGTTATTTTTTTGTGTTTTTGTGCTTGTGTGCTGTGCTTCTCATGTCTAAATAAAACATAGATTCAATTTTAAATTTTAATCTGGCAAATTACTTCGGCAAAAAAATTTACATATCTGCCGAAGTTCGACATTCGGCAGTTAGAAATTATTCGTGCGCTTCGCAAACATTAATAGTAGTATATTACTGAATAAGGTCATTAAGTTATTGCCGGCAGAGAGACTAGCAAGTATATCGTCTTGGCATTTTTTTTTCTGCGTGTGAGCAGGCATTTTTAAAAGCTGATCATGCAATAGGCGAGTCAGATGGCTAAGTTTGCATTATTTGAAGTTGATTGAATATATTTCTTTCCTACTGCGTCAACGCTGTAGGGTGATTTCGTCGAGGGTACTGGATGCCTGCTACCTTGGACGCAACTGCAGGTAATCGTAGTCAGATATTTTATTTTGATGTTCTTGTTCGCATTTGGGCATTTGAAATGAGGTTCTTGATCTTTATTTTTTCTTTGTGTGTGTGGTGTTCCTTCATTTTCCAGAGAAAATTGAGGGTATACTTCGAGTAAATAAATTAGAGTAAGACACACAAGGTGCTTGAGTGTGTCTTTTTTGGTGTGTTCTTTTTCTGTGTTTTCGTCCTTGTCTGCTGTTCTTCTCATGTCTAAATAAAACATAAATTCAATTTTATTCTGGCAGAGTACTTCGGCAAAAATATTTGCATATTTTCCGAAGTTCGGCAGTTAGGGTTGGCGGTCATAGGGATCTGCTGTGGTGCTGAGTAGCTAATTTGGTGTAGCGCTCTGTGGTGTATGTTCTTCGTCTGTCCTTGTCTTAAAGCACAATCATGTTTTCTCACGTACAATACCAACTCGCCCAACAATCAGCACTTGTATATACTAACCTTCTACAGTGGTTGTACCCCTTTGACTAAGATTTGTTAGTCACCTAAGTAAATTGGGGTGACAAATTTAAACATGACCGGTGAATACAAAGTGCTTACTAATCTACGATCACCACCCGCCATGTGATAATTTTAGTCAGTGGTAGTTAGTCAACAGTTAAACTGGTCACGTCTGGTAAGTATGGTCGATGCTTTATAATGCTGGAATCTGTGGCCCATCAAATGGTCCAAATGCGTCTTAGAAAAATCTAATATTTCTTCACAGTTTCTTCAAATTGGGTATGATATGTTTCAACTTCATATCACATGATTTCCACATTTTTTTTTGGTTCCAGGCAGGCCGTGCAATCTACCCGGTGGCTGTCAGCTCAAGCCTAATTAATCCTGAGGCGCCTAGCTATGTGGCAGTGGAGGGAGACCTCGAAGCCGCGTCGCCTGTTGAGGCAGTCCTGGTTGCATTCTGCCTCTAGTTCATCTTTAGCTACGACCATAGCCCCGAAAGTGCTGTTCCAGATGCCTTTGTTGCGCTTAGTGGTTTCATCTTAGAACGTTTATAAGATGTCTAGTCATGCCATTGATTTTTATGCCATTTTGTTTGTGACAGCCACAATAAAACATTGTCATTTACTTTCAGAACTAGGCCGTCTTCATCTATTATAAGGCCCACCCTTGAAGCACGTTCTATCACACCCACAAAAGGCCATAGTACCTTTCTTTAGGGGGTAAAAGTGATTTCATCAAGTGTACATTTAACCTGTAATAAGGTGGTGAACTGGGCCAGTTCGCTGCTGTTATACATGATGGGGAAAACAGCTCAGAAAGCGCGGACTACGAAGAACAACCACGACAGGACAGCACTTTTCTGTCGTGTTTGTTCTTCGTAGTCCGCAATTTCTGAGCTGTTTTCCTCATCGTGTGCATTTAACCCCAAAGTGGATCATGGTTCCCTCCAAAAGGAGGTAAAAGCAGCGCCCTCAATTACGTCGTCTTACCTCTCAAAAGGGTTGAAATTCCCCCCTAAAGGAGGTAAAGGCTGACCCTGAAAGGACGCACTTTTAACACTAAAAGGAACTAAGGTTACCTCCAAAAGGAGGCAATGCTGCACCCTAACCCAGGGGGTAAGTTTGCACCCTCGTTGCAGGGGGTAACGATACCTCCAAAGGGGGTTGCCCTGTGTGCAAGTCGGTTACCCCATTAAGGAGGGTACTACAGTACCCTTTTTTTTTTTTAGGTCTCCTTAAAGAAGGAATCCTTCGTCGTGCACGACAGCGGAGTTAGCGATCGGAACCGCGTTCTAGTCTTCGGCACAACCTTGATTTACTCTCAAAGTCTAATGCGTGGTTCATGGACGGGACGTTTAGAGTCACGCCGTCCATATTTTTTTCAAGTGTACACAATCCGTGTCATGTTGAAGGATGCGGCTGTACCCTTGGTGTCAGCTCTGCTTCCAAACAAAACTGAAGGGACCAACAAAAGGTACGAATTATATTGAAACTAAGTTTGAATGGTAAACTTGTTAATTTTCGTGACTGACTAAGATGACCGGTGGTGCCATTTCCAGGTTCTTCACTGTACTTTCGAGCGTCCTCGTGCAGCCCGCGCTGGAACTGGTGTACTGCGATTTTGAGTCCGCCGCTATCATCGCCAGTGGCAACAGCTTCCCCCAAGCGCGAATTCAAGGGTGTTTTTTCCACCTTTGTCAGGCGGCTTACCGCTTGGATTCCAGGCACACTACGGGTCAGATGAAGAATTCGCGGTTCTGGTAAGTTCGTGCGTTTGCTTGTGAGTTAAGGATTATACTAATTCATATAGCGCCATGTTTATTCCATTTCAGGTGAGGATGTTGCCTGCCTTGGCATTTTTGCCACCTGCGGAGGTACCCGACGCATTCGAAGACCTCGTGGCATTGTTTCCACCCAAAGCCATGCCCCTTCCACTGTACTTTGAGGACACGGACATCGGACGTCGTTGACGGAATGGGCTGTTGTCTGCAATATTCCCGACGAGCGTGTCGTCCGTCCACAGATCGGTCATAGAAGGTCTTCCTGGCACGAACAACTCAGCCGAAGCATGGCACCGCAGCTTCCAGGTCTGTATCATCTTTATATTAGGCGTATCGCCGTTTTCCTTAGCTGAGCTATATCAGTTGCCATCTCTGATTATTTACAGACGAACATCAACTGCACCAGACCGAGCATCTGGTCTTTCCTTGGATGCGTACAGAAGGAGCAGTCCCTGCAAGAGGTGAGGATCGCACAGCTGGATGGCTGGTCAGCAACCGTCCGGCCTAGCAGCCAAGTGCCGGGCTCTCAATGAGCGCATTGTAAGAGTTCTGGGAGACCACGACAGTGATCGACTGCTTTTGACGGTCGAAAGCATCGCCCGAAATGTTCGGTTGTAAACCGCGCATCGCATAGAATCTTAATCTCCACATTTACCCCATCTTGCGAATAAACAAAAATTTGAACGTTCTTTTCATTGATTTCTCTCAAATGTTCAGTTCTGGCCGTTTAATTCCTCCATATTTTTTTCAAGTGTACACAATCCGTGTCATGTTGAAGGATGCGGCTGTACCCTTGGTGTCAGCTCTGCTTCCAAACAAAACTGAAGGGACCAACAAAAGGTACGAATTATATTGAAACTAAGTTTGAATGGTAAACTTGTTAATTTTCGTGACTGACTAAGATGACCGGTGGTGCCATTTCCAGGTTCTTCACTGTACTTTCGAGCGTCCTCGTGCAGCCCGCGCTGGAACTGGTGTACTGCGATTTTGAGTCCGCCGCTATCATCGCCAGTGGCAACAGCTTCCCCCAAGCGCGAATTCAAGGGTGTTTTTTCCACCTTTGTCAGGCGGCTTACCGCTTGGATTCCAGGCACGCTACGGGTCAGATGAAGAATTCGCGGTTCTGGTAAGTTCGTGCGTTTGCTTGTGAGTTAAGGATTATACTAACTCATATAGCGCCATGTTTATTCCATTTCAGGTGAGGATGTTGCCTGCCTTGGCATTTTTGCCACCTGCGGAGGTACCCGACGCATTCGAAGACCTCGTGGCATTGTTTCCACCCGAAGCCATGCCCCTTCCACTGTACTTTGAGGACACGGACATCGGACGTCGTTGACGGAATGGGCTGTTGTCTGCAATATTCCCGACGAGCGTGTCGTCCGTCCACAGATCGGTCATAGAAGGTCTTCCTGGCACGAACAACTCAGCCGAAGCATGGCACCGCAGCTTCCAGGTCTGTATCATCTTTATATTAGGCGTATCGCCGTTTTCCTTAGCTGAGCTATATCAGTTGCCATCTCTGATTATTTACAGACGAACATCAACTGCACCAGACCGAGCATCTGGTCTTTCCTTGGATGCGTACAGAAGGAGCAGTCCCTGCAAGAGGTGAGGATCGCACAGCTGGATGGCTGGTCAGCAACCGTCCGGCCTAGCAGCCAAGTGCCGGGCTCTCAATGAGCGCATTGTAAGAGTTCTGGGAGACCACGACAGTGATCGACTGCTTTTGACGGTCGAAAGCATCGCCCGAAATGTTCGGTTGTAAACCGCGCATCGCATAGAATCTTAATCTCCACATTTACCCCATCTTGCGAATAAACAAAAATTTGAACGTTCTTTTCATTGATTTCTCTCAAATGTTCAGTTCTGGCCGTTTAATTCCTGCACATTTTGGTTAAAGACAACGTGACTAAGCAGGCGAGCTGGTTATTATAAGACATTCTACAACCCGAGGCGGAGGTGAGGAACAAATACAAACGTGTCAAGTTCCGTCTCGGGTTGTAAAATGTCTTACATTGTAGTTGCGCACATTGTAAGAACACAACGTGACCGGTGCAAGTACTATTTAATGAAGCTTAACGAAGTACTATTTTTGTGTTTCAGAGTGGTTGTTATAGTCGGTCATGGGCCAATGAGTTTGCTTCCCTTCATAGCACGAGCGCGCACGCACAATCAAAGCACGGCGGAAGCTAACGTGCGCGTTCTTTACTTGTCGCCGATAATACACCATTCTCAGGTACGGACCAGCGTGCGATATTTACAGGCCAGCACGTGCGTGTTTGTCGCTTAGAAAAGCGAACAAAGCACGCGCCATACGCACAAACTCGCAAAATGGCAGCTGCCAGAAGCTCTTTTTGAAAAGAAAAATTTATATAAGGCCATTTCGCTTTTTTTAGTTGTAAATTATTTTTTATTAGTGATTCAAGTCGAACTGCAAACGCAGGATTGGCGAAAAAAATAAAATGGTGACGAAGTGGACAAGTGCCCAGTTGCCCTCTGTTACGACTTCCCCGTGCACGGGATGCCCTATGACGACTTGCCCTATTTGGCGAGTTTACTTATGACGAGTTAGCTGTGACGAGTTGGCTTGTGTCGAGTTCTCCTAGACCCGGATCATTTGGACAGCCTAATGTTTGGCAGTCATCCAGAGGGTCAGCATGTCGCAGTATCTTGACGGCCAGTGCAGCATGACTGCTGACTGGCGCCACGCTGCACGGAGGACCAGCATCGGCGTGCGTTCGTGTAATCACTACTGCGCGGTGCACCCAAAGACCCCAGTCTATAACCCGTTTCACTTAAGGATGGATCGAAGCCCAGGCAAGAAGCCGAGAGCGTCACGGGCCATCTCGACCCGCGCGACGCGTTGACCATCTTCGTGTTCGAGGCATTTTAGAGTTGGAGTACCCCTTTTCTTGCTGTGCATGCACACGCTTCACTGGCTCGTGTTCAAGTTGAGCAGCATTGATCAAAAGCCATGCACACTTTCATTCGTCTTTCGATGTATCGCGATAGTACGTATATATCTATGTATATATACATATATTTTTTTTTTTTGCATAAACACGGAAATCATATATTGCTTCTCATTTTAATGTACGGCACCTATAGACCATTCCATTTAGCGCTCTCTGGGCGGCACCATTTCGTTAGACAGCAGCGCCCTTTCCATACATCCGGGAAATTCAGCGGGTTCGGCGGGGTAAAACGAGAGAGAGGGCACGCGCCCGACTCCGCTAGCAGACGACAAACCGGGAGGTTGCCATTCTCCATCTTTGGGCTGTATCGGCGGGCTGTACGGAACATCAAACTCTCGCTCGTGGCTGCCGTTGTGAAGTGGTTCGCGTTCTTAGAATAGTTAAGGCTACTCCAAAATCATCCTATAGCTCTCTGTTGTTCTATTTCGGTAAATGATCAACTAGCGTATCTTTTTTCCGTTACTTAAATAGCGGTTGAGTCAGCCGGCAGTACAACCCTCAACTACTGCGTGTATTGCGGCAGGAGAACACGTTTTTATTTATTATTTCAGACTTCCACTCATGGTCGCTAAAGGCCTACATCAGTACGAACTTTGTATAGTAAAAAAGGTACAGCAACCGGGTTTACTTTTCGCCGGAGAGACCGGCCAATCTGACACAGTTTTCCCTATTTTTTTTTTATTTGCACGCAGGTAACAGCGCATTTAGACACGGTTAGTCTTTTTATCGAGCATAGCATTACACGATAACTTTCATATCAAAATTCGCGCATCTGCGCTTGAAAATTCCAAAATGACGCGATTTTAAACAGAGTTTGCACGCCAGCCGGATGCTAGCTACAGCCCACTCGGCGGAGCAGACGACATGCGGGTAAGAGGGGGAGGGCATTTTTTTCTCTCTATTACCCTCTCTGCTATGACCCTAATGAACGGTCTATAGTCGATGACAGGTCAAGAACGAAGAGGAAGCCCCTCCCACCTCTTTCCACTTTGGCAGAGCGAACGCTGGAGAGGAGGTGACCTCCCCTCCACCGTTCGCTCCGCTGAAGTGGAAAGGGGTGGGAGGAGCTTCCACTTCGGTCTTGGCCTGTCACAGGCTATAGTCAATTTTGCCCGTGGAAACTGAATTATTTTATCCGCACGTAATAAAGCCGAGAAAAAAAAAAGACATTGTATACCTTCCATAT
This sequence comes from Ixodes persulcatus, assembly GCA_013358835.2. Lineage (NCBI taxonomy): Eukaryota > Metazoa > Arthropoda > Arachnida > Ixodida > Ixodidae > Ixodes > Ixodes persulcatus. The sequence goes on from JABSTQ010010835.1 coordinate 247,787, forward strand.
TTTCGCGACATATTTGGAACCTTGCATTCCATGTTCCATTACAGGAACCGCTTATCAAGTGCTAATTTAAATTTCAATATCTCTTATATCGAACCTGAAAGTTTATTAGAAATGAAAAGTTTACCATAATATCAACCCGCCTTTAAAAAATGTATATATGTTTTAAGTTATTGTTTTGAATTATTTTTTTTTTGTCATATTGCCTTCCGATTAGCCAAGTTCGATACTTTACCCGCACGAAAAGAACCGGTGAATTATCGGGAGTTCCTCTCTTCGAAGTGTCCATCTAAGGCGCATCCTAAAGGAGCCTTGAAACGATTTTTCTAATTTTGCTACATACTACTTAGAATCACTTCCTAACGGTAATAACTTAATAAACTTGCCTTAGTTGTTCTTTCTAGGCAATGGCAGCAGGGTGTCGAACCGAAATGTGTTCCATTCCGGTTTTCGTTCCGGTTCAGGGAAAACTGTTCAGCCCCGGTTCAACTCCGGAGTAAAAAAAATAAAGGTTCAAGCCGGTTCGTGCTCATATGCTACAAAAACAATTGAGGACAGCCAAAGAATAACTATGCATATTTTACAAAAGTGTTACATCTAAAAAGCAAAGCCTCACATTACTGTGTGGAACGAACGAGCTAGTGCTGGGACACCTCGGGACGTGCGTGAAAGCGCAGTTCAATGTCAGGCAGCCGACCGAAGAAGCAGGACGTCGGTCAAGCATATCCGGGGAAAGACGGCACCTCTCAGACGATAAAATGAACTTCAGTGCAGAAAAGGCTCGCTCCACGCTGACCTGGGTCGCAGGCACTCCCAGGACTAATTGCGCCAATGCGCAGAGTTCTGGATGGCGCTCCCGTCTCTCCTCCCAAAACTGCAACACGTTAGCGTCCCTTGAAAGCCGCGGCTCCTTGTCTAGCATTTCCAGGAGGCATGCTATATAAAGAGGGCTACTGGTACCTCGAACGTGCACGCCAGCCTCAACCTCTTTTCCTTGAGGAGCGCTTCCAGGGCGTCTTCCGGTTCTGGAGCTGCCACACTTTTAGAAGACAAGGTAGAATCTTGCTTGCATTGCAGAGCTGTGATCCGCCTCCAAGTCTTTGTCAAATGTAACGTGGCCCTGTACTTTTGCTCAGGGGTGAGAAGAAGGCGGTAGCAGGGATCCATGTACACTGCTGCACAGTAGACATCCGTGTCAAGAAGTTGTCGCTCCTTCTTTTTCATTTACTGGACCTTTGCTAACGGCGACGATATCTTGGAAGTGTTCATGGAATATCTCAGCCATGCGCCGTAGAAATCTCCTAGAGTGAGCTGTTCCTTCTGCAATGGCATCGTCGCCACTTCTGCCGGGCGAAGCGATACTGCGAGCATTTCGACTTCCGCCCATACGTCTTCAGTCGACCTGGAGCTTTTTTCTTTTGAGAGCAACCCTCCAGCGAAGCCTCTTAGTACAAGTAGCAGCATATGCAGCGTGGACATCCACCGCGTTGGACACTCAAGCACTGGTTTCTTCAATCCTAGCTTCCTGATCAGGGACATAACACATATTGGACACGTAGTCTCTTAACAAGCGCACGGCTTTCGCCGGTTTGCACAAAAATAAGGTTTTTTTTTTTTTTTTTTTTTTTTTTTACAATTTCGGTTTATTTTTTCGGTTAATGTGCTCTTCGCCACGCACTTTTCACGTGACCTGACTTCTCGTATGAACCGAAAACCGCATTGAAAACATATCGGTTCACATAACATAACGAAAAATTATTTCGTTCCCGTTCAACTCCGCTTCGAGCGAAAATAACGGTTTTTTTCCGGTTTTCGGTTCACGGTTCGGGTTCGGTTCAATACCCTGAATGGCAGTCACCAATAAAATTCGAGAAATATGAGCATCGTTCATCCCCTCAACTCGGAGCCAGAGCAAGCGGCCACGTGGCCTGGTGCCTATCGTATACCTTTAACGTTAATCTTACCCACGCGCTGGGGTTGGCAAAGTAGAGAACGCGTGCTGAGCTCAGACATTGTTAAGGCCGGTTCAGACACTTGCGTTTGAGTGCGTTTGACTGCGTTGCGGCGAGAACCGAAAGCGAGTCACCGGCACATCTGCGCTTCGTATGAAGCGTGAAATCCAATTCAAGGAATCTTCTTGGCACGCGATATAAGCAGCAGGGATGTCCTGGTGTCTCGCTGCCGCAACGCAGTCAAACGTAGTCAAACGCAACTGTGTGAACCGGGCTTTAGAGTTGGGCTATTCTCATGACCGCAGTGGGTGGACACGAGCCACTACCCGAGTGTCCGCCGAGGCATTCATTGTTACGAGCTGAAGTCGAGTGCTCACGTAGTTCTCGTGTCCGATCCACGCATGAGCCGCGCTCGACTGTCGTCAGTCGAGTGATTTCGATTCCACAGTCACGTCATCCAGCTTTGCAAAGGCAAGACTGAAAGAAATAGTCCCCTTTTATCTTCGCTATTTCACAATTTCACCAAGACAAAAATGTTTATGAATCAGTGGCGGTCTGTGCGAGTATACTTGTACCAGGCTGGGACCAGTACGAACCGGCAAGGTTATGAACGTTCCAACCCGATAACGTTTCATGATGAAATGATTTTAATGTTCAAAGAATCTGGTGCTTGTCACTTTTGTTTGGTTTGGCAAAAGTAAAAAAACAAACAAAAAAAACACTCCTTGAGTTTTTAAAATGTCACGAGTGTCCGGAGAAATCGTGAAGAGGAAAGGGGACTATTCTCCGTCCTGGAGCCGCTTGTGCCGGCCAAGAAAAATACGCGTGTGACGTGAACTGGTTGAAATTGTATTGAGTTAGCAAGCTCAGTAAGTACGAGGGGCGTTCATAAAGTTCGTATTATTGTCACGAAGGAATAGAGATTCAGCAATCAAACTCGAGTAGAAGTTGAGACTTTTTCTACATAATCGCCACCAAAAGTTACCCACTTTTTCCAGCGATGCACCACATGCCGGAGGCCACAGTTATAGAACTCCTCGTTTTGAGTGTTCAGGAATCGCTCCACTTCAGCAATCACTTTGTCGCCGTCCTTGAAATGCTTTCCTCTTGTTTGGCCATACTAGAAACGTCTGCGCCATTTAACCAAAAGTGTCGTAAACTGGGACGTTGTCCCCGAACAACGCTCCCAGATTGGAATGAATATCCTTGGCATTGGTTCCCTTCAAATGAAAAAAAAAAAAACAGGATCACTGCATGTGCTTGGCACCGACGGGCGGTGCCATTTTTGTTTCGTCTCCCTAGCGGCGTTCCGAGCTACTATAGCATGCGATGTTTATGCTGTGCAGAAACTAGAGGGACGCGCTCTCATGTTGAAGCCTGTTTTCTTCCGTTTCCTTTAATTTTTTGTGCCGATCATACGAACTTTATGAACGCCCCTCGTATCTGCTCGATTTGAGGCTAATTCTTTTTTTTTTTTTTTAAATGTTGTCGTGAAGACGTGAACAGACGCGTCGAAAGCCTGATATTCTTTACTTTTATTACGCAAAGTTTTTGTGGTGCCATCTACCCAAAGCGAAGAAAAGCGCTCCCTCCCCACTCCCCATAGCCAGCGACACTAAACTGTATGTCTCCGGTTGCCCCCCTCGAGCCGGTTTTTTTGGTCGCAAACCTGAAAACGGTGCGTAGTCGGGGGGCGCATCAAACTTATATCTGTTTCACCTTTTTTTTTTTTTTTTAAAAACAAAAGCTAAGGCATCTATAGTAGGTTACAAGTCAAGAAGGTAGCGGCAAATGCCCCTCAAAGGGAATCATATATCCCTCCGCCACCTCCGCATCCAATAGCGTCCCATCGTTTCCGTGACGTTGCGGCCAACGCGCGAGGAGGGTCGTGCCTTTCTGTACATATTTGCTTTATCTCTCGACTTTGACTTCGCATTGTGGAAGCCACGAGAGGGAGATTAAGTCTTCCCCCTTCCGATGGAAACAAAGACGACTTTCGGGGATTAGCTTCCCCCTCCGATTGATACAAAGGCTGCTTTCAGGGGCTCGGTTCCTTCTCCGATGAATACAAAGGTCGATTTCTTAAAAAGTGGGGGTCGGAGACAAGTTGGCACTAGGGAGCCTTCATGTGCGCTTTGCTAGGGTGTTGCCACCCTATGTAATACCACTCGCCGACAAACCAGCAGCCATTTTGGTTCTCGGCGATAATCCGCGGGGCTTATAACCCTCCCGGAAGCACCTTATCTCACAAGTTCGGAGCAGCGTTGTGGAACCCGCGAAGGGAGGATTAGCATCTTCCCCCTCGGATGGGATTACCGATGGACACAAAGGCCACTTTCCGGCGCACGGGGAAACAATGAGAGGAACAAAATGGCGGTGGAAGAGGGTGTGGGAAAGGGAAACAGGCAGTTGGCATCACCCTAGGCGAAGCGCACATGAAGGCACCCTAGTTGGCACCACTCTGTGGCCATTATCTATCCATTGAAGCGGAACAAGGAGCGTTTCCAGTGAACTCTTCTTTCGATTGCGGAGGGATTTGAAACCGTCGCACCACGCTTGCGGGAGGAGCTTCTCCTACCTTCTTAACTTGTAACCGACTATAGTCAAAAATCGTTTTTCGATTTTCATTGTACAATATGCCTCCCCGCGACTAGGAGAGAAGTGGCAAGGGGCTTTCCGTGACCCCTTGGCAATATGAACCGGCAGTTCTCGAGTAATTGGAGCTCTTGACCCACAATGGATCTCTTGACTCGTGTCTGCCGAGTCATGAGATCCAACGCGTCAAAAGATTCATTATTGGACCTTCTGACTCGTTGGACCTCTTGACTCGCCGTGGATCTTTTGACTCGTTGGATATCTTGACTCGTTGGACCTCTTGACCCACATTGGATCTTTTGACTCGTGTCTGGGATTCAGAGCCTGAATATCCAACGAGTCAAAAGATCCAACGAGACGGAAGATCCACTAGTGGATATACAGGCTCGTTGGATATTCAGACACGTTGGACATTCAGGCCTGGTTGAATCTTTCGTCTCGATGAACATTCAGACTCGTTGGACATTCAGTCTCAATTGGATATTCCGTCTCAATGAATGTTCAGTCACGGGGGACATTCCGGCCTGGTTGGATCTTCCGTCTCGTTGGATATTCAGACTCGTTGGACATTCCGTCTCAGTTGGACATTATTTTTCGATGGCTATTCGTCTCTCCCGCCACGTAACCAAGTGGATACCTGAATTGAGCGATGCGTTTCGCATTGTTTACGTATTTCGAGCTGGTAGATCTTCAAATTTCTTTTAAAAAAATGCTGGTTGCTCAGGCGGATTCAGGTTGGTTAAATTTAGCTGTTAAGATCGACACAATTTCGAAATTGCCTAACAGCTAATAAATAATTGTGCTTGAATTTAACTTGTTTATTCTTATGTAGACCACCCTATTTGAAGGAACCGCTGGCCATTGTTCGTTTTGGAGAGGGATGCGTGTGGCCCTCGCCGGCTCGGGGAGTACATTGCTCCCTCCTGCCGGGGTCTGCTTTTTGGGGCTGTCGGAGGATTTCGGGTGTCGTTGTTCCCTGGTGCCTCCTCTACCAACCCTTTTTGGCCTTTGCCGAGGCACCTTGGCTGGATGCTTGACTGAGACGGCGGCTGAGACTGCAGTGGGAGCTACGTGCCCGCCAGACCAATCAGCCGCCTCCCTCTTATCACCTGACCCGGCTCTCTGCGTGGGTATGAGCAGGAGCGTGATGACGTGGCGGAAGAGAGGTTATTTTTTATCTTTATTATTTATTTATTTTGAGCCTGTGGCGCCTGTATCAGGCATTATCACAGAGGGCGAGCAAACATTAAAAAACACCTCTCCGCATTTGCGGCACAAACAATTTCACTAGGCAGCGCATTCCATTCCTTGGTGGTCTAACAAAATAATAATAATAATAATAATAATAATAATAATAATAATAATAATAATAATAATAATAATAATAATAATAATAAAAATATTTAATGCAGGTGCTTCAAGTACAACTATATACACTATCGGAACCGTCAAAGCCCTAAAGGCTTGTATGACTAGTTCCCTACAAATTACTTAAGGCACACTCAAAGCAAGCTAGTATAAACCTTTCAGAGATCTAGAACGCGTGACAGAGAGAAGTATATACAAACAGGGGAGTAGTGCACAGCGCACAGAAGTCACATCAAGTAGAAAACAGAATGAAAAAAAAAAAAAATTAATCGGCACTTTAAAAAATGATGTCTAGGCAAATAGTCTTCAATTTACGCTTCAAAGCTCCTCGAGAACTTACATCGAGGAGCACAGAGGAGAGGTTGTTAAAAATATGGGATACATAATAGAGGCGAACGCACTTTCCAAAATGTGTTTTGATGCGCGGCGTTTGATATGGTCTCACATCTCGAAGGGCGCGACAAACAGTGTTGGGGGTCTTAAAAGTATTATCCCAGTAGTGCCTAAGCACTACTGTTTCCAAAAATAGTGATCTAAAAGTTGGTAGCGAGAGGTCGTTAAAGAGGTTATCAGATGTTTGGAGACTAGAACCGTAAGCCACACTACGCAGGATGCCATTCAGTAAGGAGTTCACTTTAGACTCTAATAGGGCTGTACACTGTCCGAATACAGTTATTCCGTAACGGAGAATACTATAAACAAGGGCGTGCGTCAGAAGTCTCCTTGTTGTGATGGGAAGAAGTATGCGAAGATTATATAAGGTGCACGAAGCGGCTCGTAATTTCTTGAATATATAGAAGAAGTGAGAGTTCCATGACAGGTCGCAATCAAAATAAAGTTCTAAATATTTCGTACTGTTCACATAAACAATTGGTGCACATTCGCAAGAAACACAGTCTGACGTGTGAAGAAAAATTGGTTTGTCTAAAAGCCTGTGTTAGTGGACTACGAAAGCACACCAGTTGTGTTTTCTTCGCGTTTACTCTAATGACATTTGGTGAAAACCAGTTCATGAGCCGTAATACATCTGACTGGAGTAGCTCAACAACCTCATGGTAGCGTACATGACTCGACAACAGGACAGTATCATCAGCGTATTGAAATACAGTGCAGAAGTTGACTGCCTTCGGAAGATCATTGACATGGATGTTAAAAAGAAGAGGCGATAGTATCGAGCCCTGTGGAACACCAGCCTTTAGGGACATTTTCAAACTCCGAGCTCCACATATTGAAACGAGTTGTGTACGACTTGACAGAAAGTTTTCTAGCAGTGTGTAAAAAGGGCCTCTGAAGCCGAGGCTGAACAGCTTATTTAAAAGTACCTTATGTGAGACTGAGTCGAAAGCTTTAGAAACATCTAGAAAGAGTGCACACGTGAAAAGATTATGGTCAAATGCATTATGAAGAACATCGGAAAAGTCTTCAAGTAAGGGTTGGGTGCCTTTTCCCATAACGAAACCGTACTGTTGGGGAGACATAAGGTTAAATTTATCTAAGAACGCTGACATTGTAAGGAAAATGTGTTTTTCTAAACGTTTTGCCAGTGAAGGCAAGATAGATATAGGACGGTAGCTTTCGATGTTACTATGATCCCCATTTTTGTACAAAGGCCTGACAATGGCTGTTTTGAGATTGTGATGTATCTACCGGCACACGGCCGGCGGGCAAGTCTGCGAGCGCTGCGCACGAGCGCGTGGTTTTGTCTCGAGAGCTGGCTGCGCTCTCGGGAGATATATAAAAAGGACCACGACCGTTTTCGGATGCTTCGAATGACTGTCTCGTCATTAGCCCAGCTAAGGTCGTATACCTAGCTAAGGTTATTTTACAAAGATCTTCTGGAGTATTACTTGACGTTATGAAGCCGTTTAACATCTTTAGTATCACATGCCTCAGTGGTGCATAATTTCTCCGCAAATCAGCCATCCGGACGTTATCGATTCCAGGAGACAAACCCGGCTTGAAACTAAGCAACATACTATGTAGACCTTGCTCTGTAATTTCAGGAAGGAAGGCAGACGCTACATTCACCGAAGCTGCTGTTGAGAGACAAACTTCACTATCGCGTGAAACATTTGAAGTTTTCCCGAAATGTATATTAAACGCATTTGCCGTGGACTGTTTGTTACAAGGGAAATAAATATCTGGCGATCGTCTCGTCGACAGAATGTTTCGCGCTGTGGCCTCCTCGTAAATCGTTTACAACAGGCCAAGTTACACGGGAATCATAACGTGAATCTATTAACTTTTGTTTAATATGGTTACGTTTAGCGGAGCGAATTAATGCAGTGACTTTGTTGCGCTCACTTCGGAATTCATTCCGCAGGTCTATGTTATCGGGAGAGCGACGGCAACGCGTCCACAGTATCTCTTTATACTTAATCGCGGCGATAATGTCCTTATTTAACCATATATTTTCCGCACGCCGCTTTCTGATAGTAATTACTTTTTTACTGTATCTTGTAAAAGTCTGCCACAGATTAATAAACTTCGTGTAGAGTTCTTGATTTGAATATGTTAGTAAGCTTCCCCAATCATAAGAAGAGATTAATTTGTCGAATAATTTCCAATCGACAACCTCTATAAGTCTTGTTTCCGGACAGGCGTGTCTTAGAGGCGTATCGGAAACCAGTTGAATTGCGGTAAAGTAGTGATCTGCCAGTTTCTGCGAAATGACAGCAGACTTAACTGAAAGGCCGTGAGTGCGTATATTCATGTGGTCTAGACATGCAGAAACAAGGTGTTCATTCAAAGTTTCCTCTCTGGTAGGTGCTTGAATTGTACAGTTGAGACCAAATTCGGAGAGAAGATTCAAGTAGTCACATACGGTTGACTTTGTGGGTTTCAAAGTGTCAAGGTTCAAGTCACCGACTACGCAAAGTTGCTCCTCGGCTTGAAGGTCAGTCAAGCAAGTCCTCAATTCAACTAAAAAAGACGAAGCGCTTTCTGATGGAGGGCGATAACAGGCGACTAATGCAATAGAGTATACTGAGTTGAAAGTTTTGAAAGTCACACACTCTGCATGAACAAAAGTATTTTTTAACTGTTATGTACCCCATGAACCTTTGACAAAAATCCCAATACCTCCACCTGTCCTGTCAGAGCGAGTATGGAAGAATTGCTGATAACCAGGTATTGAGAACTGATCAACAGAAGCAGCTGGTAAATTTATCTCCGTTAAGACCCACACGTCGACAAGATCGTGCAGGGAATTGGCTATAAGACCAAATTGCTCCCAATACTTTCTAGCACTACGAATATTAGTGTGAAAAATGGTGAACCCGCTAGTTGAGGAGTTATAATTACACAAAATGGAATTGAAATCATCGCAGTCAAAAAATGTGAAGGTCATGGTTGCTAGGCAATGAGCTCTAAGTCACTGACACAAGTAATGCGAATGAGTGGGGCTCCCTCTGCTTTTTTTTGCGTAGATCTTTGCGTTTTTAACCCAGACATATCGATATTGTTTCACTTTGCCTTTCGCCCGGGCTTTCCAAAAGAGCTCCTTGTTCGTCTGTGTCAAGTTCTCGTTAAAAAAGAGTTTCGGGAGTTTTCGTTCGCGGGCGAGAGTACCCAGTGAGCTACGCAAGCTCAACCAGCGGTCCCTAGCACGCGCAGAGCGAAACCTGACCAACGTAATGGGAATGGTATCACGCGAAGAGGGCAGGCGATGAACGGCTTCAACCTCTGAAAGATGGAAGTCGGAAATGCCGAGTTTTTGTGCTATATCATCAAGCTCAGCCGGAAGATCTTCATTGGGTCTGCAGGGAAGGCCATGGATCTCGAGGTTAGATCGACGACTAAATTGCTCGGAGTTGTTGAGCTCAGACCTGAGTCGTTGGATCTCCTCTGATTGGATTGACATGGAGGACTTTAAAGAATTCACCTCGGTCTGTAACTCTGCAACAGTAGCATCCTGCTCAGCCACTTGTTTGAGCAGAGTGTCATACTGAGCTGAACAGAAGGCTACTGACTTAAGCACCTCACTGACAGATTGTTCCATGGCATCAACCGCAGATTTAACGGTGAGCAGCTCATCGACCTTTGCAGGAAGCTGGGCGAGCGAATCGACGCTACTCTTGAGAAAGAGAAGCAAGTCGATTTTCTTGTTTACCTCGGCTAACTGGGCTGCAAATGACGCGGACTCTATATGCGAATCCGCTTCCAAGCTTCCTCCTGTCGACTTAGTCACAGAGGTGCGGCACAGATGGCAGAGCCACTGTTCTCGTTTCGCTGAACTCATGGAGTTAAATGTGCTCGCAGCAACACCGGCACATGACTTTCCGAGGTGGTAGCTGTTTTCACAACTCGCGCAAATCAGGTATCTCCCATCAACAGGTAAAGGCTCGTGGCATTTGGAACAGTTAGCGGAGGCCATGGCAAAACGGAAGAGGTGAAAGAGGCTATAAATATAGGAAAATGCAGATCGAAGTTATGCTCACTTGCTAAGCGCGAAACAAAGCTGATATGCGCGTGCATCGTGGAACGTAAGTCGGGCTGTCAAACATCTGGTTAGGTCGGTGTTCGAAGCGTCCAAGCGTAATCACTGGGAGAAACCTGGCAGAGGCATACACTTTGCTGGTGCTCAAGCGATGGTAGATGGGAATAATAATAATAATAATAATAATAATAATAATAATAATAATAATAATAATAATAATAATAATAATAATAATAATAATAATAATAATAATAATAATAATAATAATAATAATAATAATAATAATAATAATAATAATAATAATAATAATAATAATAATAATAATAATAATAATAATAATAATATAATAATAATAATAATAATAATAATAATAATAATAATAATAATAATAATAATAAATTTTATTTGTGAAGGAATTGAGCATAATCGAGGCACAGTGCAGGTTCGCCAAAGCCATCATGGGCTTGTGCGGCAAAACCAGTTATGTAATTACATAAAAATAAAAGAATCGGTTCTAGATAAAAAAAAGTAGAATTATCACCAACTTTTTACAGAAGTTCCAACTGCAAACTAGCGCAAAAAAAAAAACCTTTAAGTCAGAACAATTATAAAAAAACACACACAGAGGCACTAGCATCACTTTTCACCATTGAAAATAGCAGACAATAGTGTCCAGTTCTTGCGTCACGGGGATGTAGATGACCTCCTTTGTTGCCACATAATAATAATTTAAGAAAATCACGCATAAAACAGATATAAGCTAAGATATGCTGTTTCTAGTTCAAGCAATAAACTGATAATAAAAACAAAACAAAAAAAAAGTCATTGATTAAAAAAAAGAAGAAAAAAAAAACACACACACGCGTAAGTCGGCTAGTGGACTGCCACGACCGAGCAAGAAAAAAAAAATCGTCGAGTAAGAGGTGCACTGTTAACAGTCTTAGGCGTGGCTCGAATTGGAGCCTAATGCACACGAATTCGATAAATTGGAGATGTCCAAGGTAGGTGGGAACAATCCAAACAGAAATCCATCAGCACTCATGAGGGAAAAGGACTTGTGCTCATAGCGTCATGTACACTTCGTGCTAACGTGCGGGATCAAAAAGTACTAATTTTCAACCCAAATCCCAGAAAAAAAATCGATATCACGAGGAAGTCATCGCTACTCTCCGAGACTATATAGAAAAATAAAGCACAAAAAAAAAATTAGGTTTCATGAACGACCATTCGGGTGACTATCATATAAAGTCACTCATTCAAGAGACAGACCAATCAGTATGATTCCAAGTGAACGTAAAAAAATAATAAAAAAAGAAACATACGAACACAAGAAGCCAGTAGTCCATTAGAAAAAAAAAAAAAACATTCACAAACTCGAGGCTTTACAAAAAAATGTCAGAGAGAATTAATTAAAGTTAACAAACCATCGTCACTGAATATGAGATGACGAAGCGCACTCTTAAGCTTTTTCTTGGAAGAAAACTCACAAACACGTCCGGGTAAGCTGTTAAAAATTTGAGGCACATAGAACGAACGCAAGTTCTTGCCATATCGGGTGTAACAGGCCGGAACTAGGAATCGTGGAACCGTTCTTAGATTACGCACATTTGGCCGAACTGTTTTATATTCATCGGACCAATAGTGGCTTAGTACGACCGTTTCCAGGAACAAAGATTGAAAGTTGTGCATATCCAAAACCTGAAAAACGTCGAGATTGGAGGACATGGGTTTGTAATGAACATTACGCAGCATTCCTTTCAAGATGTTATTTATCTTTGTGCGCCATAAACCAGAGCATTTGCCAAAAGTAGTAATGCCGTAGCGGAGGGCGTTATACGCTAAGGAGTGGGCTATAAGTTTTCGAAGATAAAGAGGTAAAAATGTCTTTATGTTGAACAGCAAGCAGGAAACGCTTCTTAACTTGGAACATAGTTTTGTCAGATGGGAATTCCATGAAAGGTCTGAGTCGAAAACAATACCAAGATACTTGACGGTGTCAGAATAATAATAATAATAATAATAATAATAATAATAATAATAATAATAATAATAATAATAATAATAATAATAATAATAATAATAATAATAATAATAATAATAATAATAATAATAATAATAATAATAATAATAATAATAATAAAAATAATAATAATAATAATAATAATAATAATAATAATAATAATAATAATAATAATAATAATAATCAAGAATCAAGAATCAAGAATCAAGAATCAAGAATCAAGAATCAAGAATAATTTTTATTAGGTGTCCAGGAACGACCAGGCGGTGTTGGTACTGGCACACCGCAACTTACACACTACAAAAAAGTAGGAAAAAAATAAAAATAAAAAGAAAGATAAAAAACTCAAAACATTGAGTAAAAGATATGATACATATAATCATGCTGACACAAAGATACGATATACACAACAAGGAAAGAACGGAACACAGGGCCCGAACACAGAGTAGAAGACTATCACAAAAATTAATATTCCTTATTAAAATAACATATAATAACATCAAAATCACGACAGGTTCAACGAGACTCATACAAGACTCTAAGAGATCCGACAAATTCAGTAACACAAAAAATATCAAGATCACTTGCAATGCCATTATATGTCCGGCACATGCGAAACATGGGGTCCAGGATATTTAACGTCCGAGGAGAGTAAAAAGACGTTGTCAAACGGGTCGCTGTCCGAGGAACTCGTAAACATATCTGTGAGAGCAGTTCTGAACAGTCGGCCATGCCATGAAGGACTTTGAAAAGGAAAACCAGATCTGCCTTTTATTAATAATAATAATAATAATAATAATAATAATAATAATAATAATAATAATAATAATAATAATAATAATAATAATAATAATAATAAATATTTATTCAACATTGCAAATATAAACACTTGAGTGTCGGGTCTGGTCAAAGCAGCAGAGGCTTGTAGGACCAGATCCAGCATTTGGTGTGGCAGACCGGATATTCGCACGGACTCACATCACGTGCACATAGGAAAAAAACACACGCACACATTTCAATGTTTCATCAGAGTACAGGCGAAAGTCAGAGTTGGTGTTTTAGTCGGGTTTGTATGTAGCTTGAAGATGGGTCATAAAAAAAAAAGAACACTGAGTGGCACACACTTTCGCGCTCGAAACCACACAAAAATGCAACAGGAAATATCGTAGTGAAGACACGAATGTATCTTGCTGAGTCAGACAAATTCACTCAGGGAGTGTTCACACAAAAAATAAAATGCATAGGATCAATAAAATGCTTCAGTAAAAAAACAAAAAAAAAAAGACACGAGGGACTTACCGATATGTAAGAACAAAGAAATAAGAGTTAAAAGCAGTAAAGTTCACTGTCTATACACGTCGGAGAACGAGCTCCTCAAAAATTGTTTTAATGTCTCGTTTGAAGTAAGGAGAAGCAAAGAATCTGGGACTTCATTAAATATTTTTGGGACATAAAATGAGCGAATACTTTCACCGTAATGTGTCCTTACCCGCGGAGTTTGAAAACGTGGATCAGATCTCAGATCACGAAGTGGACTTGACGACACCTTGAAGTCACTTCCCCAGAAGTGTCGCCAGATAACAGTTTGGAGAAATAAGGAGTGAAAACAAGGTAACTCGAGAGAGGCAAACAAGTTATCACAAGATTGGAAATCTTTACTATATGCGACACTTTTCAAAATTCCTTTTAAAATACGATCAACTCTTAGATGCCAGAACTGAGGACAGTTAAAAAATACAGTGATGCCGTATCTGAGTATGCTGTAGGCTAACGCGTGCGTAATGCTCTTTTTAAGTGACAATGGTAGAAATCCTTTTATATGGTAAAGCAAACAAGAAACAGTTTTCAATCGTTGGCATATATAAGTCATGTGTGTGTTCCACGAAAGATCACAGTCAAAGTTAAGGCCTAGGTATTTTACTGAGTCAACATATTCAACAGGCTTACAATTATCACATGAGCAGCTGGAGTTATGTAGGAACAGCGGAGAAGTCAAACTTAAATTGTTTTAATGGATTGTGAAAGCATATCAGCTTGGTTTTGGAAGAATTTACACGTAGCTTATTTACTAAGAACCAGTCCATTATTTTAGTTACATCTGCTTGAAGCATTTCTATTGCACGCTGGTATATTAGGTGCCGTGAAAATATAAGAGTATCATCCGCGTATTGCAATATATTAGAAGTGGTCATTACTGTTGAAATATCGTTTACAAAAATGTTAAATAATAGTGGAGACAAAATGGAGCCCTGTGGAACACCGGAGGTTAAGGAAGCATGAGAACTGCGGACGTTATCTATTGATACAACTTGGGAACGGTTCGTGAGAAAACTTTTTAGTAAATCATGAAACGGACCACGAAAGCCCACCCTATGAAGCTTGTCTAAAAGGATGGTGTGGTTAACGGTGTCGAATGCCTTGGCAACATCAATGAAGATGGCGCACGTATACATGTTGTTGTCAAAGGACGAGTGTACCATGTCAGAAAACGTCTCAAGAAGGTGAGTGGTACCACAACCAGCTACGAACCCGTATTGATGCGGCGAGATTATGTTGTACTTCTCAAGGAACCCGGACATAACGACAAACACATGTTTCTCTAATATTTGGGAAATGCAAGACAATATTGAAATAGGCCTGTATGAAGAAACTTGACTTGGTGCACCACCCTTGAAGAGAGGAACAACCAAGGCCTGCTTTAAGTCATCAGGTACATGAGCAGTTTTTAGGATATTATTTATAAGAACAAGGAGAACGTTTTTCAGGGAGTCATAATTTCGACATAAGTCACGAACTGTCAGGCCATCTACACCCGCCGACCTAGAGCGCTTGAAACCAAACAGATATGACCGCAAATCTGACTCTGAAAGAGTTGGAAGAAAAGCGGATTCAGAGGTAAACGGAATGTGTGATGTTAGTACATCATCATCATTAGAGGAGAGCGTGAGTGAGTTTACAAAAAAATCATTAAAGGCATTGACAGTTGAAGTTAAGTTTGTTCCAAAATGCTTTTTTAATGATTCAGTCGCACTCGTCTGCATGTGACCACGAAGCTCGTTTACAATCGACCAAGTTTTTTTAGAGTCAGAACGAGCGTCAGAAATCTTTTTAGCATAATAGTTTCTTTTTGCTGATCTAATTAGTGCATTAACCCTATTTCTTTGTATTTTACATTCTATTTCAAGATTTATGTTGTTGGGAGAGCGTCGAAATCTTTTCCATAATTGTTCTTTACGAGTTATAGCTGCAAGGATATCTGACGTAAGCCAGGGCAATGAAGGTCTACGCTTTTTAACGTGCACAATCGTTGTCGACAAATTACGAAATTTTCTAATAATGTTCACGAACGCAGAATACATGTTCATGCTATTAACGGAGGATATAAATTTGCTCCAGTCATAGTTCTTAATGAACCGATCGAAAGTACCAAAATCAAGTCTCTCCAAACGAAACGTACTCTCAAGGTTATGAGCTATTCTTGAATGAAAAACACATTTACAAGCAATAAAGTAATGATCCGCGAGCTTCTGTAGAATGACAGCGGAGTGGATAGAAGAATCAGAAGATCTAATATTTATATGATCTAAGCAGGAAGAGACGAGGTTCCCGTTTAACACTTCTTCTCGGGTAGGACGGTTAATGGTAGGCACTATCCCGAATTCAGCAAGTAGTGATAGATAATCACAAACAAATGACTTGGATGTCTTGAGAATATCAATGTTTATATCTCCTACCAAAAGTAACTGTGCTTCGCTAGATGGTTTTTCTAGATTTTCTCTTAACTCCTCTAAGAAGTATGTGCAGTTCGACGATGGAGGTCTATAGAGGGCTAGCAAGCACACTGTGTGTTTAGAATTGGAAACACTAAACATCAAGCTTTCTGAGTGGTTAAATAGTATATCAATTTGAGTTGTCATCCACGTGTCTTTTATAAACACGCCAATTCCGCCTCCTCGAGTAGATGAACGAGTATAAAAGAAGTTTTGAAATCTTTTCAGTTTAAACTGACACAGATTATCAGCGCTGACATTTATTTCGGTTAAGACAATTGCATCAATATGGTCACTTACTTCATCGACAATGATCTTAAATTCGTCCCAGTATTTCCGAATACTGCGAATGTTGACGTGTAAAACTGTGAAAGACTCGGAGGAAGAAGAAGAAATTGACTCATTAAACGAAAGGAAATTTGCGTGCTGTAAAAACCTAGCCATTCCGTCTATGCTATTAGGTCCAGGTCACTTTTCTGCTGAATTTTTACAGGTGGAGAGCCCACTTCTTTTCTGGCGAATATTCTTGCATTTTTTACCCATACAAATTTGTAACCACACTCTCGTGCACGAGAGCGAGCGAGCCAGAAAATTTCCTTGTTAGTCTTCGTTAAGCTATCATTGAAATACAGCCTTTCTGGTGGGCTGTCACGTGACAATAGCCTGAGCTTGCCACGTGCCTGCATCCATCTGTCTTTAGCGGTGACGGATGCAAACTTCACCAGAATAGGTGGGCTTACTGCTCGTTTACCCTGTAGCCTGTAAATGGAGACCACGTCGGATGGTTGGTGTCCCTCAATTCCAAGTTTATCTGCGAGCCCCACTTAATAATAATCAATCAATCAATCAATCAATGTTTTTATTGAAGTGCCCAGGAACAACCTTGCGGTCTTGGTACGAGTGCACTCAGGAAACATAAAAAAACAACACTACACACAACAAACAAGCAGTAAACAATAAAAACACTTAAAACAGATCACATATGTCACATAAACTCTCTACGGTATACCACCACGATAGTGAGAGAAAAGAAAAGCGAGAGTATAAAATTTGGTTCTGAGCAACTTAATCAAGTGAAAAAAAAAAAATGGTAAGCAAAATTTAGGTGAGGACCTTTAGTGCTCTGATGAACTCCTGTGTGTTATTGTTAAATATATCAATAGTGTCTGTAAAAGAGGAATTGTAGGTGTGCCCAATCCTTGACACGGGGTCGTGAAGATTAGGTATGCGAGCATTGTGGAAGGATGCATTTTGCCGTGTAGTTTTTACGGGAATTTTCAAACGTACATTTGAGATCAATGATGTGCAGTCAGTGATGCCATGAACAAGTTTGTACAGAAATAGGATATCGGCATGTTCCCTCCTACGCCGCAGGGTGGGCAATGCCAAGCTATGTTGGATTGGGACTGCTGGGTCATTGCTTGAGGTAGACGCATTGCGCGACGAGAAACGATGTCTGTAGACACATAAAAACTTATTCTGAACACGTTCGATCCTAGCCGAGTTTGTCGCGCAGATTCCATTCCATACAACAGAGGCATACTCGACGTGTGGTCGACATAAAGCACTGTAGAGTGTGTCAAAAGTACTAGGGTTATTAAACTCTTTAGTAATGCGGCACGTAATACCAAGCGTGCGTAAAGCTGAGCTGACAATGTGGTCAACATGACTCGAAAAGCGTAATGTACTATCAAATACAACTCCAAGGTCTTTGATTTCATTCACACGTGCCAAAAGAACTGACTGAATGTCATAAGAGAATAAAATATTATGTGTCTTTCGAGTGTAGGACATGACTTTAGTTTTAGAACTATTTAGTTTTAGGGCATTCTGATTGCACCAGTTTTCGAAAGCATATACATCATTTTGTAGCAAAACACAGTCGCGTTCGTCTCGTACCTCTATAAACATCTTAATGTCATCTGCATATTGTAGAAAGGACGAGTGACGGATCACAGCCGAAACATCATTCACAAAAACTGAAAACAGAAGGGGGCCGAGAACAGAACCTTGAGGTACACCCGTCGTAGCCTGATAAGCAGCAGACGAATTACCATTTGAGCTGACAAAACACATTCTATCACGCAAGTAACTTTTGAGCAATAAAAGTAACGAACTGTGGACATCAAGCTTTGACAGCTTTGCTAGCAACATGTCGTGATTTACAAGATCAAACGCTTTGCTTAAGTCAAAGTAAATTACATCAAGTTGGCCTCTATTAGAGACGACCTGAGCAGCAGTTGACATGAAACAAGTGAGGTTTGTCGTGGTTGAGCGACCCGCCATAAAACCATGTTGGCTAGGAATGAGGGAATGTTTGAGCTCAAACGACAATATTTTGTGCAAAGCTGTTTCGAAGAGTTTTGAAAATGTACAAAGAAGAGATATAGGCCTGTAATTTGAGACGCTTGTTCTTGAACCGGACTTATGTACGGGTACAATAAGTGCTGTTTTCCACAAGACGGGAAACACTTCAGTGTTTACGCAGTTGTTAAAAATGTGTACCAAAATAGGGATAAATATTGCACTATAGGCCTTCAATAGGACCGACGGAATGCCGTCATGGCCAGAGGACAAAGACGGCTTCATCTTCTTTACACACTCATGTAATAGCTCCTCATCAAAAAACGCAATACAGGTTGCATTACTAGAGGCAGCTGGCGCGGCGTTAATGGGAGAGTTCGGTTGATGCCTAAATACGGACTGAAAGTGGTGGGCAAAAATTTCGCAAACATCTGTGGTCGAGTTTTCCTGTGAGTTCAGCAATATGATCTCCCTCCCACATTTTGTCTTTGATCGAGACCGAACATATTTCCAAAATTCCATGGATTCTGAGTCAAATGCAACTCAACAGAATTAACGTACCTCTGACGATCACGCTTCATAACTTCCTTGCATGAAGACCTTAGACGCCTAAATTCTGATTTCCATCCAGGGAGACCGTTCTTTTTAAATTTTCTGTGAGCGTGCAACTTCTTATTCATTAATCTGCGTAATTCATGTGAGAACCAAAAGGGAAACCTAGAACCTGCGGTTCTTCATAACGGAATAAATTGGTGCATCCCTTCTCGAACGATGCGGGTGAACTCACGAACCTGTTCATCAACGTCAGTGCATCGAATGATCGATGACCAATCGTATTCGGCAAAATGGTTATATAAACCAACGTAATCTCCAGCGGGAAAATTGTGACTAGTCACATTAGAATGACTCTGTAAACAACGCCTCATGCCCTCTCGAAGAGCTACCACGATCTCCAGAGGGGGGTGATACCTGTCAGGTGGAACTAAACTTGAGGCACACTCAGTTATACGTACACCATCTAAATCTGAGAAACACAAATCAAGCATGTTTCCCTGGCAATTGGGAATACAATTGTGTTGCTTTTAATTCGTAAATGATGCAAAGTTAAGTAAGAACGTAGATTTCTGAGCAAGGTAGTAATTATTAGAGGACGCGGTGGCTGTTTCCCAGCTTATATTGGGGACATTGAAATCACCAAGAACAATAAATTTGAATTTGTCTAGAGCACTAGTTGTACTTTCAATAGCAAGAAGACACTGGTTAAATTCATCAGGAGAGGTGTCGGGCGGCAAGTAGTATGCGCCAAGCAGAATGCGTTCACCATTGACACTTTGCAGTTCTATCCACACTGACTCAAGCGATGTCTCCAGGTCAGGACGTCTTATGCACGGCTATCAAAACGCCTCCCCCCGTCTTTTTCTTATTAGAAAATTCGCGATCACGTCGAAATACCCTAAAATTTGGTGGGAAAAAGTCAGAAGAAGAAATATCTGGAGAAAGCCAAGTTTCAGTGAGAACAATAATAGAATCAGCAGTAAAAGCGACGTTAGAAAAAAATTCGTTAGCCTTTGTGCGAAGACCACGGACGTTCTGGTAATAGATATCTAGGTTATGTATTTTCGTCGGCATTTCCGGAGGAGGGCAATGATTGGCTGACCGCTTCATAGATGCGGCTCTCTGTAAGCTGGCCAGTGAATTCTTTAAAAAGGCTTCCTTCTGGCCAGAGAAGGGGGTCAAACAGTTTCTCGATATCCTGCTCAGCAGATGTCACGTGGAACGAGGAGTAACCATCGTGACGCGTCTTCAGTCGCGTGCACGCAAGCTCACTCAGGGTGCCACTCTGCTCGATGTGAGCCTTGAGGCTTGCAGCGTCGCAGTTGGGGCCGAGTCGTGTCACAAACACAGCACGTTGTCGCCGTGGTTGAGAGGGAGGTGGTGCCACGGAAATACCACTGGCGGACGCGCTTCCCTTGAGCAAAGGACGCCTCGTCCTGGGGAGCTTTGGCCTTGTCTCGTGGAAGCCTCCTCCGTCCAGGTTCAACTTGTCTTGATGGCGGGGGTGCATCCTGGAATCCAGAATAGAGGCCACGGAGCGTGCGCCTCCAATGGCAGCAGGTACAGCGGCGCCTGGCGCACACGTAGCCTTCGTTACGGGGCGAGTGTTGCCTCTTTC
>JABSTQ010010836.1:0-142758 GCA_013358835.2 Ixodes persulcatus
CCTGGCGCTGCGACCCGCGCGCCGAAAACTTTCTTCCTTTCCCTCCTCCAGGGAAACACTGTTTCGCCTCAGACCCCGCCCCGGTCACGTGATGGGGAACGCGCGCAGCGCGCTACCGCTCACACTTGAAGGAGAGGAGACTAGAGGAGGAGAGTTGCGCATGCGTAGTGTGAGTGCGGACTACGACGCCGACGCCGCGGGACATAGACCCGAGCAAGAGATGCTCCGCATCTAAAAAAACGCCTATTCCGAGTCACAAATGACTTTTGCGCCTTTTACAGGGTGTCTCAAAAACCATTTACAGGGTTTCCGTCACTGCGAAAATAAGCTATGCATCGCCGAACGCTCATTCTCTGCCCAAATGTGGCGCTAGAGGTTCAAACCAGATTCCAAAAGTTTCAGTACAGTAGAACCTCGTTGATACGTTCCCGGTTCATACGATTTCCCGGTTCTACGTTCGCGAGTGAGGGCACGGGAAACGTCCCGTAGAGCTGCGCTGTTTTTTTTCCGGTTCATACGTTCCCGGCTAACACGATTTCCTGGAAAATAAGCTCAACATTCTGCCAAATGTTGATCGGATTATACGTTTTTTTGGCAATCAACGGAGCTTCGAACATCCGATCTCGATGAACAAGCGCCGAGCGCCTCACGGCGCGCGCGTGCGGAACGGTCTGGCAGTGCCCGCTGATAATGCCGCCGCTGCGTCTATTGTTCTTCACAACTTCCGAGAGCCGTCCGGGTGCTCAAGGTCGTTTACAGAACACACAGCGCAGTTTTACTGTCTTAGCTCGTTATTAGATTCGTCAAAGAATCTTTCCCATGAAATAATAACAAAGGATTCCGAGCGATTGCAACTCCGGCGGCGGCGTACTAACCGCTCGTAACAACAGCGCGTCCATCTGATGCTGTCATTCACTTTCCTCACGTCAAGTGCCACCGCTGGCAAAAGTGGCATGAATGCTGTCATAACGAGATACCGAAGCAGCAGCGTAAAAATCGAAACCCAAATACAGTTGTCTACCGATCGTTCGCCCGTGCGAGCGCATGTTCTCTTCAGTTGTCTGAGATGCCATCCCATCTGTCTGAGATGCCATCCCATCTGTCTGCTTAAAAAAAGAAAAAGAAGAAAACCACACATTCTCCTACTGACATGAATGAAAAGGCTCGGCATGCTGCGGCTCGGCGTCTACGCAGACAAGCACCACCAGAGCTTCGCCCCAAGCAACATCATTCACCACGTGGAGATGCGGTCAATTTTTTTTTTGTGCTTAAAAATGGTGAGTTTGGATCGTACGTTTTCCCGGGTAATACATTTTTTTTCTCGCGGTTTCTTCAAAACGTATCAACGAGGTTCTACTGTACTAACCGTTATCTAATTCAAAAGTTTAAGTGATTTTCTGAAAATTTCAATGGGAAAATGGCGGGTGACGGAGCTCTCGAATGCATGGAGCTCTATAGCACCAGTTACCGAAAACGGGCAAAAATGGGCCCCATTTTTTCATTGAAAATTTCAGAAAATCACTTATGTATAACTTGTGAATAAGATAACAGTTAGTGCTCAAACTTTAGCATCTGGTTCGAACCTCTAGTGCCACATTTGGACAGAGAATGAGCGTTTGGCGATGCAGTTTGATTCTGCAGTGAAAAAAACACTGATCTTTTTGGGGGGGACACCCTGTAGATCATGTTACGGTCAGAATGTCGGCAAGCATAGATATGCAGTCGGTGCTCTAATAAGCTTAAAGTTTGCATTTGTATTTCGATCGATCAAACCGTCGTACGCAGAATTGCGTACGACGGTTTGGGTAGCTTTGATAAGAATGTGCACTAATCAAATAGAGAGAGGGAAGGACTCACGTCCCTCTCCTGCGGCAGGTAGAGGGGCCCCGTCGGGTGGAGCACCGCCTTCTGTGCATAGTAGAACAGCTCCGAGATGTTCTTGAACGTCTTGGCCGAGCACTGCGTGGGGCACCACCTTCCTTCTCAACAGAGGCACAACAGAAAACAAAAAGAAAAGGCCAGACAAAAAAGTACAAGAGATCGCCCCTTTTCCAACATTATCGTAAAAAAAGAAATTGGTAGCACAAAATGTGAAGCAGCATCGAGCTATGTTTCGTTTCAACTTAAATCCGGACGCGGCCGACGCTACAAGCCGATGGGACTAATTGAACAGCTTCAAAAGTGCAAGTCACTGGCCCTTCCACGGAAACGTGTTGAACGCCACGTTGGTGCACTTCCGATGCTGTTCGATCGGTCCGACCTGGTTGGTGTGTCGGCTTCACCGAGACTTCAAGCAAAATGGAGTATAGACGAAATGGCAGAGCCGCCGTTCCTGGCGCTGCGGCTACTCTGGCACCTCAACTCCAGAATCGAGACACACCGGAACACGGAATGTGAGAGAGATGCGCCATTACTTCCTCGTGAACAGCCCTAGCCAGGAAGTGCTCGCAAACAAAGAAAGAAAACGAAGGAGTATGCGCATCCAGCAGCGATGCTGGAAGCCTGGACCTTCAAAGTGGAAAGTTGGGCCAGTTGGTTCATGGTTCTTTAAAGGGGCACTCAAGTGGTTTTTGAGCTCGTGTTTTGATGATGACAACTGAATCTAGACGCCCTAAGTATCCCTAAAAACCAAGAAATACAGTCATACGGTGATTATTTCTTTAATAAAAATGTAATTGAAGGCCGCCAAACCTCGGATTCATCCGGAAACGAAACCACTCTCATTGGTCCTCACACGCTTATCAAAAGGATCTCGGGCCAATGGCGTTGGACGACGTTCCGTCGCGCAGTGATCCCGAGGGAGCCGCACCGGCCGAACTTCTTTGTCATTCGAGCTTCGATCATAGCGGAGTTCTCTACGCTCGAGGACCAGACGCCGTTAGAGGTTGAAATTCTTCGGCGGACAGCCGACCTGGGGATGATTTCCTATGACGCCACTTCGACGTGCGATGTGGACGATAGCAGCGCTTCGGAGTCGTGTTCGGGTTCCGAGGACGGCCAAACGCAGGCCTTTTCGGGCATTCTTCGATTTGCGGTTGGGGCAAGTCGTAACCAAACCAACGTTTGGCATCGCAGCGTAACCTCTGGTACGTGATGTCAAACGATGTCGCCACATTGACTTTCGCCTCGGGAGGAGGCTGGTTCAGACATGTGCAACGAGCGCGTTACCTACGACTGCGTCCGTTGCAACCGGAACGACCGCTTCGCGCCGCGCGTACACACACCAGCAACCACTGCAACAAGCGCAGCGGGTCGTCAGCACGACGACCGCTTCTACGCCGCCGTCAGCTGTTTCAGCGGCGCCTCTAAAAAGGGGACGCACTGCCACTCAATGCCGTAACAGAATATACACTGTTTTCTATAGCCTAAAGCTTTATTTATTTTTTTCATGATAGGCTTGCAGGGTACAGTGGATGAAAGAAAAAGATTCAGTAAGCCGTCTTGGACGATCACGACTCTAATACATGACTTTGCCAATAGTACAAATATCGCCACACGCCTTTTCTAGGATTATAAAAGACGACGTAATCTTAGTAGCGATATAGCAACGTAGAAATATAATTTCGTGATCAGATAGACGTTGCGAGCGTTCAGGATTGCTAACACTAATCACTTTTCTCCGGTGATGAAAACGCATGAAAATTCGCATCCTTTATACGGTACGCGCCAGTAATACCTTGAACTTGAGCACACGCATGAAATGCGCCAAATGAGAAATCCGGGCGATGTTCGAGGACACAAATGCTTAGAAAGCACCACTGTAGTCGTAAACAAACACGACGGCACGGGCGTTTCTGCTGTCTTGAGAGTGCCGCCACGACATCGCCGCACGAGTAGGTGGTTCTTCCCTTCTAGTACGTGCTGGGTTATCATAGCGACACACGACGAAAATTCACAGTCAAGGGTAGCGCTTTTACACGGAACGATGAGCTTCCACCACGCCGACCATGCCAACAATCACCACCGACACCATGCCCCCGACCGGCATGCAACGCGCGCAACCAGTTCTCCTTGACCTGTGATTGGTCTGTCGCTGCGGTTGTTTCCAATGCAGCGGGGAAAGAAAGGCCGCCAAAATTTTCAAACAAACAATAATTTCATTGGTCGGCGCAGGAACAGAAAAGAGTCCGCACATATTTTATTCCTGCGTGATTAATAGACGCTTCTTTCTGCCTTTTAAACTGAAGGTACTCATTCAGTGATACTTCCTTAACGCCATTGCACCAAAAAGTAGCTTCCCCAAAAACCGCTTGAGTGCCCCTTCAAATACATGTACTTTTCAAAATAAACAACAGTTGCGAGTGTGCCTTGTGTCGTCCCACTTTGTCCTTGTCTTATTCGGCGCTTTTATTTAAAGAGCCTGGAGCTTGTTCATTTAGCGCGTGCTAGAAGTAGACCGCATCACTCTATGTTAGATCCCGTGATATGAGCCCCAGGAGTAACTCGGATCTCCGGCGAGACGTTCGGCGTCCAATCAGTGAGGGAATGAGAGCCACGTCAGCGTTCGGCCGACAATCGCGTTTTCTCGTTCTGTCGCTGGAGTGAGAACTGAAAATGATTAGGGTCCGGTCAAATGAAACATTTCGCGTTTAAATGCGCGATAAATAAGAAAAGGGAAGGCACGCATGTTAGTTGGCAGCAGTTTCACTTCTTTTAGCCGGTTGGAAGTGGCAAAATATTAGCTAACAAAGTACTTCTTTTTAAAGAGTCGGTTCGTAACGTTTTCCCGTTACCTATCCCATACATGCAGGGATATACACCGGTGTGCCCTTTACAAACAAGCAAACTTTGCTGGGCACTGTACCCTCTAGTTTCTGCACCAAATTCCAAAAAGAAAAGTCACTTCACGATCCACGATCCCTTTTTTAAAAGGAAAATCAGTCGCGTATCAATACAACCTCGGGTTTTATGGAATGCTTACAGCCCATCGATGAAGTTATGACCATAAAGAGACGATCTCAGAAACCGCTTTAGTGCCGCTTTAATTGCGAGAGGAGTATGCCGTGAGCCACGAATTTAGCTGTGCCCCAACGCTCGAAGACATTCCGGTTTGTCCTGGTCTCTCGTGGCACACCGTCGCCTGCTCCTCCTCTCGCGAAGGTTGGTGTACCCTTTTCTTCTCGAGTTGAAAACGCAGAAATAAGCCATTACTCACCTCGACGCAGGTTTCCACCTCCTGGTACTGACTCATGATGGGAACGATCATCTGCAACGACAGACAACACCGACGGGTCAGCGCCGCATCGGCCAAGATACGCACTTCACGTCATTTCGTCTTATTTACTTTACTTCAATGGCATCTAGCGACGCACTACA
Source organism: Ixodes persulcatus (assembly GCA_013358835.2). Classification (NCBI taxonomy): domain Eukaryota; kingdom Metazoa; phylum Arthropoda; class Arachnida; order Ixodida; family Ixodidae; genus Ixodes; species Ixodes persulcatus. The sequence continues at coordinate 5,317 of JABSTQ010010836.1, forward strand.
AGAGGATACGATGCCCGGAACACATCTCCGACTGGCGTGTTTACTGCACCCCTAAGAGTGGTCCCTCGACTTCCGTTCGTCGGCTTTAAGTCAGTCTCCGTTCGTCGGCTTTCAGCGAGCGACGTAGGTTTTTAAAGAACAAACTGAAATGCTACTTAGCGAGGAAATGCCGAACATTTACTTAATATGCGAAGCTATACGAATTCAATAAACAAATGCGATGAGAATGAAGATAATTGACGAAGAAAAGAAGAGAGAATGCCTCGCTAAAGTTTACCCGAATTTCTAAGATAAACTTGATACAGAGTTTGAGATTTATGTTCCACAGAACTGAATTAGCCTTTCCCCGTGTATATTTTCATACTGTAGAAGGCTAAATATGCGGAGCGCAAGTTTGTCTGCTTCTTTTGCAGAGGGTTGTGCTGACGTCAGAACGACGCCGAGCTCCGATTGGCTCCGATGGAAGGATAGTGGGTAGACCTCAAAGCAAGCTGCCTTGAGGTCTACTTACTACCGTATTTACACCAATGTAGGTCGACCCTTTTTTCAATTCTTGAAAATCTGAAGTGGGGGGGGGGGGGGGGGGGGGGGTCGACTTATAATTGAACCAAAGCATTCCACCTCCCGCAAAAACGAAACAATCGCGATATCATGAACACCCCGGCTTGTTACAAGTTCAGCGAGCTGTACCTCTAGCATTGCACTATTCTATGTGCTCATTTTACAAATTAATTATTTTTTATTTGTGCGAAAGAGTATTATTGATAGCGATTTGCAAATTAACCCGAATATACGGCGGTGAACAGCGCACGGCGCGCCCGACTCCCAGGGGGTGGTGGCACTTCTTGTAAGAGCCACTCCGGAGGCCGCTGGAACAGCCTCATGGCTCATTCACCCTGCGGCTTCCCTTCACAGTTTTTCGTACGATTCACGTTAGCACATCGTTTGATCGAGTGACAAGATCATGCTGGAGCGCTAACTACGTTTTTTTGTATTGGCACACGTGATCCGGGCAGTTTAGGTTTTCGGTGCTCATTTATGGCCATTCTTCACTCAGAAGCAACCAACAACTGCACTGTTGGACGCAAGTTTGACCCGTCGGAGCGGGTGATGCTCCAGCGGAGTCTGCAGTGGCGCGGGATCTTAAACTGTGACGGCAAACAAAAAGGCTTCCGTAGGCCAAAGTCTGGTTCCGGAGTTGGAAGTCAGGCTTGCAACGTACGCCGCAAAAGTGTGCAATCGGTCCCTACCCGTGACGTGCAACGCGATCGCCGAGCAAGCGCGGAAGATGCAGTTGATCCTGTCATTTGCGAAGTGCAAGATTTCGTTGGCAATGCCGACGACGTGCTTCGAGAACGTAGCACTGAAGACGACGAGACTGACATCAGCAGTGCGGACGAGTCGTAGTCTAGTCCCGGACCGAGTGAGAACGACTGTGAGCATGCTTCAGTTGCCCCGCCTCCAGCGTGAACTTCCTAGTTTCCATAACGCCTGGCCATATCATGCACCTCGCGCGTGCATGCGCAGCCAAAGCACGCCAGAAGGCATCGATCGTGTATTGGAGGCTGGGCTTTCAAAACAGGTACTTTGCCATTCTCCCGTGTCCGCAGTAAAATGCGCACCTAAAGATTTTTTTTTTTTTTTTGCTGATGTGCAATGTGGGGGGTCGACTTACAATCGTGTAAATACGGTATCCCTCCGTCAGAGCCCATCAGAGTTCAGCGTCGTTTTGACATCAAAAGCAGACAAACTTGTGCTCCGCATAGATTTCCTTTAGTTTCATGGAACTCTGTATGAAAACACTTAAAGAAACTCTGAACCAAAAATTAATTTTTTGAAGTGCTTGGATAGCACACATATGTCACAAAATCCCCCGTCAAAAGAAAAAAATTGTAGCGCAATATTTGCGTCATGAGAAACCTCTTTAGTTACGACTGATCATAAAAGATGCTCCTATTTCGATGCGTCGGCCCCCAATTATTCTTCAAGAAGACTGACAGGCAACAGGGTTGCTTTGACTCTGTCCATATCATTGCACTGTGTGTACTTCTAAGAAGCTAACAACTAGCCCAATCGTCAACGTTATGAGAAGTATTGTCAACGGAATGTTAACGGTGTGTGGTTGCTATTTCTCGAAACATTGCAGTTTTATCATATTCCCGAGTCAAAGAATTCGCAGCTGATCAAATAAGATGCGGAATTCATGCGTGTAATCCGAGCGAGTTACAATTCTAATCGCCCATTTCCGTATATGAATTATGTGCGTGATATAGGCATCGTAGGTTGTACCCCAAGCTTCTGTACAGTATGTTACTGTATTCGCACGAATATAACGCGACCACGAATATAACGCGAGGGCAGGTTTTGATGCCATTAAAAAGAAAAAAAAATATTATTACTACTATAGACCGTTCCATTAGGGTCATAGCAGAGAGGGTAAAAGAGAAAAAAATGCCCTCCCCCTCTCACCCCGCATGTCGTCTGCTCCGCCGAGTGGGCTGTAGCTAGCGTCCGGCTGGCGCGCAAACTGTGTTTAAAATCGCGTTATTTTAAACTTTTAAGCGCAGATGCGCAGATTTTGGTATGGCAGTTGTCGTGTAATACTATGCTAGATAAAGACTCACAGGGTCCAATTGCGCTGTTACCAGCGTGCAAATAAAAAAAAAAGAGAAAACTGTGTCAGATTGGCCGGTCTCTCCGGCGAAAAGTAAATCCGGTTGCTGTACCTTTTTTTACTATACAGAGTTCGTACTGGTGTAGGCCTTTAGCGACCATGAGTGGAGGTCTGTAATAATAAATAAAAACGTGCTCTCCTGCCACAATACACGCAGTAGTTGAGGGTAGTTCTGCCGGCTGACTCAACGGCTATTTAAGTAACGGGAAAAAGATATGCTAGTTGATCATTTACAGAAATAGAACAACAGAGAGCTGTAGGATGATTTTGGAGTAGACATAACTATTCTAAGAACGCGAACCACTTCGCAACGGCAGCCCCGAGCGAGAGTTCGATGTTCCGTACAGCCCGCCGATACAGCTCAAAGATGAAGAACGGCAACCTCCCGGTTTGTCGTCTGCTAGCGGAGTCGGGCGCGTGCCCTCTCTCTCGTTTTACCCCTCCGAACCCGCTGAATTTCCCGGATGTATGAAGAGGGCGCTGCGGTCGAACACAATGGTGCCGCCCAGAGAGCGCTAAATGGAATGGTCTACAACGCGAGCCGAGGCCCGCGCACTCGGGGGCATAGCAGAAGTGAAAAGTCAATGGAAATAGAAGAAATATCAGTTTATGTTTTGACTTCACTCATCCTGACTGCTCAGGTCCTTCAGTTTACAATCCACTTGGCCACTACGTAGATAAATAAGCAGCAGCACCGCACCGCACCGCTGGTCTGGCAGTTTGTTTTTGTTGGGCGTGAGCTCCTCGGCAGCCCACAATCCAAGCAAGGCAGGAAGCAGAAGCACCAACACACAAACACCAGACCACTCTGGAGCAGAAACTAAAAAATGCGCAGGCAGAATAAAAGACTGCTGAACCCGATACACGATCACACTTCTTGTTCTGGTCCCTCTGCATAAACAAACACCTCGTGTTGCACGATTACGTAAACGGTCTTGGCTTGGCTTGACTTGACTTGGCCTGGCTTGGCTTGGCTCGAATTGGCCAGTGCCCGCATTCCCGCATGGCGTGCGCCGCGCTGAGTTTCTGCTGTGGCGTGCGCGCCTTGTACAAACACAAAAGCAATAAAAAATGTTCTCTTTTAATCTTTTCTGTTGGCCCCTTCAGGTGGCCCAATAGCTAATAAATTCCCTCCCACACACCCACTTCTTTTCCCACCCAATCTCCTCCATTGAGCGGAAGGGATGGCTTTCTCCTCTGGCTTTCTCCAGACTCGCGTGCCTCGTGGCTGAACTCGATTCCGAATATAACGCAAGGTGCGTTTTGGAGCACGTAATTCCGGAAAAAAACTCGCGTTATATTCGTGCAAATACGGTAAATGACTAAAATATATTAATAAATTTTCAAAATTTGTAGCGACCATTATTTTTAAATTTCTATAATGGACAAAATGCAGGAAAGATTGTTTTAATTTGTCTCGAAGGCATTAAACAGTCGTTTCAGAAGTGAAGAACATATATTAACACAGAATGTGTTTTATCAGCCGATTTCTATGAAGTGCTGTAACGTTTGGCAGTAACAGCCGGCTGTATTAGCCGGCTGTAGCGGCCGGTTCCAGCGAAAAACTGACACCGCAAAGCGTTACACCCATAAGAAGCCATATAAAAAGACTTCAGTCCCCAGCAGGATTTGAACCTACCACCTAAAAAATTGTGAGCCAAGTGCTTTGCCGACTGAGCTATCCAGGATCGGTGGTACGGAGCACGCAAGGGCGAGCTCATTCGCACAGCACGTGATTGAGCTCGCACGCTTCGCTTTCTTTCCAGTCGGATCGGATAGGCGTTTGGATCATGCAAATGCAAAGTCTTTGGCGCGGCGCGCGAGGAAGCGGTCACGCGCTACGCCCTTCTCTTCTTCAATGGAAGGCCTATCACACGTTCTGTGCTTACCAGTCTTTGTCAGCCCGATCAAGCTTTTTTATCAGTTTCCCCGCCAAGTTTAGCGGGGAAAGTGAATTGGGCTATATGTCACGTGACGTTAATTTCTCCGCTATATTTAGCGGGGAAATTGAATTGTATTAAGGTTAGGTGGCATCAATTTCTCCACGATATTTAGCGGGGAAACTTCAGTGGAATAGGTTCGCATGACTTGAACATTCTCGCTAAATTTAGCTGCAAAATGCAAAGAGGGACACAATTTTGGGATTTAGAGAGTTGCCCTAAAAAGCACCTCACGTTTTAGTAATTGTTAGAGCTCTAGTGAAACCCCTTGACCCTCCCACCGAGCCCTTTCCCAGACAGATGTGCTGGGTTGGGATGGGGAGTAATGCCCGAGCTTAATGCGCAAGACCAACAATGCACACAGGTGCTTTCTTTAGGCAGCTCGTGTGGGCAACCCGAATCACCATTTCGGAATTTACAAGCCATTCAGCTAAAGGCAATCGGCTCGCATCACGTTTGTCTAGGTATGTTCCCGTCATTTTGCTTCAAAGGGCAGGTAGCTCAAGTTTTGCAGTGCACCTGGCCTGCCGAAGCAAATATATTTAGGGCACATTTAAATTGTGCGTCATGACGCTCACTCACTTTGCTCACGGATGCCATGCGGAAAAAAATAATAACAGCAACATAAAAGCTGAAATGACTGCATATTTAGTTTGCTGCTTTCTTTTAGTCCTTTAAAAGTTTAAAATAAATATAGATTGTAGTCAATCTGTGCTGTCATGAACGTCTTTGTAGATAAATTTAAAAAAAAAACAATGAAAGTATCTTGAAAGTATTTAAGATACTATAATGAAGTAACTGTAACTCCAACACATTACTTTTATCTTTAAGTAACTGTAACTAAAATACATTTTAACAAACTATTTCTAACTATAACTAATTACTTTTTAAAAGTAACTTACCCAAGACTGGAAAAATTACTAAACAAAATATGTGTCCCATCTATGCCTTTTTAAAATTTTTTTTTTTTTTTTATATTTCAGTGTTTCTTTAAGTCAGTCATCTCACTCATTCAAGCCTGGGGGCCAGATAGCCCACACCGGAAAGGTCGAGGGCCACTGTGAGACGGGAAATCTAAGATTTTAAAGAGAAGAGACCTCTTGCTTTATGTTTTCTTGTGAACTAACAGTTTTGTCAGTGACATCGTCAGATTTTGTTTGTTTTTAAGACAACTTTGGGCACTAACCTCATGTGATACCAATAATTAACATGACACCACCCTGCCAACAAGCGGTCATTTTTAATGAAACAAGAGAGGAAGTACACTGTCGTTCCCGTTACTCAATTTACTTAGGAATTAACCAAGCTCAACGTCTCCAAAAAGTATTCAGTTAATTCGACAGTTCTTGGTTTTTCGATGATTTTTATTCACTGTGAACAAATACTAGTCTTTTAATGGTGATATTTTTTTGAAGGCGAGAACTCCGAGCTCGTAGCTTTATCTCTGGCAGTTGCTCGTGCTGATTGAGAATTCGCGTAATTTTTGTACCTTTCAAAAAGCTCGGAAGCAAAAGATAAAGCGAAACAAAGGGCAAATGATCACAAATAAATATAAACTTTTGAATATGTCAAAAGAGCGGAGCTACTTTTCGAGCGAAAATTAATCAGAGAGAAGAGGCGCACGTTATTTCTAGAGCTCGAGACATGGGAACTGGGACTCGTAACCGGTTGCCTGCGGGCCGCATCCCAGCGAGTCGCGGGCCGCGTGTTCGAGACCCCTGCTTTAAGTGGATGGAAAGACTAAAAAATTTCTGCTATATCAAAGAAAAAAAAAAAAGACACGACAATTCTTTCCAAATCGAAAAAAAGGTGCAATTTAATCATTTGGAAAAGGGTCACAGCTTCTTCAGGCGTCGGGGGGCATTTAATCGAGTGAAAAACTACCCGAGGCTAGTGACATGATCTGAAAATGAGTTTTCGAGAAAACAATGCAGTTCTCGTAAGTACCACCTGGGGAGACCGCAGTTGGAGAATCGTGATGCAATCCTGCCCAAAATTTACTGAACCAGCCTCCAAATTATGTTGTGTGGCGAGTTGGTGGAATCCAATTTAGCGGGCATCAAGTGTGGCTTTGTCGTTATGTGATGCTCTCCCTGTCAAGGTGGAGGGTGCCTGGTGCAGACGTTTGCATGTGCCAGTTCAGATGGCAGTTTGCACCACATGAACCTTGATCCCAGCATTCATGCGGGGCCAACGTTGTCCACCACGGTGCAAGTTTCGATTTCGGTTTTCGATTGCGTTTAAAGCAAACTTTCCCAGAAAACCTTCCATTTCTCACAGAACAGCCAGTGCCGAATTTTTTAGATGCGGAGCATCTCTTGCTCGGGTCTATGTCCCGCGTCCGCGATGTAGTCGGCACTCGAACTACGCACGCGCAACTCTCCTCCTTCCCTCTCTCCAACAGCTGCGCGTTACTCTCTCCGCTCTCTCTCTCTACCAGCTGCGTGCACTGCGCGTGCGTTGGCTTCTCCTCACACCGCGCGCGCACGCGCAACTCTCCTCCTCTTGTCTCCTCTCCTTCAAGTGTGAAAAAAATAAAATAAACGGCGAGCGGCGAGCGTTCCAACTTTCTCTGCCGCGAGCCGCGACGAAGGCTCGCGTAGGGGGTAACGCTAGGGCAGTCGGTGGCGCCATCTCTCGACGTCAGCACGCAACTGACTCTTTCCTCGGAACCAACACGATGCTCCGCATCACCCCATGGTTCCCCTCGGGAAGATGGTGTAATTTTTACTGTACACCACCCAACCAAGATCAAATGTTATCCGAATATTTTTGAAGCTGAGTGGAGTTGTGCTCTGAACGAAGGCTTTATCCACAAAAAGCGTAGGATGGAAATGTGCATTGACCACAGCAACATCCAAAAAAGCAAGGAAATACGGACCAGGGCCGGTATGATGCACGCAGAAATTTTGAGCCAAGGGAACCCAGGGCCCATGCAAACTGCCGAGACTGCAGAATATTCAGAAGCCTAACACAGAATTATCTTGGTTTTAATTCGGCAAACTTTGCTTGCCCCCACCTCACCTCCAGGGAGCTGTACTCCACCAGGTCCGCCTTGTTCCCCACCAGGACCACCGGGGTAGCATGCTCGTCCCCCAGCTGCTCTCGCAGAAGGGGCAGCCAGTAGTCCGTGATCTGGGAGAGTCCCCACCAGTCAAACCAGCCTCCGGTAAATGTCAACAAATGCGCCGCTAATTAAGGTTCCTAGTTATGCGGGCCGATTACGGTAGGCCTAACTTTGTGAATGTATGCGTGGAAAAAAGTGAAGACAACCAAACAAAAGCATCATTCATTCTTTGGCCATGTTTCAAAATTCAAAGGTGTCGCACCTTGGCGAAAGAAGACCTATTCGCATCCGGCGTCACTCCGATCTGTGTCCTCGTGTGACACGACCAGGTAAAAGTAATCTGGATCTACTCTATACAACTTTACTTCCGCGGGTTCAATAGTTCGCGAATTCAGGGAAGTGTGGCTTTCTGGGATATTTCGCAGGCATGAAATTTTGCAAAGGAGGGTGGTATGCAATGCTTTTGGTACCATAGAAAAACATAAGTGGGTTCTGTTTTTCTCCATAATATTCGAGTTGCGCGCAAAAATTAGGTCCTCACAAAAATTAAGTCGTTTACAGTCAGGGTATCTAGCAAATTATTATTTTGAAATTCCCTGACATTTCCAGGTTTTCCCGACCACTCTAGAGGCGGTTAAATATATAAGACCATTACAACAGTGAGCATTGAGCACTGTGAGGATCATTTTGCATGGGCTTAATCCAACTAGCATAGTCCGAAATATTCGGGTTCGTCCAGTCCGGATTAAGCAAGCAATTTCTTGTGCAGACAGACATCGTCAGTGAAGAGGCCACTTGCGGAAACAAAATGAAGACACGACGCTCAACCACACACATTCATAACCGAATGGCAGCATGGCCGCCAGATGCACACTTTCGGATACTTTTAGCTTAAGGCTTGGATCGGATTGGGGTCTGCGGCTTTCCTATTTGTTACTAAATCTAGTAGCTCTAACTGGATCTAGCCTAGTGTTGCGCCCTCAATCCAATCCAATCCAATCCAATCCAATCCAAGGCTTGGACCGGATTTGTCGGCTGTTTCCTTCGCATCGGGTAGTACACTCTACACCGGGTGAGCAGAGCCCGCGCTCTGCTCTAAGCAGAATTTATTGCCTATTTTTCTGCTCCCAAGTCCTTAAGTCTTTGCTCAGGGCACCCGATGGCGTTTCCAGCTCATTTCCCCTGACTGGGCTCGCTTTTTGACAATATCCCTGACAATTCCCTGATTTTTCCCGGTGATTAAAATTTCCCTGACAATTCCCGGTTTTCCCGGTCACTAGACACGCTGACAGTACTTGAGCAAGATTTGGAACACAGCCTTTGTATTCTCCGTTTCTGGCCACGCTCTAGTGTGCCCACTTTGGGTTTTTTCCGCAATTTATTTTGTACCCACTTTATACACCGAGGTTCTACCCGTGCAAAATGGAATAAACACTAAAACACTCCTCTCGGATAAATAAACTTTTGCAAGGAAAGAATCTCCACTCAACTGGCACCATTTTGTTTAAGTGTCTCAGATGCTCAAACCAGGTTACAAAGTGTGCTTTAAAGGGCAACTCCGCTCAATTCTGAAAATTTCGGAATAATGAGTGATTTCGAATTAAAAAGCCCTAGTAAAAGACACTACATTGTTTGCATCGCGTAAAATGGGATATATATTTTTAAATCTAATTTTAAACACGAGCCAAAATCGAAACCGAAACTTCGGCTCCGTCCGACAACATTGGCCTCGGGCCGCCAAGAACATGGCCATCACGTGGTACAAGATGTCACGTGATCCTCAGCCCAACGACGGGCGGGATTGGGGCGGGCGTGTGGCAGGCGCGAGTGTCGTCTGCACCGCACTCTTCGCCACGTTTTGGTGTCTACGGCACTCGACGACGTCTGCACAACTGCGTCACAAGTCTGCGCACGTGGTGTCCGTAGTGTGGATGAAGCTCCCAGAGACAATAATCACAAATGGTGAGACGACGACGGTGGTTGTGACGCGGAAGACGGCGGTATTGGCGGGACCACGGCGGGCGGCCGGACGGCTAACAAGAAGCGCGCTGCGCAGGCGCGTTACGCCAATCACGTGGACACCAATGAGCGCCAAGAGGCAACGTTGCTGACGTCATGCACTACGCTCGCTCAGAGAAGTAAGAACAAGCAAAAGTGGGCCATGATGATGACGTTTAGCTCAATGTTGGCTCCGCCCATGCCATAGCCTTGACTGCACTGCTGGTTTGCGCCTGAATTCGCCCGCTCAAGTGAGCCGATTTCGGCAACTTGGCGAGTTGCAAAGTTTGCCGGACCGTTTAAGAAACATTTAGACGGAACTGCGTCGTAATATTTGACGTGTGGTCGTCCTACGCGATACTGGAGAGGACTGCATTGTTTTTTCAAAACCAAAAATGAAGCAGAGTTGCCCTTTAACTTCACTTCGCCACATCTGTAACTTTTTTATGTGCCTTTGCTATCTAAAATGTGTCTAAATTCAATCGAAGTAAAATCAATGTTTATTTCTTACGCAAGATCCTGTAAAAAGAAAGAAGCGCCGAAAGCCAGACAATACAGATGTAATGCAGCAAAAAAAGGAAACAATTATGAGCCCCAAAGCGATGCGGTGATCGGTCACCCACCTTGTCGATCGTGTCATCGTCGTCCACGGCGTAAACGATGCACACCACGTTGGCCTGTGGAAGGTAGAGTTAATCGAGTGAACTTCAGCGGCCCCGCAAGCACCCTCCGGTTCATTCTGAACTGAAATTCTTACCTTGCCAATTTCCTCAGCCAAGTTTTCCTGACTTTGCTCTTGCGCTTGAAAGAAACGGACAATCGAGGGGTTGGTCAGGTTATTAGACGAGCAATTTCAGCAGGACTGCATTGCCATGAACACGATTACAACTGATTCCTTTTTCTATTGTCTGCCAGTTCATCGAAAAGATTCCTTTTCATTCTTGTCTTACTTACCGCATTTACTCAAATACAGATCAACTGCAGAAATAAGTCCAGCGTTATGTCAGACAACTTGCCAAGAACAAAAAGAAAAATTAATACAGTAGACTCCCATTAAGGCGAACTCGTTTAAGCGGAATTCTCGGATATGCCGAACAAAGTAAGAACATTTGGTTGGTTTCCCACAGACGCAATGCAAAAAAAAATCGTTTAACACGAACCGCTTTGCGCGCGCATTTTGGTTAACTCGAACTTTCATAGGTCCCCTTCGTGATGGCACTGCACTGACGGCGACGCCGCGCATTGCGCCGGCCGAGGTGTACGTCGGATGTACCCTAAAAACCCGCATATAATACAAGGATTTTTTTTTTTTTTTTAATTTTTAGTTTTGATGAGGCGCAATCTAACGTAGTTTGACGTTGTTTCGGTTTCGAAGCAATATGGCGCTCAAAACAGCTATCATCATCATTAAAATCGCAATGTCCGAGGTGCCATCCTTCCTACACAGTCGGGCGGTCGGGTCAGCAATGGCGTCGGCGCTAAAACAGTCATCGGTCGCCTACAAAAGAAAAGTTTGTTTGATTGCGGAAGACATCGGTAACAGTGCTGCCGGACGACAATTCGCCGTAAATGAGGGCAGCATCCGCGGATGGAGACGACAAAAGCAAGCTCTGTTCGCGTGCAACGGAACGAGAAGAAGCTTTAGGAGCCCAAAGAATGGCGTGTTCGCCGACGTCGAGGCAAGTCTCAGCGACTTTGTGAAAGAGCAACGTGAACGGCACCTCGCCATAAACATAGAGCTGCTGCATGAGAACTTTGGCGAGCCGACATTGGGTTGCTCGCTTTATGCGCCGCGCCGGGTTTTCACAGCGTCGGCGCACGCTTGTCGCTCGCTCTTTCAAGAAGTGCGGGATTTCAAATGCGCTCGACGGCACCGAAGACTACTGCCTTTGGGAGAAGGCGTTGGACAAGGAGTCTGATGGACGTGATGAGAGTGATTAAGGTTCAATTATGACACGTGGCCCATGTTTTCTCAGGAACATGGGCCACATGTCGTCTTTCATCGCTAGACACCGATCTGCACAGAGGAGGAGGCAGTCAAAAATCACCGAATGGATCGGTTCCCCCTGCAAGCAGTGGTGTGTGAAACACTGTTTTTTCTTCTTTTGGCATGGTAAGCCAAATAAATGTCCCTTTTTAAGTACCTCTTCATCGTAGGCCTTTTCATTCTGTGTTTATTGGTCAACAGCAATGTAGACATGATCAGCATGGTAATTAGGGCACTTCTGTTAAGATGAACATCTGATAAGTCGAACAAATTTTCAGGGTCCCTTCGTGTTCGTCAGGAAGTCTACTGTACAGCAAAATACCACTTGAACAAACTTCTAGGAACCTGAAGAAGAGGTTTCCTTAAAGGACACATGCAAAGAAAAAAAACATTTTTTTTAAAAATAGCTTAGATGGAAAAAGGATATCATAGAACAATTTTACAACGAAGAAAAAAAATTTTAGAGCTATATTTACGGCGCTATACGAATTTGTAGTGGGAGCCCACAAGCGCCGCGGAAAAGTGGCCCTTATTTATCATGTGACTGGTTGTTATTTATAATGTGGTGCTTACGCTCTTTCGGAAGCTTCCTATGGCCTCTAAAAGTAACTTATTCATCTTTGTTTGAAGTATAACAAAAACCTAGGATTAATAAGTAACTTTTAGAGCCCAAAGGAAACTCCTGAAAAAGCGCAAGCAGACGTAACAGACCTGTGTGCCGGTCAGATGACGGCGGCGGCGCCCCGAAGCAGACACACTTGTGCGGCGGCGGCGACGGCGGCGTGGAGAAACGCATAGAAGTGGCGTCGCACAACGCTCAGCGTGCGGCGGCGGTGTGACTTTGCAGCGGCGGCGACGCAGCGCGGCGGCGGGCAGGCCTACCAAGTGACCAGCGGCGGCTCCCGCGGGCGCCAACTACAAATTCGTTTTGCGCCGTAAATATAGCTCTAAATTTTTTTTCTTCATTGTAAATTTGTTTTATAATATTCTTTTCCATCTAGCCTGTTTAAAAAAAAAAGTTTTTTTCCTTTGCATATGTTCTTTAGGGGAAAGTTCACTCAACTGAATGCATTATACACAGTAGGGTTTTGCCGGGGATGTTATGGAAGTTTGTTTATCTAAGTAGTTTGTTCCACTGGAGTTTGCTCAAGTGCTATTTCACTGTCTTCCCAAGTTAATGCACATTTTTGAAAGTAAGAAAATTTGTGCGACATTAATTAGTGCCTCTAGTCACCTCAGCTAAAACTAACTCATCCCCGAAGCTGGCCAGGTTGCTGTAACGTGCAAAACGGTCAACCATGTGCCTCCCCGTAAAAACAGATAAATACAGTAGGCTCACGTTACTTTAAAATCAGGTACTTTGTACTTCTGGGCAATTCAAACAAATTTCACATGTTTGATTGTCCCACTATGTTTTTAATGTATTTATAAGCCGGTTAATTTCAATGGCGTTTTCGTGTAATTCATACTTTTTGTTCTGTTGGCCCCAATGAGTGCACTTCTTACCGAGCACGGAGCACCGAGGAGAAGCAACACCCGCAGAGTTTGCTTTCACAGGTGTTGCTTCTCCGCAGTGCGCCGGTGCTCGGTAAGAAGAGAGCTCAACGGAGCTAATAGTCCACAATAGACAACTTCGTTGCTGGATGAACAAACTTAATGTTGCTTTGAGGTGTCATGTGCTGTAAAACAGCCCACAACAGACAACATTTTTGAAAGATGAAAAAACTTATCTCATAGTTTTCCCCAATGTTTTATGTGTGACATACCTGCTTATGATTAGTAGGTCTGTGTAGAGGAAATCATGTGTAGCCATCCATACAACAAATCACAATTTTATCTCACATCAAATTTGGATGAATTTCTGAGAATTCAAACTTCTGATAATTCAAACGAAATTCATGGATTCCTGGAGTTTGAATTAATAGGAGTATTCTGTACAGATAAAAACCAAGAACATACTTAGCTCGTTGAGATTGCAAAAACAACCTATGGTCTCATAACAAGGGATCAATTGACACCTTCAAGACTACTAACACACCTTCATATGCTATGTCTTGCCCTTTGTGAGGCCGCCATTCTCTCCGTAAGCTTCATTATTTTCTCTTTTTGCTGTTTTGTTATTTTGTTACAATGAAGTTGTAACTGCACGTTTCTTCAACTCGAACCAATGAACAGTTGGCCTTGTGCCAAGTGACTCTGCTTTCCACGTAAAAATGTGCTTAAAGAGCAGTCGCATAACAAGGCGTCACAGTCCATTGGTCCGGTCAGTAGACAGCCTCCACCACACTGCCAAAACAAGTATGCAAAAAAAAAAATTATAATTTACATGCAATGCACATTTTGTTATGCTCAATTACACCACACAACACCACAAACCAGGCATCCATCAATTTGATGATTTCAAGCCCCCATTCTGAACATGCTGGGTCGAGAACAGATTGTTAAAAATCAAAAGTGCAAACACCAAAAAAAAAGAGGGGACAGGACAGAGTGAGAATAAATTCGGCGGTGGCTGGGTGAACACTTCAAACTCTTTCTGCTGACAAAGTGTCTTTGCAAGCAGAACAATAGTCACCGAAACGACTTGCCACCCGAACAACCGCCAGAAAAGAAGTGTAGAAAAAAAAAATCTGCCATTGCAAGGCCACTCAAGAATTGACCACCAATAGAAAAATTTCAGAGCATGGGTTCTGAAACTCAATGGTGAGTTGGGCTAGTTGGTTCATTGTATGGAAAGAAAAGGCAGATAAGTGTATCAGTGATCCTTGACCCTGACAGATAAAGAGTGTTTATAATTATTTTTATATAAAGAGTGGGCACCTGGGAAAATGGTGTGGGGTGTTTTAAAGTGTATTTAAGACAGTGTTTTTCTAAATAAAAATTCAGTTGCAAGTGCACCTTGCATTGTTTTCTTCTTTACTCTGTCACAGTTTTTGGCGCTTTTCTTTCCATTCTGAAACTCTTTAATCTTGAGGAACCCCTGCTACCCTCGATGGACAATCGAGGAACCCTTCCCGCCCTCGGCATCGACACAATGAAGCAGTGCAGAATCACCTACGGGCTCTCTGAACAATAATTCGCACACTAGGGAGTAAATGGCTCATAGTGGTGCTTCTCGAGGAAATTTGGGAGCTTGAGGAACCCTCGAGGGTACCCTGGGGAATCCCTGGGTCCCTAGGACCCCAGTTTGAGAGCCCATGATTTGGAGAACAACGCGGAAGAATGCATTATGAAGGACGCAGCTCCACAGACTCACTCGAAAAATCGACGATCCGGGTGGGCACCTTTTCGGGCGTCACGTCGGCCGGGATTGTGATTTCTTCTGCCCGCGGTGGGACGTCCTCGGGAAACTGCTCGCTGACCAGGGACAGGATCAGTGACGTCTTGCCCACACCCGCTGCATAATGCAAAGGTGCGCAAAAGCACTTAATGCGACACCGACGATCGCGGACGGCTCGGCTCATGTCGGAAGGCGGCGATGCAACGAGCGGGAACGAGGCAAAACACGAAAACAAGGTTTGTCGCGGACCTCCGGTGACCTCGCTGTTCCACGGACGCGTGCTAATCGACTTCGGAGGCGAGAGATTTTCCGCGCACGCAAGCGGGTGGTGAGAAGTAAGTCTCTGTTCAGACGTGGCTTCTCGTTTTCGTCGGCAGGGTCTGGCTGCTAGCCCGAGGTCATTAGCGTGCAATGCGTAGAAGCAATGAACCACTAACAGTAAACCTCCGCACGTGTGTACAGCGTGTCCCCTGCTTCCTGCCTGCTTCCCGCCATTGCCATTTTCAGAGGACACTGTCTCGCACGACCAACATTGTCAGCCCCCTGCCTTTGCAGATATTTCGTCTTTTTTATGATTCTTTTTTGAACATCGGTAGTAAAGGTAAAAAAGAAACTAATAAAAACCGAAACAATGGCGAACTACCGATGGGTTCCGATGAGTGAGGGAGTGTTGGGCTGCCCTTCATTTATAGATCGCAGACAACCCCTTCAAAACGGTGCTCATTGCTCAAAAAAGATCCATTACCTAAGAGCTGATTCCATGTTCGATGGTGCCATATTTCCTGGTATCAGAGTGTTTAGCAAATTACTCCTTTCGAATTTTCCAACTTCTCCGGGTTTTCCTCGACTATATTGAATAAATGCCGTGACCATTACAAACCGAGAATGTGGAAATTAATCCGGGACGGTCGAGCTTATATTAAAAGAGCACTTCTTTGGCAGCGACGTCGTCATTTTCACTTATATTGTCATGACCAGGAAATGGCTAACGAATGTAAAACTGGAAATAAATGCTTAATGAGACGAACTTCTGCCGATAAGCACAAGCAGAAGGCATCAAGCATACTGCATCAGCGACAGAAAGGTGACTGTGTTGAAGAGGCGGTTACTGTTCCTTTTAAACGTGCGGTGCGTTCCCGAATGTTCCGAACCAGATCACACAATTACATGCAATCAATGCTAAGAATCACTACCTCTGAAAAGAACAAGAAAAAATACAACATGTTTAACAGGTCATACCACATAAATTTGAAATAGCGTTTGCAAATTCCCGTGGACAGTTTATCGACACAATATTCTGCGGAAGGTTATTCTAGTCATGTATAATTTTGGGGTCGATATGATATTTCGGGATGTTAAACTGATGCTTATTATTACATCTTAGTTCTTTTAAGTAGCGAGGATATAACCTCAGGGGTGGAACGGCTGCGCCATTTGCGCCATTTTGCGCCAAACGCATTTGTCCGCGCCATCCTGCGCCATGTTGCGGAAACTGCGCCACAGCCAATAGCTCGCGCCATTATGCGCCAAATCGTAAAGCGTGCGCCAAAAAAATTGTATTTTGTCTTGGTTTCGGTTTCAATCGATTCGATTGGCAACAATGGGCGCGTTTAGCTTGGTCGGCTTTGCAATTCTTTGTTCTGCTTATTCTTCCTGTGTATCCCGAGTCGAAAGCGCGCGAAAAAACTCGGAGGCCCAATTCCAAGCGCTACACCACTTGCGACTGGATTTTTATTGTTCAACCATAAGCGCTGAAGCAAGTCGGCTAAGGTGAGGTCGAGTCGTCAGATTGCCTGAGGCTCTGCGGCCGGGGATCCGGAAGTCAGCCAGTTGAAAGCAAATGAGCAAAAGATTCCTTTTTGTACTTCATCATTAGAAGTTGGAACTGCATTCCCGCCAGATAAATCGTGATTTGATAGAACTGAAACGTGGTCCGATCTGAAACCTTGCCGGCCAGCAGCTCTCACGCGAGCGGTAGATCTGTTCAGTGTACTTTAACCTTGCTCCTGCTTATCGCTTTGAATATGATGACTTCATTAATCGTAGTCTGCTGCTTCGATATTGAGGTGCACAATAGGATAAACTCGAAATTCGTTGCCCTGTTCTTCCACGCAACTGCGCGTCCGGTGCTTACGCATGTCACATGATGCGAACGTATAATTACTACGTCGAGCACGTGTGGGTTGTGCGATAAGCAGTGCTGGTTTGCATTTTGAGCTGCTAAATCCACTCAGATAATATCAAGGACACTATCTCCAGAAACATACGGTACTTGCTTTTTGCTTCTCACAGCGCCGACTGGCACAACTCTTTGCTCACAAAGTTTCAAGCTTTCGCATCTGTTACACTGTTATCCCGTTTATTTAGGCCCCTAACCACTCATGTTCACCTAAGCACAATTGAAATTGCTCCCGTGCTTGTCTAAGACAAAAGCTGAAGTGCAATGAAAACTGATCTGAGCTGCTCCTTGCTGCTCCAGAACGTAGTTTTAGCTGCTCCCAAACTGCTCCAAAACAGCTGTTTCAGCTGCTCCCGCGGCTGCTCCCAAGTGCATTTCATGAGTTCCACCCCTGAACCTAGAGTGGGAACCGGCATTGTACAAGTGACGGGAGACCCTAAAAAACATTTTTTAGTCGGGCTGCTTTTCGTTTTGCCGAGCAATGGAAGATGAAGTTTGGTTAACATATTTTAACAGAATCTTGTCGCATATATCAGGATAAAACAAACAATGCCGTCTTCCTTTAAACTTTCTCTAGTTAAATTAGATAAATGGGCTAGTTGGTACATCACTGAATGGAAAGCGCCGAATCAACAAGGACGAACAATGTCGTCTCCATCCCCTTCTTCGTCCTTGTTGATTCGGCGCTTTCCATTCAGTTTCTCTAGTTCCTCAATTAGATTTTTTCTATGAGGGTCCCATACCGTGGCTGCATAATCTAAAGTCGGCCTAATATATGCTTTTCTACACCATTAGTTTCAGTGCAGGTGGGGCACATTTAAGATTTTGCCTTAGATACCAAAGCTTTTTTTTAATTGCAGTATGGCAAATTTCTTGAATGTGCTTTGAAATCGTGACTCCTAAATATTTAGAACTGTCTACTTCAACCAACGGAGACCCAGCACTGGTTGAAGTGCCCTGCAAACCAACTTGCAGAAATGTGTGTCTAGGCACGTTTGAACACTGCCTGGCACCGCAAAATGCTAAGTGTGCCTCCGCCCTGTAAATAAATAAACAGCACAGGGAAGATACCACACACCTGCCAGAGAGAAGAGAGTTTCATTTCATTTACCGTAAAATACTGGGGAAACGCCCACCCCACTTCCACTGAAAACTGAGTTAACATAGACATGGGCGCCTGTCCGGTCAAATCAATAAAAACCAAGATGGCAGCCAATAAAGAGCTTGGAAGAGAGGGTGAACCGAATCAGAAAAAGCACATATATTTTCACATGATATCCCCGCCATCGCCGCCGTAATGTGGTGATTATTTTAGACTAATGCCAGCGCTTTGGAGGGGGTGGGCATTTAACGTATAATTTGCATAATTGCAAAATGTTAATAGTGGCCACTTCCGCAGTATTTTACGGTATTTTCTCTCATGCCCCGAGGGCATTACAGAGAGGAGTACATGTAAAAGTAAAGACAATGAAAAGGCAACGATACAAAATTACTCCGAAACATCATTTAAGAAATCAGTAATTGCAATTCTAAAATCAATGGTGTTAGTAATAGTAACTAGGTCTGCAGGAATGCGATTCTAATCAATGAAGGTTTAAGGCAAGGAGGTACTAAAAATAGATGCACCTTAACGGGGAATCCTAACTTTTAGTTGATGATCGGTGAGTGGTGATTTTTAAGGTGGTTCTGAAAATAGCGCTTAAAGGGCAACTCCGGTCCATAGTTTCGATTTTGGGATTATGACTGTTTTTAGCGCAGTCAGCGTCCCTGAATTACAAGGTGTAATTTTTTTCTCGGTATTGCGCGTAGTTTTAAAGATATCAACGCCTTAAAGTTTTGTTTGGGCCACGGCCGACAAAACCCAAACTAGCCGCTCGAGGCCCCGGCAACACTGGAAATCAGCCGCTAGGCGGACTTGACGTCACGATCGTTCTCGTTCAACGAGTATGCGGTTCAAGCAGCACCTACCCCTGTTGCGCTAGCCTTTGAAAGATAAAAGGTAAGCTGCTTTCGTTTTAATTCTGTATACGTGGTAGATACCCAGCATATGTAGCAATAGTTAGTGCGTATACCCAAAAGCTAGCGACTGGCAGGCCAGTGAACTCGTTCGGTGCCGGTATAGGACGCCGATCTGACTACCCCTCCGCTTCGACTACGGTAGTGGTTATGGTGTACGCCAAAATCAATACCGTAGTCGTTTATTTCGCTGAAACGGCGGAAGCAACTTTCTGCGACAAAATACCCCGAT
This sequence comes from Ixodes persulcatus, assembly GCA_013358835.2. Lineage (NCBI taxonomy): Eukaryota > Metazoa > Arthropoda > Arachnida > Ixodida > Ixodidae > Ixodes > Ixodes persulcatus. Next base: position 24,690 of record JABSTQ010010836.1, read on the forward strand.
TGTTTGTTGCTGTTTGTATGAGCGGTGGAACGAGCTCGCGGCGGGCGTTGATTAACTTTGTGCCCGGCGGCCGTTGCCTTGCGTGCGCTTGTCCGTACTCGTCCGTACTCGTCTCTAGGCCTAAATTGTCATCGGGGCTCCGTGGATGGAGCGGCATTGCTCTACATGCCGCGCTGCCAGTGACGTACAGTACTCGGGGAACCCTCGCCGTGCGTGCGCTTGTCCGTACTCGTACCTAGGCTTCTCGCTTTTGCGCCGGAGGTCAGTCCCGGACATGAGGCTTTGGGGCTCTCCGACGCGGGCTGCGGCGTCCGAACACGAGTGTGCTGGGCTGTATACGTTTGTTTATTGGTTTTCTTTTCCCGGGCGCGTAAAAAGCGAGTTTGTAAGTTATGGCACTGTAATTTACCATAGAAGTTTGTCTAGGTAGTGGGGTATAATTTGTGAAAATACCAAAGAAAAGGCTCGCCGCACTCAAACGTCACGCAAGAAACACATACAAAAAAAAAAGCTTGTGATTGGAGCTAGCTAGTGGTTCTAGTCTACATGCCCACCATTCCCCATTCAATGGAGCGTGAATGCTCCATGTTCAACACTGTACTTGACAATTACTGCTTTATTGATCTGGATACTTTTATCGTGTTTAGCTTTTGTGTAAGACATGCCACTTAGTAATGCGAAGTTCATTGCTATGTTGACTGCATGTTTTACCTTACGTCTTCACTGGGGTTCGGCTGGAATCGTCCTTTTCACTAATTTAATGCGGGACGTATATCAACAACCCACAAATGTTTTGCTTTTTTCTGCCTCTTTTCTCCATATGGGATAAATAAAGCATTTGATTTGGAATCCCCGCATCAGGGTCGTGTGCCAATTTCCAAACTGAGCGGGCTTCTTTTTTTTTTTTTTTTCAGCAGACACGTCGTTTAGCGAAGACATCGAAGACGACGATAGCTGGAGCCTTGGCCCGTATGCACATGACCCACTGCCACGTGCTGACGAACTCCGCAGAAAGAGTGCTTCTGTCTGACACCACGATGCGTGCGAGTGCGCACCAAGTTGCTCGCTAAAACGAGCCTTGAGCAAATAAACAAAAGGCTATACCGAAGCTACACGGGCTACAGATAAAAGCAACGGCTAAACACGCCAAGTACCAGCCGAAGTAGCGGCGGTAGCGTCTCAAAGAAGCGCACTTTACGCCGCTCGACCGCGCAACGGGCAAGCCCGTCCGGACCAGGGAAAAAAAAGACAAGAGAACGATCGTGACGTCACGGCCCAAGGTTGCTTTAGCGATCGGTAACCCGCTGGCGGCCCGCTAAGGAGCGGCTGCTCGCGGCGGGTCGCATTTTTATTATCGGCATTAGTTGGGAATGCGGCGTCCCCTTGACGTAATATTTTGGCTGGGGTCGTATTTTGCGTCACTAAAGCGATACCAGTCATTTGTTTCCTTTTGAATTTTGGCCGGAGTTGCCCTTTAAAGGAATACTGAACCAAAATTTGGATTTCGCAAAATAAGGCCACAGAAGCATTGAACGGGACGGTACGAACTCCAAAACATCACTCATACATCAATATCTAAAACGGATGGCCGTACTTTTGGAAAAGAAGGGCGCGATCAAGCGAGGTCTTTGACAATTGTCCTCCGGGAGAATTTGAGATTGAAGGGAAGCGGCCTCGCTTCACTCCTCCCCGCTTCGGTTCATCAGCTCGACGGGACGTAGCATGAAGGAGAGGGAATGGGAATCGTGACGTGCCTTGTCTCGTCGGACGTGTTCAATCGGGCACTTCTTTTCCAAAAATACGGCGATCCGTTAGAGATATCGCTGTATGAGTGATGTTTTTGCGTTTTGCAGCGTCCCGCCTATCCGTCCAGCCTTGTTTTGTGAGCTCGATATTTCGGTTCAGTATCCCTTTAAAGAAGTGTTGGGTTAGAGTGATAAATCATGTGAAACAGACATAGGCGAGATATTTTTCTACGAAGGGAGAGATTAGGCAACGATAGGAATGTTTCGCAGAGGTAAAGCTAGCTGCACGATGATAGTTGGGAAATATAAAAAGAGCGGAGCAATTCCGGATGGATTCTACAGCAGATGCAAGGGTGATACCAGGGTCCCAGATTAAATCTGCTTATTCAAGTTTAGTACAAATTAAGGTTTTATAAAGGAGTTTTAATGAAACTGAGGCCAGGAAAAAATTCCTTTTGATGTAGCCGAAGAATTTATTGGCGTTGTTAGTGACACAGTCGACATGAGTATTCCAGGAAAGATGATTAGGTATGTACAGAGGTGGACAGGCTCTGTGTGATACAGCACGAAAGAATGCAATCTTGGAGGCAAGAGTGCAGTGACTTACCAATAGGCATCTGCCAGTCACACTCGTCATGAGGTCAAGTTTTGTTCTTCTCTTTGATAGCTCAATTGAAATGAATCGTCGGCTCTATCGCACATCAGATATGCTATCAATACTGGGTCAGCTTACATACCCCAGGAATGTTTGTGAATTTCTCACCGCATTTAGTTACCAATTTTTGAGAACTATGGGGCAAACATTTAGACCTGTGTTTGGCTTGAATCATTCACTGGACCGACTGAAATCCTGATTATATAAGGCAATGTTTTCAAAACACGGCGCTACATTGACTGCTTATTAGCTTCGGAAATTGTGCTTAGTATGTAAAGATAAACATTATCATTTTTGCATCCTAAGAGCAAATGATTAAGTAACCAACTTTCTGGTAAACAGCAGTTTCCTGAAAGTTGGTCTGCATCTGGCAAATTCCAATGCCTATAAGTTTGCCCTATATTAGAGTTGTATGCAATGCCACAATTAGAGCTATCTCAGCTGGACTTAGAATGTTAAACAAACTTTAGCATATATAGGCCCATATAAGGTAGCTCAGATTTTCACAAAAAATGGAGAACACTAAATATGGCTAGGTATTTTATATACGCATCAGATCTACAGGGCGAGTCAAAGGGATCGATGGCGGACTGCATAAATCGGATTGTGAAAGTATTGAGCTAGAACCTTTTCGAGAGATGGCCGAAGAATGTGCGTTAAGTCACACTAACACCCCCAAAAAAAGTTTTTTTTTTATTTTTTGACAGGCGATTTATAATGGTGTCCATCCCAATATTATTCTGCTACAGCGTCACATATATTTTTAATTAAGTCAAAAAACGCAACTGCTTGAAACTGAAACCGAAACTGGACTGGGGATGAAGAAGAAATATAGAAGAGGAGAGCATTGCCCGAAGTCACATGGCTGAGCAACTTCTTTTTTTTTCAATCCACGTATTTGCAGCTTTTTAGAATAAAAAAAAGGGTCTCATATTTATTTTTTGTTTTTAATATTGAGCGTGGGCCTTCGATGACCCACGACTTTGATTAAATTTGGTGGCTGTGTCTACACCATAAAAACGGCAAGTGACCACTGAGAAGAGAGAGCACGACTCAAACTGGCCAGTTCTCGATTGGCAGTTTTCGAGCAAAAGAAAACTAATTTCAAGCCGCAAATTGTGTTCTTGGTAGTTGGGCTCTCAAGTGTCATGTACAAATAAAAACCTTGACGAGCATAAACACCTTGTCAGCGTCCTTTTAAAGGTATAAAAATTTCACTGAATAAACATACCTGAGTAAAAAGTTTGAAACGAAAAACGTGAAACTCCGACCCACGGTGGCAGTCTGCTAAAGAAATGCGTCTGATTGGAGCAACAGCCGACAGGTTGCAGGCGGAGGCCGCGCCGCAGTTGCAGATGATAACACGAAACGTTGGTGTCTGGAGGGGGTTACAATGAGATGTTCGGGTGGCGTGCCCTTAGTTGGCGGTCCCACCACTAAGACATCATCCAAAAGACAGTCTTCAGACACTGACTGAGTCGTGTTTCCTCCTTGTACGTCAATCCTCGCCCTCGGCAATAGCAGCCACCGTTTCTGAGCCACAGGCGATGCTCTTTTTCTGCATGAATTGTCGGCGTATGATTATTTTATTCTACCAATAAAAAACATAAAGAAATTAAGATAAAACAAGAACAACAAAACAGGTGTGTTGTCTCGTTTTTTTCAACAATTATTTGCGGCTACGTGTTGCCGTCTGCTTTGTACTCTTCGATTGTTACCGTGTCTCTCTTCTTGTCTGCAACTCTCATTCGTGCTGTTTTGGAGTGTAAGTCATCTTCATGGTGTGCTTTGCTCCCAACGAGCGAGTGAAGGTTGTTCTCTGTTACGGGGAGTGCCAGAGGACGTTTTCAGGCTCCCTTACAATTCTACGCTGGGTGAGGTGCGCCTCAGTGAGGAGGGAAACCTTCGAAACAAACCAACAACAGCGCTGTCATCACCCAAGCTGAAAAACCCGGTACTCGCGATGCCTTCACTGCCAACACCCACTTGTCGACGCAGAGAGCACTGCCGACATCTAAAGGCTGTTGCGCCAATCAGACGCCTTTGGTTACCACACAGCCACCGAAGGTAGGTATTTCACATTTTCCATTTCTAACCTTTTACTCGGGTAACTTTTATATCCTTAACGCACGTGCTTCAGCCACCTCTGTAAAAAATCTAAGCTTACATTGCATTTGCTGCGCGATTAAAGACTATTTCGGCATAACACTTCATTGGCCACAAACGACAGCAAACACGGGGTAAAGATCAGTACAGAACGGAAGCCACTTCGCGCTGCCATACCGCCAAATGGCCTTTCTACGCTCCGGGACCTTTCTACGCTCGCCGTTCGTCGGCGCCTCATCCCACTAGCCCTTTCTAATATGCGCAGCTTTTTCCGCCGCTTGGTGGCAGGTATGTCGACGGGTCATTTCTTGTTTCCGTACTTTATAAACTGCATTTGTTTCTTTTCTGATCTAAAATACTGAACAAAAACTACTTTCATACATAATTGAAACGGTTCGCGACACTTACATTTTGTATCTCGACTAAAAAAAAGCTTTTAGCGGCTCTGACCAGTAGCAAGCCCAGGACCAAAAACGTCACATTTTGCGCGCTTTCGGTACCGCGGGTCGCCCTCGTCGGTGGAGGAGGTTTCCGCGTCGTCCGGTTAAAATATGACGCACTACAAGTTCAGAAACCGATTTATGCCATCCCTTCAAAACGCCATTGACTCACCCTGCATCTTCGGTGACTGCGAAATTTCTCAATAAACAACGAAATAAATAAATAAGACCATTCGAGTTTCTCAAGCGTGTACCTCAATTTTAATAAGAGTTGCTTTCAAGCAGCGCGGGTTTTCTGTACAGAAACACTCACATAGGCCGCACTTCAGGAGGTCCATTTCGCATTTTTACAATGTTCCGAGAGAGGCACGCGGTTGCTTCAGTGTAAAACTTCTTTTTTTTTTTTTTTTTTTTTTTTTTTTTTTTTAAATCGTGCTGTATGTATGTTTAGGCAGCCGGAAGTTAGTCAGCCCCAATGATCGTCTGCTGTCTCCGCTGTGGGTGAGGAATTTAGCCAGTGCAGTACGCCGGCTAGCCTGGGGACTTGGACGTGCACCACGCAGTAGTGATACACGAACGCACGCCGGTACGATGCTCATCCCGGTCGAAACGGGCAGGGATGGGGATTGAACCCAGGATCCCTGGGTGCTGCAGCGTGAGCATTCGCTCTTCCGTGTTCCGAGCCCCAGCGGTGGGTTTAACAAACTCAGCCACCGATACCCCCCCTTTATTTATTTTTCTTTGAACGCAAACCTTGCAAGAAAGCATGTGCGTGTCCCGCACGCACGCTTTTCCTCGAAACTCACCTTCGCCGACTAGGAGAATTCGGACATCTCGTTTGCCGTTAGCTCGTACCATGCCGGTCCAAGTTCACGGTTCTGTCCCCTCGCACCCTCAGTCGACTAGGCACATTAGTGGTTTAGGTCTTCGGGAAAAGAAAGGCCGATCATGTCTTGGCAGTTGCGGCAGCCGACGATGTGTGCTGGTTCTCGAGGTGTGAAAAGGTCGTCCTGAGGGCTTGTTTGTTATACAGCCGCGCCGAGTTCTGTTGGGAGTCCTACCGAGTGTCTGGCATCGTTACGGGGTAACGCGACTCGGTATAAGGCGAAATATTTCACTTTAGGCAAGGTCACATAACACAATTTTGCACGAACCGCAACACCGCAACCATCGCTACATCGCTACCCCTAAAAAAACAATAAACGCGAGCCGGCCTCCAGGGTTGGGGGATGGGAATTACTAAAACCGTAAGAAATAGCTAAATCATCAACAAAAAAAAAAAAAAACAGGTGAAGAAAACAAAATAAATCCGGCAAGGTTGAATACAATCGAAAATAACAAAAATTTAGTAAAACAAAAATTATAATTTATAGTATATTTCTTTGGTTTTAAATTTGTTTTCAGAAACATTGTATGGATAAATGTTAATGTATACCCTTTGTAATGGGCGGTAGCTTGGGCCACCTAGCCTACGTCTGAAGAGACAGATACCAAGCGCGCGAACGCTTCTCCGGTCGTCCGTCCCATTCGTGCGGAGAGGGCGTAATCAAAAAAGAGAAGGAGGCGGCGTGCCTCCGCGGGAAGGCGCTCCCAACCCAGTCATCGACAGCATGGCGCGAGGCTGAAGAGTTCAAGAAAAAGCCTTGTCACGTCGAGTTACTGCAACTTATACTTACAATTTTTTGTGTATTGTGGTAGAACGGTGAAAAGCTGCTCTGGGGATGTAGATAGAAAATTTGTGATGCTTATTTAATTATTTAATTTGAGATATTCATCTAAACATGTTGCGGCTAGCGCTACAAGCGCGCCTTTTGATATATTGATTGCAATCTGTAACACGTATAAAACAACAAAAAAATTAGCTCCGTACATAAAAAAAAAAATTCGTATTTCCCTAAATAAAAATAATAATGCTGTAATATTTTTTTTCTTCGCACTTTGTTTGGCGTAGCTTTTTGAGCCTCACGAGGTTTGATACTATATATATATACTCTGTTTCAACTTATGATGTACCGCAGGAAAGGCTACAAGCGCGAGCTCCTTGCTCTGGGGCACATCTCGGCGGCATGGGAGTCGAAATTTGGCGGTTGGCTATGTGGCTATTTTTGGGCTATTTCAAATTGTAACGCGGCACTTTTTTTTTTTCTTTGCTTGGTTTATAGTAGATGTACAAAAGAAACTTCAGCATCGACACAAAGCGACAGTCTACCCTTCTGTGAATTCCCGCTTTCAGCGACTTTGTTCGTGCAGATTTGTGGGCGTGATGCCAGAACCTATTAGCTCAAATGAGCTACCGTGACATAGATTCCGCTCCGACGACAGCGCTTTTGTATTAATTGTGGCTTTTTTATGCTCCCAAGTTCTTTCTGCTTCCTGCTGGTGTCTCTTATTTGATCGAGTTTCCCAGCATCCTCCTAAAGGAGGCACCTCATCCGAGGAAAAATGATACTAAAGGCAACTCAATACATCCTGCAGAATTTGATCTCGCCCGATAATGCGTGCTGAACCGGATATAACGAAGGAGGCTTTTCTGCGAAATATGTTAAAGCACAATGAGCCATAACAAAAGACAACAGATTTGGTACAATAAATATTCCGAACATGGCCAAGATCGATGCCCAGGAGCAGCGCTGTTTCTGTTGCTATCCGAGCTTGACATCGCGCTCCCGACACTGCCCATGTCGAATCCCCCCGTGGAGGGAGTATTCAGTCACGTGTCCCTCACAAAGTCAGGCCTAAGGAAGAACATGTCCTTTCCAACTCTTCAAAATGTCCTCTATGTAAAGTTTGCTTTCCTTGGGAAGAATTAAGACATCAACACCACTGAAGAAGTTTTTGCCCGTTTTAACAAGGAATTCACGCATGAGGCGAGTAAGCCGCGCACAAACGAGTGCATGCTTCATAACTATATGTGACTGTAAAAACGCGTGTGGAAAAGTTTTGTACTTTTGTGTGTTGACATAAAACGTTCAATACATTTCAGATGTCATAGATCTTGCAAGCTGCTCCTAAACCGTAGTATGCAGACGCAGGGCCTTCGAATTAAGCTCGCACATTCGAGCGCACGATTTTTTGGGCTCTGCAGAATATGGCTACTTTTGGGCTACATAAAAATATCTTGCATTTGGCTACTTTTGAGCAACACCATCTGGCATTTGGCGGTTTGAGCAAGAAACTACCTGGCAACCCTGCTCGCGCTTCTAGCCTTCGCAGCGGTACAACTACAGTGGCTTAAAGGGGGTAGTGTAACGAACGAAACCGGAGAAGCGGCACAGCGTTGGAAGACGGCCGCGGGTGGCGCTGGCGCTTGCAGCACCGTCGTTCCGGCTATGGCTCCGGCTTGGCCGCTTGGTCAGCTTGGCTCCGGCCAGCTCCGGCCGATTCGCAGCTGTCGACTACACTGTCGTCTGCTAGTTTCAGATTTTTATTCACCTTCAAACACAAATCATGTCGTTGGAAGTTGCGGCAGCCGACGATGTTGCTGGTTCTCGAGGTGTGAAAAGGTCGTCCTGAGGGCTTGTTTGTTATACAGCCGCGCCGAGTTCTGTTGGGAGTCCTACCCGAGTGTCTGGCATCGTTACGGGGTAACGCGACTCGGTATAAGGCGAAATTATTTCACTTTAGGCAAGGTCACATAACACAATTTTGCACGAACCGCAACACCGCAACCATCGCTACATCGCTACCCCTAAAAAAACAATAAACGCGAGCCGGCCTCCAGGGTTGGGGGATGGGAATTACTAAAACCGTAAGAAATAGCTAAATCATCAACAAAAAAAAAAAAAACAGGTGAAGAAAACAAAATAAATCCGGCAAGGTTGAATACAATCGAAAATAACAAAAATTTAGTAAAACAAAAATTATAATTTATAGTATATTTCTTTGGTTTTAAATTGTTTTCAGAAACATTGTATGGATAAATGTTAATGTATACCCTTGTAATGGGCGGTAGCTTGGGCCACCTAGCCTACGTCTGAAGAGACAGATACCAAGCGCGCGAACGCTTCTCCGGTCGTCCGTCCCATTCGTGCGGAGAGGGCGTAATCAAAAAAAGAGAAGGAGGCGGCGTGCCTCCGCGGGAAGGCGCTCCCACCCAGTCATCGACAGCATGGCGCGAGGCTGAAGAGTTCAAGAAAAAGCCTTGTCACGTCGAGTTACTGCAACTTATACTTACAATTTTTTTGTGTATTGTGGTAGAACGGTGAAAAGCTGCTCTGGGGATGTAGATAGAAAATTTGTGATGCTTATTTAATATTTAATTTGAGATATTCATCTAAACATGTTGCGGCTAGCGCTACAAGCGCGCCTTTTGATATATTTGATTGCAATCTGTAACACGTATAAACAAACAAAAAAATTAGCTCCGTACATAAAAAAAAAAATTCGTATTTCCCTAAATAAAAATAATAATGCTGTAATATTTTTTTTTCTTCGCACTTTGTTTGGCGTAGCTTTTTGAGCCTCACGAGGTTTGATACTATATATATATACTCTGTTTCAACTTATGATGTACCGCAGGAAAGGCTACAAGCGCGAGCTCCTTGCTCTGGGGCACATCTCGGCGGCATGGGAGTCGAAATTTGGCGGTTGGCTATGTGGCTATTTTTGGGCTATTTCAAATTGTAACGCGGCACTTTTTTTTTTTCTTTGCTTGGTTTATAGTAGATGTACAAAAGAAACTTCAGCATCGACACAAAGCGACAGTCTACCCTTCTGTGAATTCCCGCTTTCAGCGACTTTGTTCGTGCAGATTTGTGGGCGTGATGCCAGAACCTATTAGCTCAATGAGCTACCGTGACATAGATTCCGCTCCGACGACAGCGCTTTTGTATTAATTGTGGCTTATTTTATGCTCCCAAGTTCTTTCTGCTTCCTGCTTATTTGATCGAGTTTCCCAGCATCCTCCTAAAGGAGGCACCTCATCCGAGGAAAAATGATACTAAAGGCAACTCAATACATCCTGCAGAATTTGATCTCGCCCGATAATGCGTGCTGAACCGGATATAACGAAGGAGGCTTTTCTGCGAAATATGTTAAAGCACAATGAGCCATAACAAAAGACAACAGATTTGGTACAATAAATATTCCGAACATGGCCAAGATCGATGCCCAGGAGCAGCGCTGTTTCTGTTGCTATCCGAGCTTGACATCGCGCTCCCGACACTGCCCATGTCGAATCCCCCGTGGAGGAGTATTCAGTCACGTGTCCCTCACAAAGTCAGGCCTAAGGAAGAACATGTCCTTTCCACTCTTCAAAATGTCCTCTATGTAAAGTTTGCTTTCCTTGGGAAGAATTAAGACATCAACACCACTGAAGAAGTTTTTGCCCGTTTTAACAAGGAATTCACGCATGAGGCGAGTAAGCCGCGCACAAACGAGTGCATGCTTCATAACTATATGTGACTGTAAAAACGCGTGTGGAAAAGTTTTGTACTTTTGTGTGTTGACATAAAACGTTCAATACATTTCAAGAGGTCATAGATCTTGCAAGCTGCTCCTAAACCGTAGTATGCAGACGCAGGGCCTTCGAATTAAGCTCGCACATTCGAGCGCACGATTTTTTGGGCTCTGCAGAATATGGCTACTTTTGGGCTACATAAAAATATCTTGCATTTGGCTACTTTTGAGCAACACCATCTGGCATTTGGCGGTTTGAGCAAGAAACTACCTGGCAACCCTGCTCGCGCTTCTAGCCTTCGCAGCGGTACAACTACAGTGGCTTAAGGGGGTAGTGTAACGAACGAAACCGGAGAAGCGGCACAGCGTTGGAAGACGGCCGCGGGTGGCGCTGGCGCTTGCAGCACCGTCGTTCCGGCTATGGCTCCGGCTTGGCCGCTTGGTCAGCTTGGCTCCGGCCAGCTCCGGCCGATTCGCAGCTGTCGACTACACTGTCGTCTGCTAGTTTCAGATTTTTATTCACCTTCAAACACAAATCATGTCGTTGGAAGTTCAATGGAAACAAATAATTGTTTTTGAGGTATTTATATTAGTTATGAAGCGTGTTGGGTGCCTATCTGCCGGCCGATTGAGGCACCCTAACGGAGCTGCGGATCGAAGCGCCACCTACACCATCTTTCAAGGAGCGGCCGTTCCCGATGCATGGTGGAGGCTGCGCGGTAACTACACTACCCCCTTTAAGGCACTGTAGTACAACCACTGATCTCAATGGGCGCGTTAAAGGGCCTCTGACACGCCAAAAAAAATATTTTTTTTTTCATGCTAAACTTTGAAATGGCATATCAGGACATTACAAAAAAAATTGTTTCACTATAGAGTTGCGTAGTTTTTTTATAAAAAATAGAAATACGAGGCCCAATTCAAAGTTCCCGCCGTGCACTGTGACGTAACAGTGTACCGCAAGGTGTCGGGGCGGTCAGAAGGGAGGCATCGCCGGAAGTCACGTGAGTTGTATCTCTCCTCGTGCTTACCGCGAGCGCGTGTAATATTTTTTTAAGATTTTTGTTATTCTCCGCACCTCCACGAGCGATCCAAGCAGACAAGGTTTCTTTTATTTGCTTTTCATCGCTTAATGTTGCTGTAAAGGTAGAAGAAGCGGAGTCAGTGAATTGACGTGATCAACTACAATGCCTAGAAGGTGCTGTGTGAGGGACTGTCCCGGTATTTCAGCAACTGAAGAAGAGATCACACTGCATGCATTTCTGAGAGACATACATCGGCCGCATGAGCACCCAGTAAACAAGTTCTACTCATGTTCTGGACAAAATACGTACTTTGTGCTCGACGTTTACTTGTATTTGGTACACTCACCAGTTCGTATTCTTTAGACGGCAGGCATCTACAGCCTGGAGTATCCGATGATTCAACGACCTCGGTGTCTCAACCTTCAGCAATGCGATCGGGCGTGTCGTATGCTAGCAATCCTAATTTCTGCGAGTGTTCTAAATTTTTTTTCTTCAAAACTTGATAGCTTGTGTTGCGCCCAGTATAGCCCTGTATCATCGGACTGACGGCATGCACTCGTACACTGGCTTGTACTCGCAACGCTTTCATCATTGACCTCCATCACGTCGATCCACTGACTCTTCGTCCCCAAGTTTTACAGCACGCAAACTAACCAACGGTGCAGGGAAAAGAGCTAGTGGAACTGAAACTTCGTTTTCTACGATCGCTCGTACGAAGAGCAGAATAATAAAAAGAAAAAAAGTCTTAGGCACGGTCGCGGAGAGCACGAGGAGTGAAACTCACGCGACTTCCGGTTAACCCACTTTTAGTGACGTAGCTCGATGCCTCCTTTCTGACCGCCCCGACACCTTGCGGTACACCGGTTACGTCACAGAGCACGACGGGAACTTTGAATTGGGCCTCGTATTTCTATTTTTATAAAAAAACTACGCACGCTCTAGAGTGAAACAATTTTTTGTAATGTCCTGATATGCCATTTCAAAGTTTAGCATGAAAAAAAAATATTTTTTTTTTTTTGGCGTGTCAGAGGCCCTTTAAAGGGATTATCCGGTCAAATTTCGTATTCATGCAAACATTTATACCTCATTGTCAATGGCTGTAGGAGCATCTTCCACGACAAATCTGAATTTTGTGTGCTTCCCTGGAGGAGTAATTGTATTTTAACCCAAGCGTGCATAAACGGCGTTTCCTCTTCCACCTTCAGGGAAGCGGAGTTTCTGAGGTAACATCAGGCAAAGAACGCGCCGAACTGAAGTGCACTTCGAATTTTGTCCTCCGCGTGAGCGGTACGACGTGGTTCACCCTCGCTGCTGCGCTAGATTTCTTTCTTTTTTAGAATGAAAGGGTATTTTCGTTGTGCGGTTGTCACGCTCCACACTTCTCCGCGACATTTACAGTGACGAGTATATGGAATGCTGCGGTGCGTCAAGAGCACTGTGTTCCCACGGAGGAATGAGGCATAGGATATGACAATTGCAAGACTGGTGTGACGTCACGTCAGGGATGGGAGTGCAGCCGTTGATACTTGCGAAATTCGGCATGGAGTTTCGTTCAATTATCCGTCGTTGATTACACTAAATTGGGGTGTCGTTTAATGAAATAAAAATGGCCTATGTTAATCATTAGGCTCCCACCAGGGAACCATCACGAAATCTTAAGAACTTCCGGTTTTCACCGGACAATCCCTTTAAGTTAACGCGCTCGAGCGCGCTCCAGCGGTCAGAGTGCACTCGAGCTAAACTAAACGACATCGTCTCACTTCCGGTGCACGGTGGCGGAGCGCGCTCCGCGAGCTCCGTCGTCGGAGATGGTGCGCGAGAGCTCGAAAAGGTTGGTTTCCGGTGAGATGACGAGCTTCCGCTCTCGCGGCCAGTCTCGCGGTTACTCGCAGTGGTTTCACGGGTGTTTCACGCGGTGGTCTCACACGAAATCGAAGAAACATCAAAACACAAGCGTTTTGGGCTCCGGGCCGGGCTGCCGGCCATTCTGGACCAGAGGCGTCGTGTGTGCGCAATCCTTGGCGAGCGAGATCGTTTCTGAACGCTCTGAGGATGCCACCGTGCTCACCTCACCAAACCTCGCCGACCGCGACCGCACCAACCGAACCCCGCGGCCGAAAGGCTCCGGCACAGCCAGGAACGGCACCGAGGTAGGAGCTGCTCGTTTTGCGCTACCATGCAGTGCTCGGAGCTCTCGGCGTCGTTCGTGCTTGCGCCGAAGCCTTTAGGGACTCCCTCGGACGCGCAAGTCATGCCTGCTTGGATGCGTGGATACTTCGACGGCGATCACTTGGCAGCTCGTGCTATCGTTCCATCATCGTGGGAAATAAAAAAAAAGAAAGGTGCTGGTGTAGACAGGCATGCATACATCCTTCAAATGCTTGTCGAAGTTCTTCATGTACCTTACCGCAATTTCAGGATCAGGCGAGCCGATTAATTCGGCCATTCAGCCGTCAATCTTTAATTAAGGCTTATGGGAATTCAGAAACGTTCGGCGTACCAACAGCGTGCAGCACAAATACAAGCTCTTGCTGTTGCCGCCGTCTCCGCGCACTTATTTCATCGAGGTCGTCGTCTAACAAACACTTTTTCGACGTTACGACGAGACTGGAGCCATGTTTCAGCGCGCGCCGGAAAGCCGGAACCGGAAACGTTAAAAAAAAATAGGCGTCAGATGGCGCCTCGGTACCAAAGTGCGCCGTTAGGCTACGCTCCGAATCCGCGCGCTCCAGAGCCGTATATTAGGAGAGTTTGGACAATAGGCGGAGTCAGAGCCGTATATTAGGAGAGTTTGGACAATAGGCGGAGCAAAGGCCGCCGCCAGCGCCGAATATTCCCCCACGCTTAGAGCGTAAACTAAATTTGTGACACAGCGTCGACCAATCAGGAGACCTATACTCCATCTCACAAATGTCGACAGTGAAGACAAAGGCACAGGCGCGTGAGCCTAGCTCAGCGAAACGCTATTGTTTGTACGAGACCTCGTGCATAGGAGGCACTTTCCAAAGCCACGCGCTCGTGCCCATGCCTTTGTCTGCACTGCTAGAACAGCGTCCTGAGACTGACTGAAAGAAAGCAGTGCAAAGGGTGGGGTGCGCGAGCGTCTTGAGACGCGGAGTTCCGCTCGGCACGGCTCAAATTATACTTTGTTTCACTTTACCTGCGAGCGAAGCCAAAGCTAGAAGCGCGAGACCAGCGCTTTTTGCATTTCTCCCCAGCACGCGCGCTCGAGCAAAGCCTGAACGCACGGAGCTTCCGTGCTCGCGCTTCCAGTTTTGCCTTCGCTCGCACATAAGGTGAAACGAAGTATAGTCGTGGCACAAATTTAGAGCACGCGACCACCGCTAGGGGCTGTTTCGCGGCCTGTGGTTGGCCCGAGATGCTCGCCTATTCAAACCAATGTATGGCCAAACTCTCTCAATAAACGGCTCTGGGCGGAGTAAAGGCCGCCGCCAGCGCCGAATATTCCCCCACGCTTAGAGCGTAAACTAAATTTGTGACACAGCGTCAACCAATCAGGAGACCTCTACTCCATCTCACAAATGTCGACAGTGAAGACAAAGGCACAGGCGCGTGAGCCTAGCTCAGCGAAACGCTATTGTTTGTACGAGACCTCGTGCATAGGAGGCACTTTCCAAAGCGACGCGCTCGCGCCCATGCCTTTGACTGCACTGCTAGAACAGCGTCCTGAAACTGGCTGAAAGAAAGCAGTGCAAAGGGTGGGGTGCGCGAGCGTCTTGAGACGCGGATTTCCGCTCTGCACGGCTCAAATCATACTTCGTTTCACTTTACCTGCGAGCGAAGCCAAAGCTAGAAGCGCGAGACCAGCGCTTTTTGCATTTCTCCCCAGCTCGCGCGCTCGAGCAAAGCCTGAACGCACGGAGCTTCCGTGCTCGCGCTTCCAGTTTTGCCTTCGCTCGCACATAAGGTGAAACGAAGTATAGTCGTGGCACAAATTTAGAGCACGCGACCACCGCTAGGGGCTGTTTCGCGGCCTGTGGTTGGCCCGAGATGCTCGCCTATTCAAACCAATGTATGGCCAAACCAGGGTGTAAGATAGACAGGTGGGGAAACGAGAGCCAAATGAGCGACCGGATTGTGTCCCTTTCGGGTTTCTCTTTTTTTGTGGCGCCATCTATGTGGAGCACCGCGAACTCTTACTCCAGGTGGGCGACCGGTGGCGACCGGCTAAACCGACGGAGATTTTTTTTTCTTCTCGCCGCAGCGCCATCTGTCGCAATTCGGGGGTACCCGCAAGCAGACGAGTACACAATCCGGTCACGGCATTGCTGTAGGCCTCTATGGGCCGTTTCCCCACCTGTCTATCTTACACCCTGGGCCAAACTCTCTCAATAAACGGCTCTGGCGCGCTCGAGCGCAGATGTCCGGAGTCTGGAGCTCACTAACTTAACGCGCCCAATGACATTTGCTGGATCGCGCTTCCCGCTCCCGCAAGTGAAGCCACCGGACTTCACTCGCTTGGGATACAATTTGCGGTTTCGCTAGCCTTTTGCTGCGGTTTTCCAGCGTGCTTAGACACGTTTTCTACTCGTTCGTCGTCATTCGCCGAAGAAGTTTTTTAAGACTCTGTGTATTGTTGAGACATGCCGTAGTGACACGTGGAAAATTTTACGAAAGCGCTGTGTCGCGGGAAAAAGGCACAACTCGTCGAAAGCAAGGGTCTGGCGGCGTGTTCAAAGCTTACTTGGCACGCCGAAGTGAAGTGTCTCTGTACCTTCATGCGCTTGGATACCGACCAAGAATCGACGCCGTGTGGATGTGTTTTGCGAGTGCAATGTGCGTGAAGCCGTATCAAAAGGTACACATCGCGACACTGTTAGCGCGAACACGACATCGGCGCATTTTCGCATTTTACTTCTAAATAGTTATCGCTTACATTATAGAACTAAATGAGCTCTTTCCGTAGCAATAATAACTTGGATCTAATCCCTTGGTTTCAAAGAGAAAAACTGGAAAAACCGGCGATCGCTTGTTCGCGCTAACAGTGTCGCGCTCTGTACAACTCGTCGAAAACAAGTGTCGCCGGTCTCGCGGCATGATCAAAGCTTCCTTGGCACGCCGAGTGATGCATCTTTGTGCCTTCGCACGCTTGGATACCGGTCAAGAATTGACGCCGCACCAAAGTTCTGAACGTGTGTGGCGCGTAGATGCCTTTAGATCATTTATATATATATATATATATATATATATATATATATATTATATATATATATTATATATATATATATATATATATATATATCGGCCACGGAGTTCTGGATGGTCCAGCTGTTCCGGTGAGTTGCTATCAATAAAAGGGGGGAGATCTGTACATGTTTCAAATCTAATATGGATTACGTGGGAGCACGAATAGGGCGACGCTGTGGAGCAAGAAGGGTTTTCGAAAGCAAAAGTACAAGACGGCGAGAATGAAAATCTTTGAAGCGCGGCCGATATGGTCGTGTACAATCTGTTGACCAATTACAATTAGGCGAGCCGCGCTCATACGTCAAGTGCAATTAAGTAGGTTGATAATGAGCCAGCACTGATCAGTGATGAGGAGCTGTTGTGCACGGTATTGTGTAAATCGTCTAAGGACGAAAACAAGCCGTACCTTCCCCCCATCTTCCGTCGCTAGTGGACGCTGGATTAAGCTCGTTCCTAAACCGCGAGGGCCACAAGTATACAGACGTCAGAGTAAAGTAAGACGCTGATCCAGAGGTACATACGCTTCACGCACATTGCACTCGCTAAACACATTCACACGGCGTCGATTCTTGTCGGTATCCAAGCGCGCGAAGGCACAGAGACACGGCACTTCGGCGTGCCAAGGAAGCTTTGAACACGCCGACAGACCCTTGCTTTCGACGAGTTGTGCCTTTTTCTGCGACACTGCGCTTTCGTAAAATTTTACACGTGTTCACAACGGCAAGTCTCAATAATACACAGAGTCTTAAAAACTTCTTCGGCGAATGACGACGAACGAGTAGAAAACGTGTCTAAGCACGCTGGAAAACCGCAGCAAAAGGTGCGTGTTCGCCGGCCGGGTGGGGCCGCTAGGCCTAACTCGAGCACGTCGACATGGAGGATCCTCTCGACGGTTCTACGGTGGATGTAGCCAAGAATGGCGGTCCGACGGTCGTCTCGATGGTCGGGGAGGATGTCGACCCTGATTTTTGTGCAGGCTGGATGCGCGCTCGGGCACGCGGGGGTACTCAGGTGGAGAAGGAGCCCAGGCCTAGTTCCTACGTGGCCGGAAGGTCATCGAAAAGGTCGAGCGCATGGGGAGGATGCCGAGAGTGGGACTGGAGGGCGAGAACAAGGTGGTGGTGAGGCCGCGAGGTGGCCTGGATTTGAGGAAGACGTCGATCGTCGTCGTGGCGGCCGCAATCCGGGCGGCGGCTGGGATCTCGGAGGAGGAGGCCTCGTTGGATACGCAGTGCCCGAACGTGCAGCAAAATGTGGTGGTCATCAGTACGGGGAGCGACGCCAGGGCGGTCAGGTATGCTGCGGTGACGTGTATCTGCGTGGCGGGGAGGTCCTACGAAGTGCGGGCTTACGTCACGGCTCCCTTTGACACCGTCAAGGGGGTGATCCGTGGCGTCCCGGTGCACCATACGGCGGAGGAGATTGAGCGACTTCTCATCGGGCCCAGGAACCCGACGGTGCGAGCGGCGGAGCGTATCGGCTCTTCGGCAACGGTTGTGGTGATTTTTGGGGGTGACGTAGTGCCGCATCAGGTGTTCTACGGCGGGAGTGTGTTGCGGTGCTCCCTGTACAGGAAGCACTATGAGGTGTGCAAGACGTGTGGCCGTGTCGGTCATCGAACTGATGTGTGCCCAACCCCCGGCGTCAGACGGTGCTTGGGATGTGGCGGAACTCCGGACCCGGGACATGCGTGTAGTCCCAGATGTGGCTTGTGTGGGGGTCCGCATGTTACCGGGGATAAGGTGTGTAAGAATCGGTTTCGTACGCCGTACATCGTTCGTAGGCGGCTGTGGGAGAGAGCGGAGCGGGGTCTGTCCGGGGATCGGCCGTCTCCTCCCCCGCGGGGTTCTGAGGAAAAATACCCTAGGCTGGGGAGGTCTCGCTCGAGGTCGCGCGAGTCTGAGAGGCCGGCGGCACGTAGTCGCAGCAGGAGCACAAGTGGCCAGGTCTCGTGGGCCCAGGCGGTGCAGTCTGATCGGGGGGAGGTTGCTAAGTTGCGTGAGGAGAATCGTAGGCAAGCTGCTGAGGTCGTGGAGCTGAGAAGGGAGAACAAGAAGTTACCGCCGAATTCAGAAACCTCACTCAAACTACACTCAAACTTAAGGGCCCCTCCACTTCCGCGAGGAAGGCGCGAGGGCCGGCGCTGGCCAATCGCGAGGACGGACCCGCCGTCGCGATTGGCCAGCGCCGGCCCTCGCGCCTTCCTCGAGGAAGTGGAGGGGCCCTTAAGTTTGAGTGTAGTTTGAGTGAGGTTTCTGAATTCGGCGTTAGTGAAGACCGTGGAGGAGCTGAAGGCACTGGTCGAGGGCTTGGTCCGTCGGCTGGACAGTTCGGCTCCTCCCTCGGGATCGGAGGACTCCGCCCCTCCCGCCAAGCGCAGGAGTGTGGAGGCTCGTAGACGTAGGGGGGAGGGTGTTGAGGACAGGTTTGAGGAGATTGAGGGCCGTGTCGGTCTGGTGGAAGACGGGGTGACACAGCTTAACGAGAAAATGGATTCGATCATGAAGGTGCTAACGGTGATGCAGGGTACTTTACAGCGAAATTCAGAGGGACAATGGCATCAACCTTAAGGTGTGTTTTTAGGAGTAAGAGGGCCAGGTTACAGCAGTACATTAGGGGTAGGGGGGTTAAGCCGGATGTGATAATGGTTCAGGAGGTGGTACAGGAGGATGTGAGTCTCCCCGGCTACGTCACGTACCGGTCTAGTGGGGGTCCTGCGGGCCGCCGCAGGGGGGTCTGCACGTTCGTGCGGCGGAGTCTTCCGGTCCTAGTGCACGAGCTTAAAGGAGTCATGAAACGCTTTTCCAACTTTTTCCTGTTTAGCTTTCCTCCTCAACTCACAAATCGCGCATTCTACCAAGCAGTTACAGAAGACGGAAAGGGGAGTCCCCTCTTGCTCGGACTCTCGTTTCTCTAATCCGGACACATCCATTGTCCCCCTAGAAGATTAGCCGTCGCTCAAAATTCAGACAAAAGTTGCTTTCCCCATCCCGTTCACCCCGAAGCTGACAGTGCTGTGGAAGCTACGTGCTCCTTGGGCCAGCCACACTTTTGCCACGTGATCACGCTCTCTCGCGCATACCCACGCGCAGAGAATGAGGTGAGGTGATGAAAGGGAGCGGCTGATTGGTCCGGCAAGCGCGTAGCTTCCACCACAATGTCAGCTTAGGGGTGAACGGATTAAGTGAGCTCCGGTGTCGTGTGACGTTCGTTTGGGCCCGGTGACGCGCTGCGGGGTCCCGATGACGCGCTGCGGGGTCCGCGGATGTATCACAGAGAAAAGGCAGCGAGCTTACGAAGGGAAGGAGGTACGAAATAGTCCGCTGTGGTTTTCCAACTTTCGTACCGAAAGTCAGGCTTTTGACTTTCTACCTTTTTTCTTTTGGCCCACTGAACGATGTGCTATTAGTAAAATACCAATATAAATTGATTCATTGCAGTCCAAAATTCGTTTCATGGGCCCTTTAAGGGGGACGAGAACGTCGAGAGGGTGTTGACCGAGGTGTTAGTGGGTAGATTGGGGGTCTGTCTGTGCAACGTGTACAGTAATCCGCGTTTCGGCAGACAGAGGTTCAGGAATCTGCTGCATGGATGTGCGCGTTGGGCCGATGGCAGGCGCTTAGTCGTTTCCGGGGACTTTAACGCTAGGCACGAGTTCTTGGGCCACGCGGCTACCACGGTCAAGGGGAGGAATTTGTTCCAAGACGCGGAGGAGGTGGGGCTGATCCTCGTCACGGATCCGGGGGTGCCGACGCGGCCCGCGCGGAACGCGATTGAGAGGGATACCACCCCGGACCTAGCCTTCGTGGACGCTCCCGGGGCGGAGTGGCGGAACGCGCTGGAGGATCTGGGTAGCGATCACCGTTTAGTGGAGCTCTCGGTTCCCCTGGCGGTTCGGAGGAAGGAGTTTAGACCCCAGGGGTTGGTGAACTGGGATGCCTTCAGGCGGCTGGGTCCGGAGGGGGAGATAAGCGATTTGGGGGAATGGTCCGCGAGTTTGGTGGACGCTGCCAGGTCGGCTGAGCGGCCCGTGGTGGTGGAGTCGGAGGATGTGGGGCTGGTGGATAGCAGGTTAGGTGCGCTTGTCGAAGCCCGGGACTCTCTGCGGAGCCGTTGGCGGGAGCGGAAGAACAACCGCGCGCTGCGGAAGCGGGTGGCGCAGTTGAATGAAGATATTCGGAGGCACTGTGAGGCCCTGTCCAGGCAGCAGTGGGACGATGTGTGCAACAGGGCGGAGGGCAAGATGCATAGTGGAGACACGTGGAAGCTGCTGCGGCACCTGCTGGACGAGTCCAGGACGAGGAGCTTCCAGTGTAGGAGAATGGGGGAGGTTGTCGGTCGGGCTGTCAGGGAGCTTGGTGAGGAAGGGGTTAGAAGGCAGTTGTTGGATACGTTCCTTCCGAGTTGCGGCAGGGAGGTCCACCCGGAGTACACGGGGGTGACAATGCCGAGTTGGATAAGGATTTCGAGCTGTGGGAGGTTAGGGCTGCCTTGCTGCGGATTAATCGGAGGTCGGCGCCCGGGCTGGACCGGTGGATAATAAGATGCTTGGTAACTTGTCTGAGGAGTGTTTGGAGGCCCTGCTTGATTTCTTCAACAGGTGCTGGAGGGAAGGGAAGCTGCCTGCGGAATGGAAGAAAGCCAAGATGGTTCTTATTCCGAAGCGTGGGAAGCCACCGGGGCTCCAAAACCTTAGGCCGATCTCGCTCACTTCCTGTGTGGGGAAGGTTCTGGAGCACATGATACTGCGGAGGTGGCAATCCTTTTTGGAGGACAAGGGGGTCTTCTCGAGCTCGATGTTCGGGTTCAGGGAGGGCCTGGGGGCGCAGGCCGCGATGTTGGTGTTGTACCACGAGGTGATTGAGCCGAGGCGGCCGGGCGCGGTTCTGGGTCTGGACTTGCGCAGCGCGTTTGATAGAGTCCGGCATTCTGCCATCCTTCGCGGCGTGGCGGATGCGGGGCTCGGCAGACGGAGCTATAACTACGTTAAGGACTTCCTGTCGGGCCGGACGGCTCGGCTGCTGGCGGGGGACTTGGATGTTGGTGAGGGGGAGCTGGGTAGTGTCGGCACCCCACAGGGCTCCGTCATCTCTCCGGTCCTGTTCAATTTAGTGATGGTGGGGGCCGCCCGCGGTCTCTGTGAGGAGGGGATTCCGCACTCTATATATGCGGATGATCTTACGCTGTGGTGCACCAATCGGAGGAAGGAGGTGGTGCAGGGTACGCTGCAGCGAGGGATCGAGATTATTGAGGAGGCGCTGATGGGTTCGGGGTTGGAGTGTGCTCCCGAAAAGTCGGAGTTGCTCGTGTGTTATGCTGGGCGTTGTAGATGGGATGAGATGCGGCTGATCGCCGGCGGGGGACCCGTCCCGAGGGTGGACGCTTTGCGGGTTCTGGGGCTATTGTTCAGGAGAAGGCGGGGTAATTCGGTCATGCTCGGAAAATTCAGGGTAAGGTCAGCGTCTGCTCTGCGCATGATCCAGAGGGTGACCAGCAGGAGGAAGGGTATCCGCGAGGCCGGTTGTGATGAGGATGGTCAGGCTTTTGTATTGAGTCACATCATGTACGTGGCGCCCTACCTTCGCTGGAGGGCGGGGGAGAAGAACAAGCTGGATGCCATGGTGCGCAGGGCCTACAAATCTGCGTTGGGGCTGTATGCCTTCACTCGCACGAAGAAGCTGGAGATGTTGGGTGTGCAAAATACGATAGGGGAGATTGTCGAGGCGCACAGGGCTTCGCAGATTCAAAGGCTGGAGCGCACTGCGGCTGGCAGGGGGGTTTTGAGGGCTTCATGTCGTGTCGGTCTGCTGGCGGAGGATGCGTCTGCCGGCGGGGGACTGACGGGAGAGGTGATGAAAACTGTCAGGGTTAGGCCTGTGCCGAGGCACATGCATCCTGTGCGTGATAAGGGACGAAGGGAGGCCAGCGGCAGGCCCTCTTCAGGTTGTACGGGCGACAAATAGTACTGAATACGTTGACGCTGCCCTTCGAGGGGGTAGTGGGGGTGGCTGTGGCTGGTGAAGGCGGGAAGCGGGGAGGTGCTCTCCGCTGTGAGTGTTAGAACTAGTAATATTTGTGAGGTGGAGGAGACGGCCATTAGTTTGGCGGCCTCCCTGCCAGGGACCAAAGTGGTCATGAGTGACTCTATGAGTGCGATAAGGAACTTTGCGCGTGGACGCGTTGGGGTGGTGGCCAAGAGGCTGCTGCGTCCGACGGGCGCGGTGGACATTGTGTGGTGCCCCGCTCACGAAGCGGACAACGTGGATGCTGACCGAAGGGCCCGAGAACTGCTTGGCCGGGCCTTCGGGGGCGCCGCGGAGTATTCGCCCAGCGGCTTTGGGGAAGTGCTAAGGACCAGGAGGGAGGACCGGCGGGTGTTCCCGCCGCCCCACGGGGATTTGGTTAGGGAGGATGCCGTGCTGTTGCGGCAGTTGCAGGTGGAGTGCGTCTTTACTCCTGGGTGGGGCGCTATGTGGCGCCTGAGGTGTACTCAAGTGATAAGTGCGTGCTGTGTGGTGCGCGGGCAACTGCGGAGCACGTGTTGTGGGACTGTGAAACTCGGCCGGCGGAGGCGGCCACGTCGAGTGGGCTTCCGCCGGACATCAAAGCCGGGGTGATGGCTAGTAGCCTGGACCTCCAGGTAGCGGTCGTCCAGCAGGCCGGCGTCTACTGCGCAGGCAGGTCCGACCTCGGACCCCTGCGCTGGGGCGTCGGATGGTGTGGGCCGCACCGGCTAGGCTTGACCTAGCTCTGCAGGCAAAATAAAGACGTTTATTCCTCCTCCAGACGAACTTGCACGCCGTATATAGAGACGCTGTTCGAGATACTCTCGAAGTCGTACGACGTATGGTAGAAAAGTTTAAAGGGGCGATGCAAACGATTTTGTATTTTGCGAAAATGCCACTTAGAACGGATCCCTGACGTTAATGACCAGTGAAATACCCGTTCGTTTTTCACCACACGCAATCGAAGTCGCAAAAAAAAGAAATAAAGAAAAACGAGCAGAGTTTACCCCCTCAACTCGCAGCCAAAACAAGCGGCCACGTGATCTGGAGCCCATTATATGCCGCCAATGTTGATCATAGCAACGCGCTGGGGTTGGCAAGTCACAGGACACGCGCTGCTTTCCAGACATTGTTATGGTTCGGCTGTTGTCGTCATTGCAGCGATTGGACACAGGACACTACCCGAATGCTTCTCGAGCTATAGATTATCACGAGCCCAAATCGAGTGCCCACGCAATGCTCGGATCCAATCTATGAGCCGCATTCAAATATCGTCACTGGGCGGTACTGCTACCGCCCAGCTACGTCATCAGGTTTTGCGAAGGAGAGATTGAATGAAAACGCTCGGTTTTGTCCTCGAAATTAGAGCGCAACAAAGAAGTTTCTTGGTCAGTGGCGTTGCGTGCGAGTATCCTTGAGTCCCACTAGTGCCAGTAAGCTCGTGTAAAGTGAAAAACATTCCAATTGAATATCGTTGCACCGCCCCTTTAAGTTTGTGTCTAAAGTGTAAGGCTCGTTCATACTCTTGCAACCGAGTGGGACGGACTGAGACGAGACCGGTTTTTAAGCATCCTGCGACGGCTTAGGACCTGCTCCGCAGCAGCGAATCAGGTCCTACGCCGTCGGAAAAGGCTTAAAGGAAGACTAACACACCTTAAACAAGTTTTCATTTTTTTGCCAGGCAATTCAGTATGGTGTCAGAGAACTACCCAATTCATATTTTGCTACAGAGTCACGTATATTTTTAATAAAGCCAAGAAACGCAACTGCTCGAAACCGAAACCGAAGCCTCTGCGCACGATGGTCGGAAAAAATATAGAGGAGAGAGCCGGAAGTCACGTGGATACATCCGACCGCACTTTCTTCTTTTTTTTTTTTTTTTTCCCCGTGATCAGCAGACGACGCGGGTACCGTTCGCTGTGCGATTGCTTTGCAGTTATGCTTGTTCCGCTCGCTGTTCTGCCCTTCATTATGAGTTGTTTTGTAAATTGAAGATGTTGCGTGAAGAGCTGCCTCACAGGTTCTGCATCCAAAAGTGACATCGTTCGGTAGAGTCGGCACAAGTTACCGAAAGATCAACGGGATCGGGACCAATGGCTGGCTGCAATTCCGGCAGAACAGTATGGAGCACCTCGGAAAGCGGACAATACCCGATTTATATGCTCCCTGCGTTTTGTGCAAAGTGACTACATTGAGTTCGCAGGGTGTGAAAGAGGGAGTCCCATACCATTTAGTTCAGCGACGCTTCGTCCACATTTGCTTTTTTTCAGTGATAATTGTGAAAAAGAAACGTAAAAATCGCAACCTGTTTGACAAAAAAAAAAAAATAATAACGGTACGCCCACACTCGGCATCGAACCTGTGTCCGCTGCGTGTGAAGCGGGCATCTTACCACTGAGCTACTGGGGGGATTCTTCGAAATCGTGGACCCTGTCGTACTGTATGGCGGAAAGTTTGCTTCCAATTCCGCTCCAGTAAAGGCGCTCCCGGCTCTAAGTCGGGTAGCACCACACACTAGCCACATTCGCACCTAGTAAAGAAATCGTACGTGTGCATATTCAACTCGAAGTACGCACTTCGTGCTTGACGTTTGCGCGAGTGATGTCTTCAGCTACGAGAAGGGGCGACGGCCCGGCGACGTCTTCGTGCAAATCGGCTCGGTGGTAGGGCCTGTCGTACGGGATGAATACCAATTCTTTTGATCCGGTCCGAAATTTCTCTTCAAAAGAAGACAGAATTCGCCGGTACCCGCGAACGACAGTTCTGAAGTAGAGGTGCCTCGCCCGACGTCCGCTGCCATCGCCGTCCAGTTCGCGAGCCCCACGATCAACCGCGATACGCGAAACGACGCCATGTTGAGAATTACGCAGCGAACGCACAGAATGCTTCCGGTTCTCTGTTCAACTTTTATTTTTTTTTAAATCAACGTATTTGCCGCTTTTTAAAAGCCACAAAAAATGGGTTTCATATATATATATTTTAATATCGAGTGTGCGTTTTCAATAAACCATGGCTTTGATTAAATTTGGTGGTTGTGTCTAAGCTTTAGAAAAACGGCCCGTGACCACAAAAAAGAGAGTGAGCGCTTTTCAAACAGGCCCGTTCTCAGATCGGCGGATTTCGGGTGAAAAAAAAAAAAAAAAAAAAAACGAATTTCGAGCCGCAAATTCTGTTCTGGGTAGTTGGGCTCTCATATGTCACGTACAATTAAAAACCTCGTCGAGCATAAATACCCTGTCAGTGTCCCTTTAAAAACCGGTCTTGTCTCACTCGGTTCTTACTCGCTTGCTGTTTTTTTGAACAACGCTTAACTGATTTTTGTTTCGATTACTTTAGAACACTGTCCGTCGGAGGAAACTTGGTACACATCAAAGGGTTTGTACTTCCGTACTTTTAGAAACCTAAAGTCCATAGATAAGAGCTTCCTACAAGCAGTGACATTCTTTGAAGCGCCGACTGCGTGACGGTGCAGGTTTTAGGAAGCGAATGGCGGCGCACAGCAGAGTTTTAAAGGGACACTGACAGGGTACTTATGCTTGCCGAGGTTTTTAGTTGTACGTGACATGAGAGCCCAACTACCCAGAACAGAATTTGCGGCTCGAAATTCGGTTTCTTTCCGCCCGAAAACCGCCGATCGAGAACTGACCGTTTGAGTCGCGCTCACTCTCTTTTCCGTGGTCACGGGCCGTTTTCTAAGGTTTCGAAGCGACCACCAAATTTAATCAAAGTCGTAAGTCATTGAAGGCACACAGTCAATATAAAAATAGAAAAAAAAATATGAAACCCATTTCTTGTGGCTTCCAAAGAGCTGCAGATGCGTTGATTGAAAGAACAGGTAGCACATACAACCGGAAGTATTCTGTGCGTTCACTGCATAATTCTCAACATGGCGTCGTTTCGCGTATCGTGGGACTAGCGGATGGCAGCGGACGACGGGCGTTGGACCTCTACTTCAGAACTGTCGTTCGCGGTACCGGCGAATTCTGTCTTCCTTCGAAAGAGAAATTTTGGACCGATCAAAAGAACTGATATTCATCCCGTACGACACGCCTGACCAGCAAGCCGATTGCACAAAGACGTCGCCGAGCCGTCGTCCCTTCTCGTGGCTGAAGACATCGCCGCTCAAACGTCAAGCACGAAGTGCGTACTTCGAGTTGAATACGCACGCCTACGTGTTCTTTACGAGGTGGGAATGTGGCCTATGCGTGGTGCTGCCCGACCTCAAGCCGGGAGTGCGTGTATTGAAGGGAAATCGGCAGCGAACTTCCGGCATTCAGTCTACCCGCTGCATAACTACGCATGCGAGTTCCTTTAGTAGCTCAGTGGAAAGACGTCCGCTTCACACGCAGAGGGCACGGGATCAATCCCCGGTGAGGGTGTACCTATTTTTTTTTTTTTTTGTCAAGTATTTTGCGCTGTTTACATTTCTTTTTTACAATTATCACTGAAAAAAAAATGTTGTGGACGATACGTTTGTGAGCTAAATGGTATTGAATTCCCTTTATGACACCTGCGAACTCAATGTAGTCGCTTTCCATAAAATGCAAGGAGCATAGAAATCGAGTAGCGTCCGCTTTCCGAGCTTCGCGTAACTGTTCTGCAGGATTTACAGCCAGCCATTGGTCCCGATCCCGTTGATCTTTCGGAAACTTGTGCACTCTGTCGCACAATGCCACTTTCAGATGCAGGACATGTGAGGCAACTCTTCACGCAACATCTTGGGAGCAGTGGCGTCACGAGGGTCAGCGGCACCCGGGGCGGTAGCCTGCCCCCCCCCCCCCCCCCCCCCCCCCGTTCTCGCGTGGCCCGCCGCGACACCCCCCTGAGCGCTGCACCCGGGGCGGTCCGCCCCCCCCCCCCCCCCCCCCCTTGTGACGCCACTGCTTGGGAGTATTCTTTTCGGAGCCGATCATGGGAATTCTCCACGGCACTCGGGCACTCACTACTAATTGCCAACACTTAAATGTACAAAACAACTCATCTTGAAGTACGGAACAGCGAGCGGAACAAACATAACTGCAAAGGAATCGCACGGCGAACAAACGCATTTCGTCAGCTACGTGCGGAGAAAAAAAAAAAAAAAAAAAAACGCTCGCACGGTCGGGTGTAGCCACGTGACTTCCGCCACTCACTCTATCCGCTCCACTTCTCCGTTCGGTGCGGGAGTTTTAGTTTCGGTTTCGAGCAGTAGCGTTTTTTTGCTTTATTAAAAAAATACGTCACTCTATAGCAAAATATTAATTGGGTAATATTCTGACACCATAATGAATCGCCTGACAAAAAAAAAAGTAAAAGAAGTATCAAAGGACTTTAGTAAAACCACGTTTCCGGTCGCAGAAAGTACCATGTTGTTATGCGGAACAAAGGTAGCGCTAATAACAATTAGTAAGTTTGAATGAGTCACTGACCGGACGATCCTGTCATGCAACTAAACAGATAGCAGTCCGATAGCCCTCGGTGGCGGCGATGATAGTTCCCGTTAGTTCCGGTGACACTGAATATATACGGATGCCTGATCACGTGACTCGTGATAACTTAACAACATAAAAAACCCTTCGAAAGGCTATTAGGCTGACGTCACAGATCGAACTATGTATTATGTCTAGGGCAAGCAGGAAAAAATCCTTGGCGTGCGACTGACGTCTACCGAGACAAATTTTTTTAAATTTCCATTTAATCAAAACGTTTAACGAGACAAAAAGTCCACTCGGTTAAAGTTGTCCAGCAGGCTGTGATGCATCATGTTTCGTTTCAGTGTATTACATCACAACTTTGAAGTACATGACATCGTTTACTGTACATTTGATCATGTAGTACATAACATTATGTAGTACATCACATCGCGTAGTACATCACACTTTGTTTATTTTTTTTTTTTCAGGGTGAAATATCCCGGTCGTTGGATGCACCTCTTTTCACACGAGACACAATTTTGCACGTTTGCAGCATAGCTGCGTCCAACTTGCACATCGGCCACTCGGCGAGCCGCCGTCATACTTCAGGCTCGAATTTTGGATTGTTGTTTTCTGTAACCACCAAACCTAGAAGATCGCCTCGTTAGTGCAATCACCGCACTATTATGACATCGTGTCTTTTTGTATATAATCTTTGCTTCATGCATATTCCCTTCCTCGCTTTGCGGCGCCGAGCCAGACAGCACAATAGGATGCAAATATTGCCTAAGAGCAACTAAGAGCAAAATGTGGGGCGCCGGCTTGAACACGAAAGGAGACCATGATTGAGATCATATTTTTGATCCCTTTCCATCGCCTATTAGTTTAAATTCACTAACTTTCGCCCAAAGCGCCTAAAGTCAGTTCGATTCTACCGAGTGACCAGATGATGACAGTTTCAACATGAACGGGTCTTCACATGTTAGAATATAAAAACAAAAATATTCCTGTGAGTACATAGTGTTTGAATCGGGGTCAGCGAGACAAATTGTCAACCGGCCGGAATTTCTCAACATACCAACACGAATAACAAAATAAAGAATTCAGTGGCTCAAAATATTCACTCGGGTCAAAACGTCCAACGAGACGAAATGTCCTTTGAATCAAAACGTCCACTATTGAATGTTTTGACTTCATTAACATTTCGTCGCGTTATACGCTTCGACGGGCAGTCTTATCGCTTGCCTAATTTGCGAATTTTATTTTAAATAAATATCATTGATATGGCTCCGAGAACACAATAGACAAAACTTTCTCTTTTTTTTTATTACTTGTTGGTCATTTGGTTGACCTTGTCAAGTGTGGAAGCGTCGAGGGCAGTTCTTTTGTTCGCCCTTGTTGACAAATTGGGGGTGTGACTTGGTGTGAAGGTTCTTGGCGGTGACTGCGGGTGTACTCCTATAAAAGGATATGGTTTTAGAATAAATCTTCAGCTGTGTTCGAGATTTGTGCGCGTGTCGTCCTCTTTTTCGTGTCCTCCTTTTCCTTCTTCCGGTGTATCAGGTTTTGTTATGTCTGCAATTCACCGGCTTGCCTGTACCTTTACTATACTCTCAGCAATACCTCACGAGGCGGAGAGACCGCGTCGAAAAACAATTATGCAAAGGTGGGTACTGGCAACTCACACTGACAACGGGTAGTAGACCCATTTGAAACCTCATCAAGCAACATTGGCGGTCCCAATTTTTTGGGGCTCGAATCGTGCGATTGGATTCGAATGCTCGCCGAACGTAGGAAGCAGTCCTCGTGCCCCATCAATACTCAGAGAACGCGCCCGAACGACGGCTGACTCCAATAATTGGGACAGCAGCTACTGGATGGCGCACCTTTCTGAAAATTGTCTACCGACTGTTTGCAATACGGTTCTCTAAAAAAAAAAAAAAAACAAAAAAAACATTCATTAGAACTTTGTATAGAACATATCACGAAAACATTTGTTAGAATTTTGTATAGAACATATCACGAAATATTTATACATCCTGACATCACCAACGTTTGACGATACTTTTAGTTTCCCGTATGCAGGGTCTCTGATAAACCTGGCCATCTTCCGGAGCCTTCCATATTCTCGAGCTCCTCTTCTCAGTGCTCCTCTCCTGGCCTACCCCTCTGGTCACGTGACCTCGCCCGTTAATAAATCAGCATCGAGCTTCGCGGCTACGTTTCACAGGCTTCACTTTTCAAACTTCACGAAATTTTGAGCACCTAACCAAAAAATAGGTCACTTTAAAAGCGGTGCTGTTGAGGCGTCTCTAAAGCCAGAACATATACGCCGCACTTTTTGAATAAATTGAGAATATTATAGTTACTGGCAGGATGAGAACAGCAGCGAGGTCTTTCAGTTGTCCTTCCTCCAGCGCGAACGTCCTACCTTCGATAACACTACGGCGTCAGGTCAGAGTGCACGCGCAGTCAAAGCACGACAAAAGGAAACGAGCTCGTGTTATGCCGGGCATCTAATGCGGAGCGCAAATTCGTATGCTTCTTGCACAGGGGTTGCGATGATGTCAGAACGCCAAGCTCTTAAAGACTGACTGAAAAACAAAATAGTGGGTAAATCTTAAATCATTAAGAATTGAGGTCTACCCACTATCCTTCCACTCAAAGCCAATCAGAGCTCGGCACCCTTTGACGTCACCGCAACCCCTGCGGAAGAAGCAGACGACTCGCCCTGCCGTTCTCATCGTGTCAGTGAATATAATGCTTTATATCAATAACGTTATGTCAGGGGGTTCCGAATCGTACGATGCTCTGTAACTAGCAGCTCACACTTTTTTAATTTTTTTTTTCTACTTACAACATTTTCGAGCGGCGTAGCGCAGATGAGTCATCCACAGTTTTCTGCGTGGCCCGGTTCTTCTCCGGCGCGCTAAGCCGCGTCGTGATCCGGCGAAGGGACGACCGGTTCGTTTGCACCGTTCAAATTCGTACCGCGAAGATCTCGGTCAGAGTGTCAAGGCAAATGGCGAGGGGCAGAGAAGTCTGTCAGCGCCTTCCGTATACACGCCGGCTCGAGTTTCGCCAACGCTATCTTTTTTTTTTTTTTTTCCGAAATCTTTTGCAGAGGGCGCTGCAGCTCCCAGGCGCGTGGTTCCACGCTTGTGCCTGTCTGCTCAGTCAACACGTTCCCAGCGCGTTTTATTGTGACTTGGGTGAATTTGTTTTGTTAACTGCAGTGTGGAATCCGGTTTGAAGCGTGGAGATGCCACGGTGCGGTGGGTGATGTCGTCTTGGCTTCGTTAGCTCCGGGTGAAAGGTTGAGTTTAGGTCGACGGTGTTGCTGCAATGAACGCGCTGCGGGGTTAATGACGCCGGCAAATGAACCGACCCGGGCCGGATGATGACTTGGGATGCTTGTGAAACATGCGGTTTTTTTTTTTTTTTTTACATTTTAATTGCTGTTTTATTTAAGAAAAATTTGTCTCTCAGCACGAAGGTTTTCTTGGAAAACCTCGATGAGTTCTTGCGTAATTTGTTAACGGCGCTTGGGAAAGTTCCGTCGTAGACCTTAAATCTGATTCTCGGGACCACGCCTTTTTGGGGTTCAAGTTTGGGCGGCGCTCATTCGGGATTCCGGCGCAACTGCAGGAGGCTGAAGATTTCGTCACAGCAAGGCTTTTCCCCGAGAAACGTGAGGGTTGCAGGTCGGTTGAAGTTGTGCGCTTTGGCGACATGTTACATGGACACGCCTTTATAAACCCCGCTCCAATGGAGGTACGATTGCGCGAGAATTTCGCGTGAAGCAATGGCTAAACAAACGGCAGACAGCAATCAATGTGTTTTGGTGAAGCACTCTACAGCCACTCTCAAGATTAGAATCGCAGAGCGTCTCTTTCGGACGCTGGGCCCCCAGCACCCGCTCGTCGCCTTTCTCCTGTGAGTGACTACAATAGCTTGAATTTCCTTAGTTGTCTCGAGATATAGTACAGCGTGTACACCAATGCTTTGCACCCACTTTAAAAGGTACGCCAAAAGCGGGTTTCCAACGTGCCGCGCTGCGATCTACTACAGAGGTGCGGCTAGGTAATGAAAACTTAGAGCGAACATATCAACGGATGAACTTACCTTGTTCAAAAGAAAGAGAAAATAAACTGTTTTGGACAATAAGTAATCGCTTTGTGTGTTTGTTTAAACAGCGGAAAGTTCGTCAGCCCCAAAAGGCCAATCGGCGTCCGGTGTCTCCGCCGTAGATGACAAACTTAAAGGGGCACTAAAGCGGTTTTTGAGTTCGTGTTTTGATGATGACAACTGAATCTAGACGCCCTAAGTACCCCTAAAAACCAAAAAATATAGACATGCGGTGATTATTTCTTTAATAAAAATGTAATTGAACGCCGCCAAACCTCGGATCCATCCGAAAACGAAACCACTCTCATTGGTCCTCGCACGCTAATCAAAAGGATCTCGGGCCAATGGCGTTGGACGACGTTCCGTCGCGCGCAGTGATCCCGAGGTAGCCGCACCGGCCGAACTTCTTCGTCATTCGAGCTTCGATCATGGCGGAGCTCTGTACGCTCGAGGACCTGACGCCGCTAGATATTGACATTCTTCGGCGGACAGCCGATCTGGGGATGATTTCCTATGACGCCACTCCGACGTGCGATGTGGACGACAGCAGCGCTTCGGAGTCGTGTTCGGGTTCTGAGGACGAGCCGGCGGCCATGTCCGAGGACAAAGACGGCGCCTTCGACGAGACGGGGCGGATTGGCAACACCGACTGGTGGGTGCAGTGTTGCCAACTCCTTGATGAAATTCCCGCTAGACACATGCCCGAAAACGGCTAGATTTGGAGTAAAAAAAGCTAGATATAAATGTGGTAAAAAAAACTTTTTTTTATTTTCATTACGAGGTTACATTGCATAGAATACCACACACCCACTGTTTCGAAGCAAATAAATCATCAGCTATTACATTTTCATGACACGATATACACAAGCAGTCTTCTTCGAGTTCACATGTCTACATGTGTAGATCTAGAAAAGTTTAAGAATGTCATCGATGTCATCGGCTACGACATCTGGCTCATCTACTCCATCTGAGACTTTTTCACGCTGTGATTAGGTCCGCACTGCTTGTACTTTCCACCGTGCTCGAGTCAGCACAGGCCGCGGTGCCAGAAAAGGCTGCGCTCATTTTTTCGCTGCTAGCGGGCTAGGTGAGCGACCAGCCCCACTCGAGGAGATTCGGGTTACTCCAGAGGATCAGATCACGTGGCAACAAAGGCAAAGCGAAAAGGTCCCGCCTAGGTGGTGTTGCGCTAGTGGCGGATAGTGTGGGTCGGGTAGGTTGGGTAGATATGTTTTCGGAGCGGGTGAGGTCACTGGAATGCGAGGCCGAGTAACTTTTGGAACACGACTCGTACCAGATTTTTAAATAAAAGTATTTAAAATAGCTATTAAAAAAAAAAAAAGCTAGAAAACTCACTAGATTTTATACAAACAAGCTATAATTCCCGCTAGCCGCTAGACCATATTTTTGCCAGCTAGACGACCACCAAAAAAGGCTAAATCTAGCGGAAAAAAAGCTAAGTTGGCAACACTGGGTGGGTGATACGCTGTTTATTTTACCGCTGTACGGGTCATTTACGCTTGTTCTCTTTTTATTTTCTTTCTCAAAGGTGCCAGTGCGGATTCTGCGCGCAGATGCCGACAGCTGACGAGTGCGTCTGCTGCCGCGAGTACCCCGCCGCCGCGTCGAGGCAACCTGGCTGCCTAACAAGCAACCCGGATTTCGAGACTGTGTGCTTGAATCCGGGGGTGCTGGAGGTCGCCTACCTCATGATGCGCCACTACCGCCAGGACGGAATGGGCACAACAGCGCACGAGTGAGTTCAACGCCGTAATTTGCTGTTCGGTGAACTTGCAAACGGGCGCCAGCAGTAAAACGTTAGACAGCTACTTTACTAAAGTTTGGTGAGCGTTACGCACGTTACTTTTCAATGTGAAGTCGCATTAGTGGTTGCATCGCATGTTTTACTTGCGTTTCGTGCCGTGTTTCTTTGTGAAGTTGTGGGTCATCATAAAGTTAAATGTTCAAAACCTCGATTGCTGCATCAGTATGTCTTGCTTCAGAACAAGTTCGTGAGACCTGGTTGGCTCAGTTTAGTTTATCACTATAGTGATGGGACGAATCTTTATCCGAATCGACAATCGGAGCCGAATCTGAAGATTCGGAAAGATTCGGAGCGTTGCCATGGTTGCCAAATCATGTTGAGTGTTTCAACTTTTCGTGGTATTAAATTCACTAAATTGTACAAAGTGCACAAAATAATGTTGTAATATAATGTCACAGTAATAAATAAAATGTTCCACTTTGTTTATATTATTTCGGATGTTTGTCGAGAACGGTAGCCAGACATTGCGGGGAAAATTGGTTTCGGTTCCAAATTACGACCCAAATGGGCATGTTTGGTGCACGCTCGTAGAAATACAAGCGCATGTTTTCATCGCCGCAAGAGATTAATGCCATACGTGCTGTTCGGTAGAAACATTTCGTGCCCATAATTACTGTCATAGTGGCACATGCCACACAAGTGAGTATGTTCGCTTCGATTATCTCCAACGAGTGTCCACTCAGGTATTGCTATCGGAACACGGGAAACAATCTGAAACTCCTGTTAATGCTACCCGATTTAGTTAGTGTTTGTTTACAAACAATGAAGTTGCGTTGGACACCCCTGTGTTTTCTTTTTCATCAAATATAGTTCACGTATAGAAAACGTGCTGCCGAGAACAGAGAAACGACAGTGCAACGTTTTTCTTCGCCACCGGTGCCGGTACGCGGTCAAAGTTGTGACGAGCAACATTCATCTCGCTCTCGTGCCTACAGGTACAGACATACGCAGCTCTAGAAGGAGACGAATCATTTCCTTGCCTGAATATATTTCTTATGCGTTGCGCCACATTATGTATAATACACAGCATTTTGCTACATTTTACCGATCACCGCGAAACCGCACAGAACCGAGACCGTGCATTGGTGAGGCTCACGTCAACCACATTGATCAGCTCAGCTGGACCTTGGCGCGTGCCAGGGTTTAGAATGACAGTTTAAAACATACCATACGTTAAAGTAAACAAGACGAAATCTGGTTATATGCAGTAATAGTACCTAAGAAAAGCACAACTGACCGCATTCGCGAGGTTTACGACTATTTTCGCACTGCCGTCTGCAACCATCGACGAATCTCCGAATCTGCCGAATATTAATCGCGGGAAGTTCAGAAATTTCCAAATCCGAATTTCCGGTGATTTGTGCCATCACTACTTATCACTAATATTACGTTCACGCTATGGACCCAACGGGCGTCACTTTCGTAACAAACGTCAGCAGAACGTGCATAAACGCTACGTTCAGGGTACACTGCTAGAATCGGTGTGAACCCATTGGAGTAGTGCGCTCAAGTTTCGCCTCTGACTGCTGCGCTACTCGTGCTCCCTGTGGATGCCTTCGCAGTTTTGGTATATCCATTTTCTCCTCGGTAGCAGCGACGGGCTTGCAATTGTGTCGTTAAAAATGGTGATCACGGCGGAATGTGATCAAATCTTTACTGTGCCCTGAACATGGTAACTCGTCTACTCTTGGGGGCACTAATTGTTCTCATTGAACTTTTCCTGCAATTCAAGCTATTGTAACATCTGCTTTTGTTTTTCTCCGATTCTGGCTGTTATAAGATTGTTCTTAGCCACAGAGATGCAGTAGTTCAATCGAGTCAGCATGAACAGTGCTGCCACACATTTGAGGGTTTGTGACATGCATATTGTTGTGCATGTTAGTCTTTGATCATCTGGTCTGTTGGAATTGACTTTTTCTAACAGTTCTTTGTGATGTTTATGGCCCATTACTACACGATGCAGAACTACAACAGAAAAATGGTTGCACTTGTGCCCCATAACCGCTGCTACTTTCTTGCACATGGAGTATACACTACTGCGGTTCAATTAGCAACATAATATAATGTTCACACATGTCACTTGAATTTGTGGAAGAATAATTGACACAATCTAGAACTTGCTCTGCTCCTCGGGTTATTTTAGATAGGTTGCTGCTCGAGGCACGAGGGCTCGTTGCAGCACTTTTTTTGTCTCTGCTGGTAGAGCCCAAAATCTGCAGTTTTAAAAGGTTGTGGTATTGCGTCTTACAGAAAATTATTGTGGTTATTCTTTCAGGCGCAACCGCTACGCCGCCTACCGGCAGTGCGTCCTGTGGCTGTGGCGGCGCCTTGGCCAGCACAACAGGCGACCACTGCCATCCTGTGTGGTGAAGGCCATCAGGGGCAGGTTTCCCGACACTTCGTATTCTGGCTTTCGGCACAGTAACTGAAAGCCACTCTGGGGGCTCAAACATACGAGGGTAAGTCAAAAATTATCTGCAATGTGGCTATAACTTTTTGTACATTATTTTTACTGACTTCTGTCTTCGTTTATTTTATTGTTATGCTGTTGTGATCCTGCTATAAAAGTTTGACCATAATTCTTCATTTGTTTTCCTTTTGTTACAAATAGATCATGGCCCCTCCCTTGGAAGTTTGCACCAGAGGAAAAACAAGCAGGGATCCGGTTTTTGTTGTCAGAAGGTGTGGACACTCGGTTCGTAGACACTCCGTTGTGCGAGACATTGTTCCCGTACTGTGCCGAAAGTCTTTGATGAAGTTTGGCCCTGGTACACGTTCTGACCACAAAAACCGGATCGCTGCTCGTTGTTGTGGTGAAGTTTGCACCAAAGAGGAACAATGTGCAGTGAACCGGATTTTGTCGTGGGAAAGTGTATCGGGGGCCAAACTCTATGAAAGACTTTCGGCACAATACGGGAACAGTGTCTCGCACAACGGAGTGTCTATGAATCAAGTGTCGACACCGACACCTTCAGACTACAAAAACTGGAACCCTGCTCGTTTATCCTCTTTGGTGCAAACTTCCAAGAGAGGGGCCATGATGTATCTACAACAAAAGGAAAACAAATGAAGGAATTAGGATCAAACTTTCATAGCACGACAGCGTAACAATAGAATAAACGGAGACAGAAGTCAGTAAAAACATTATAAGAAAAGTTATAGCCACATTGCAAATATTTTTTACTTGCTTCCCCCCCCCAAGAGGATTCCCACCTTACCGTGGTGGAGGGGTTTGTGTGCCCCAATGACCCTCTTGGGCTATGCCGGCCAGGGTCACCCATGCCGGACAGGCCGGAGGATAGGGGCCAGACAAAGAGGAATCCGTGGGTTAGTACCCACCCATGCCTGGCTTTGTGTGGCGTTGCCCGTGTCTGGGAAAAGGGAGATTCTGATGGTTGAGGTGAGCCTAGGGTCATTACTGACCCATGGTTAGCTTTGCTGCATATTACGAGTTTTCTTGTTGTGATTACTGTAGTAGCGTTAGCGTTTTTACAGCTCCGCTTCATAGAATAGCACAGATTGTAGGTGATGTTAGAAATGTTGAAGTATGGATTCCTTCGTTGATTGTCAAGTGTCATTAGTGCCATGTGATATTTGAAAGGCACTAAAGATATGCGAGTCCATCATGTATGTTGTGAAGGTTATAAAATGAGATTGTTGTTTTGGAAACATTGGCCATGTCTTTGTCATGCGAGTTTCTCTTTGGGGAGATATACAAACATGAGTGGTCTACAAGGTCGTCCACTCTTAGGGTGAACACGGTACTGCGTGGCCGGCGCTCCGCAAAGAGACTCAGTGAGCGCCGTGCGAGTTAGGGCAAATTAGTGCGCAGGCTCAGGGAGAGCCACAGGCCGAGCCTCCCCCGCGTCGTGTGCTACAGTGTCGGCAGAGCGGCCTTGTTCTGCGGTGAAGCAAGCACTGTTCTTACACCCCTGGTGTCACATGATACTTAGAAATTTTGATCTGCAAGTGCTCTGCACAGCTCATTCCTCTGAGAAAGGTAAACCAGCCGGCACACAGCAAGTGTCCCGCATGAGAAAAAATTACTTCGCCAGAGCAAGGCTGCTCATGTAGCAGACGACACGGCAGAGGCTTAGACATTGGCTATCTCTACGCCCTAATCGGCCCCAATTTACAAGGCAGCCAACTGCGGTGTGCCACACAGTGCCGTGCCACACAGAGACTTATTTGCAGAGCCCAATAGACCGATCTCACCAGGAGTTGCGCGACGCCACCGCTGCCGTGGTGCATGCTGGTACCTGTAGTTGTCCCCAGTTTTCCGGCCGCATCAATGCGCATTGTACGCCCGCCCGGCGTTTGGAAATTTTCGGGTTAGCACGAGACGTTTAGGCGGGTGTTTACTCATGGTTTTCAATGGTGGATTCACCCGTTGTATGCCACGCTGCTACAATAACAGCACCAGCTGGCTGGCGCAGTGGCGCACCGGCGTGGCTTTCTTTCGAGAAGGTCTTCCCGAAAGAAAGCAGCACGGCAAAGAAAGGTAAACAGAGCCGGACAGAGCGGCAGGAAAATTAGCGTTTTTCCATTTGTTTCGCAATTTGCTTCATAATTTATATCCACCTACTGCACGTCAGCTAAAAAGTGTAAGATTACAGGGCACGAGACACACAGGTCGCCGAGTGTGTCGACCTTCGGGTTGTTGTTGTTCGGGACGTCGGCTCATTTTGCGAAAGTGTTGGGGCCGGGGAGAGGCTCGGGCTGTCTGGGGCGAACTCGTTGGTCGTCTGGTTTTGCGTTTGAGTTCTTTTTTTTTCCCTTTCGCCTTTTTTTCCCCCTTTATCTTTTTCATTTGTCTGAAAGTCTATTGGTGTGTTGATATCAATAAAATCAGCTGCGTTTGCGATTTTGTTGTGTTCGTCCGTTTTGTTTATCGTTCCGATCTCAGGGTTTCTAGGATGTAAGATTTCACCCTTCCCTGCCTTTAGATCTACCTATTTAAGCACCACAAAGAGAAAAAAAAACAGAAATAAAAAAAATATCTTTGAAATATTGCTCACTTCGTCGATTGCAGGGAACAGGAGGCTCTTCTGATACTTGTAGAAGGTCTGATCGCTGAAGACCTCCACGTTCATGTGGCGCAGCATACTCAAGGTGCTTGTGACGCTTGATCCGGAGAACAGCAGGTGGCTGGACAGCAGGATGTTTCCAGCTGCCCTCCCGTTCATAAGAGGCTGACTGTCCCATATCCGCTCGTGCTTCAGGGGGCAGATGCTTTTCACCTTGATCAGTGTGCCCAGGGGCGTGATTGTGGTGTTGCAGGGCCTTGAACACTCCTGGCAGGTGCTGAACAGCTCCCTCAGGCAGCTCTCGAACACCAGGAACTGTCGCTCCCCCTCTGGTGGGCCTGGTGTGTATTGATCGCTGCAGTAGAACCAAGAAAATATTTAGAAACGAAACGGAATGTAAATAAGAATAGCTTACCTCTCAAAATCTTCGTCACGAGTTGGGGAGTACGTCAGGTCAGACCCCGATGAGATGCTGCCGACTCCAGGGCTTGGCGGACTCGATGGAACTGCCTCCTCCATGGCAATGGCTGTCGCTGGTGGTACAGCTGCTGGTGGTGCAGCTACTGGTGGTGCAGCAGCTACCACTGCAAGGGTGTTTGTCACTGCTACTATTAGAAAGTACAGACTTGTAACCTCTACATACCCGCTGATTTACGAAAGTACTTACGAGCACCTTGACCTGTTGTGGCAAGCTCCACAGCACCATTGTCCTGAGCTCAGGACTGCTAGCAGGTAGTAGTAACCCACTGGTGGCACCAGTGTCGTTGCTCTGCGGAATAGTTGTTTGAAGCAAGATAAGTATTGATTTATTGAATTTCATGGTGACACAGTGGTATTATGCTGATCTGCCTAGTTCTTGGGATATGTTCTGCATACATGATTTTCACTACTCCTAACAGTTTGCAATAGTACAGGCTTGGCAAGCAGTCAAAGCAAGGGGAGGGGGCAATTTTCTGAATTGAAAATAGTCTCACATTTCCCACACTTTTGTAACCCGGTCATTTCTTTATATTTCTTTCTGTAAAGCAATGCTTCACGTACTTCTACGCCGCGACATGTACTATCGGGACCAGAATACGGCGTGCAAGTGAACAAAAATGCGCCTTTCGCGTATGAGAGCGTTTGTACGAGCTTCTGGAAAACATAAATACGCATAAACAACGTGCCAATCAACGCGCAACTTAGAGAATAGGCAAGAAAAACACGTCAACAAAGCAGCCAGGTACGAGGTGCCACTGGTTCATCTCAGATGGCAAACAAGAGCACGTGGGCACATGTCGGCTGTAAACAAACGCATGAGATATGCGCGAACAGTACACGCACTTGCACGCCATATATATTCTACCCACCATTATTTCGCCAAGACTGCCGTGAAAAGACGCTCACGCGCTCCTCTGTTCTATTTCATCTGGTGCCGACATTACCGACAGTAACGACATTACACTATTGCTTGTGAAAACATTACGCTGCGACCTTCCGGAGTTCGAAATATTGAGACTAACCCTCCATAAAACAGGAAATAACTGATCTTGACGACACTCCTGGCACTGGGATCATCTATTATTATACATTACGTATCGATTGCGCTTTTCGTGGGTATCGGTATGTCCGTGTTCGTTCACTGTCCAAATAAAACCCTTTACGTGGACAGCTCCTGCTCATAAGCTTTGCGTGCACGCGCAATTCGTCTTGCAACTGGTTTTGAACACGTGGCTTCTAAGATTTTCGGAACTCCCCACAAAAGCTATGCCGCGAAAAAAGAAAACTAACTTACCACGACTTTCTGGCGCTTCGGCGGAGATGCCTCGATCACGTCCTCGACTGGAAGCAGAAGCGTCGGCATCGCGTTCCATCGAAGCTGTGAACGACCCGTGTCCTCCGCGCAGAAGAACTCACTTTGGTCGAAGTGGTCGTGACAGAAACGGGGCGTCATGGGCAAGTTCTGTGTGTCGTCTTGGCGGCCGGCGCGACGTAACCACGTGCTTTTCCGAGGTTCATCTTTCGGCAGGACGGCGAAACGCAGACCTTTTCGGGCGTTCTTCGAATTGCGGTTGCGGCAAGTCGTAACCAAACAAACGTTTGGCATCGCAGCGTAGCCTCTGGTACGTGATGTCAAACGATGTCGCCACGTTGAATTTCGCCTCGGGAGGACGGGCAGACACGAACGCACTTCCCGAAAACCCGGAGGGAAAGAGTTCATGATACGCGCGCTTCCGCGGATCCCGAGGGAACGGGAAATTCACCCCCCGCGGAGGAAGGCAAGGAGAAAACGTAGTCCCTTGTTTGTGAAAGGATAATTGCAGTATCGCGTATTCTAAACTAGAAATATTTTACGTCTTGTGAAATTATCATGCACAACATATTTAAATGAACTGAAAATTGTTTCTTTAGCGAAACTTTACAAAGGCCGCCAAAATTTTCAAACATACGATTATTTTATT
The DNA here is from genome assembly GCA_013358835.2 of Ixodes persulcatus. Taxonomy (NCBI): domain Eukaryota; kingdom Metazoa; phylum Arthropoda; class Arachnida; order Ixodida; family Ixodidae; genus Ixodes; species Ixodes persulcatus. Next base: position 66,085 of record JABSTQ010010836.1, read on the forward strand.
AGTCCTCGCAAGTACAGAAAAGAGTCCGCACGTATTTTATTCCTGCGTGATTAATAGGCGGTTCTGCCTTCTAAAACTGAAGATACTTATTCACTGACACTTCCTTAACGCTATCGCACCAAAAAGTAGCTTCTCCAAAAACCGCTTTAGTGCCCCTTTAAGTAGTGCAGTAGGAGTGATCGCTTGGGTTTTTTTAGCGGGCATCACGCACGAGTTGATGACCGCACGCCGCTACGATGCCCATCCAGGTCGAAACGGACAGAGGTAGAAACTGAACCGAGTGCATCTGAACTTTGGCTCCCTTGGATCTAAGCCAGGGGTTAACAAGCTGCGGCTCGCGAGCCGCATGCGGCTCTTGCATGTTAAGGAGCGGCTCGCGGTTCCCTCCCCTATCACCCCCCCCCCCCCTCCCCCGCCTCCCTCCTGGTCACACGAGCACTTCCCCCAAACAAAAAATGAACGCGTTTTAAATTGAAGACAGGTTGAGGTTTGGTAGTCTTGTGCTACTGCTACCTTACGTACAGTTGGGCTGCTTTTGACTCGGGTAGATTGAAAGTAGTTCGAGTTTCGTTTATTGCTCCGGACAAAAATTGCCCCCCCCCCCCCCCCCCTCCACGGCTCTTGGAAGTTTCGTGGTTTTGTTTGCGGCTCTTAGGCTTGGTCAGCCTGGCCACCCCTGATCTAAGCTGTGGACAATATGGGCCATTGATCACCCCTGCGAGCGCGGTCTAGAGAACGGAACAATGAAATGCGTCCACATATACGCAGAGCGTTTGAGTTGAAGCACCGTGGCAGTGCACTAGGATTGATGAGGATGGGCATGGGACGCCAGGCAGAAAGCGTGGCAAAGTAGAAATGGCGCCTGCAACGTTGTCCGTCCGTCCGTCCGTCCGTTCATGCATTTCCGCTAAATTTAGGGGAGAAAGTGACGTCACGTGACCTATACAAACACCACATAGATAAGCAGAAGGCCTCCTCACCGTGATCGCGCCGTCATCACAGTCAGATCGATCGAGGCCTGAGATTGGGCACGAATGCTGCGTCAGTGTTCGGCCGGGGCTCGTGTTCAATCAGCGCGTCGAAGGTCGGATTCGGGCCCAATTAATCTTGAGAACATGGCGTGGCACCACCTGTACTCTGCGTCAAGGGTGGAATGTCTCGGTCTTCTCTTTTTTTTAATACTACGGGTGTCTAACGCTTCTTTTAACCCAACTTTTCGTTTCGCTACTCGACCCCGTCAAGTCCCTAAATCGGCTAACCTACGGATGCCTCTGGAGAGCCGGTGAGCCGGCTCCAGCGAGCAGGGAACCGGTCGCTGCAAACAACTTGTGGACAAAGCCCACGGAACAAGTCGGCTGTTGCTCGAGGGCGAAAGAGTTCTTGAAGCGGGACACGTGTTCTGCAGAACCAAGAAGCTGGATAAAGATTGCTACACGTTCATTGGATTGGTTCTCCAAACGTTACACTCACTTCGGACCCGCACGAGCTGGAGATAAAACTGAATAGAAGTATGATGTGATGCACGCATGCGTGACATCACTCCCTGCGGAAACTTTTCGTGTCTGTCACTTACGAGCAAAATGCGAGAGAGCGTCCATCTCAGACATGCGCCAACAAAATCCCCCCCCCCCCTCCCCCGCTCTTTTTTGGAGGTTCACTAAAATAACTTCAGAACCCTTACCGAACATCATAGCTCCAACCGCATACACGAAGTCTTGATCTCGAAAGTGCTTGCTGCACACTCTTGAACTCTTAGAGTTTAATATGCCCATTCTCAGTTTCACAAGCCACTCCGTGCGCAGCTGCTTTTCCTTAGAGTAGATGTGGAAGCTGATGTTTCGGTCGGTCGCGTAACTGCGGCACTGTTGCACCAAACAGTATTTTACCATTGCTCCCCGGCTCGACAGCTGCTGAAGCCGATCCACGTGTGTACTGATCAGGCTTCAAACACAGAAAAAAAAAGCGAAAGTACCGAGCAAACGGTTTCCGAACACCCCGAACAAAGCAAGGCGGAATAGCTGGCCTTATCACGTGATCCCCCATTCTACGTCACGTTCGAGCGATCGCAGCGCTCCAATCGGTCCCGCTCGGAGCCAATAATCCGACTGTGATGACGTTTCATGGAGCAAAAGGAGGCGATGCGGAGGTTTTAGTTATTCTAGGTGGTGTTGCCTATCCACATTAAATAATTGACGTCCTGCGACATATACACCAATTCAGTTACCCGCTCAATTTCGCGGGAAAATTCCCGTCTTGTGTCCTAAACATCAATCCAGTTCCCCCGCTAAATTTAGCGGGATAAACCGACGTCGCGTCACTTGACATCACGTGACCTATACAACCATTCAGCTTCCCCGCTAAATTCTGCGCGAAAATATACGTCGCTTGACACACCGATTCCCCCACTTCGCCCCCCTCCTCCCTTCCCTCTCCTTTTCTCTCCTCATCCCTACCTTCTCCTAGCAACACCTCCTAAATAACCCTATAGGTGATGTTGCTTCTTCATGTCATGCATTATAGGACCTTTGAAGGTAAAGGTCGCTGCCATTTTTTATCAGCGCTCTCACAACTCTAGTGCTTCCAAGTCACTTTTGGGCTGAGCATAAAAATTACAGTGGGACATTTAAGACTGCTCACATGCAGGAATACAAAAGCATTCCTACACGCAGCGCATTCCTACAAGCAGCGCGCCACGTCTTCCTTTCGCACACGGCGCTCCGGCGTCCACCTCTCCCGCTGCACCGCCAGCAGTTCGGCTGGCTCCTTAGCAACGATGACACCGTTGCTATGGAGCCACACGCGCTCCGGTGGTGACGTCACGCTCCCCCACTGCGCAGGCGCGGCGAACCCCGCCGGCTCCACGGCTTCCATCACGATGCATCTGGGTTGCTGTTTTTTTTCTTTGTTTTTGTAGCGTGAGCTACACTGGCCGAGGTTGAGCAGTTTCGCGTGGCTGTCAAAGAGCCGTCTGCGCAAGCGCGAGGAGCAGTGACGTCACACGGCGCACAGCTGGCGCGCCGGAGCCGCCGCCGCCGCGCCCTCCGCCGCCACCGCGCGCGCCTCGCCGGTCTGCGCATTCCAGAGGAGTGACGTCATAGCCGCGACAGACGCACTGGCGCCGCCGCGTGCCCAGCTGTGCGCCTCCGTTGCGCAGTATCCAAGTCTGACGCTGCACCGAAGCCGCTTGATAGCGCCTCATTTTGTGCGCATAAGCTCACGCTACCTATATATCCTGGCATAGCCGAGCTAAGCCACCGCAATTTTTTTATTTCTGAGGCGCGTCCGCTTTGACTTTCAGCGCTCCGTCGGCTTCCATGACGAAGCATTTGCATTGCTCTGCTTTTGGCTAATGGGAATTCAACTGCCGTTTCGCTGCACCAATTGGAATTTTAGCTGCCATTTCGCTGCTACATACGGTTACAGACAACGCCAACTTCGCTCCATGGGACAATTAATGCTTCGCATAAAAACTTCTTCCACGCAATTCGTATACACTTCAGAAACGGGGGGTATACACCGTTTCACTTTAAATCGCGCCCGATGCGATCGATTGGAGCCAATTAAACAGCGCGAAAAGTGGATCGTCACGGCGCTCATCGCCTTCTTGGGTTCGCTATTACCGTCTTAACCAATCAGGCGCAGTAAATCAACCGCAATTCTGCGCTTTCTTTTTTTTTGCGCGCATGATTTGTTTAGTTAGCGACCACAAGCACAACTAACGCCTTGACGATGCCCTTTTGGTGCTGCTTTATTAGCGTTATCGGACTGTAGCATGGGCTACGGTCGGACTTTTAGTGAAACGGTGTGGAGATATGTCTATCACATACCGGGGATATCCGACACCACCCGAGGCATCCGGGGGGAGGGGGGGGGGCGAGTAAAAGCAACTTATACTTCGTTTCAGCTTGGATCCAGACGCAGCCGATGCTACAAGCGCGAGCTCCGGGCTTTCAGCGTTCCTATCAAGCACGCGCGCTCGTGCAGTGCACTGTTCAGGGCCACATGGTCGCGCTTGTAGCATTCGCTGCGTCTGGACTTTAGCTGAAACGAAGTATTAGCGGCGAGAAGTTTTGGTGGCACCCTCCTGTGGTTCCCCTTTGTGACGTCATTACCTGGCAAACAACAAGTTCGATGGTGTTTGTTATTAGCATGGTGGAAGCTTGAAATCATTGCGCTCTCAAAGGAACACTGCCAACACCGTCAAAATTAAAGTTCTTTCATTCCTCTTATTTCCGTCGATGAAAATCCCCTTTCCGACGTCATAGTCAGCGTTCGGCCAATCGTGGAAGGCCGACCACAGCGACGCTTTCGGTCGCGCACGGGGCTAATAGGTCCCCCGAAGGCTCCCAGCCGAAGAAAAAAGAACACGACGAGCAAGCGAAAGACGTCACCTACATCTAGGCGAGACGAGCTAGTAGCATCGGCCAGTACGACGCACCTATACCCTAAATTGTCCCCGTATAGGGACCTTTTGTAGAAATACGCGGTGCGCATGCGCGGAGTATTTCATGCGCCTGGGTTCGAGAGTATCTAGTTCCAAACAATCCGCCATCTTGCATTTCTCGCCTTCGAGCGGTTTCGTTGTGTCGACCTCGGGGCGGAAGATTACGCACGATGGGGACAAAGGTGAGCTTGGGGGAGCCGTATCTATAGACCTTTTCCGCTTACTCTCGCTCCCGACCGCCAAGTAGGCATATCCGGTATGGGCGACGAAAAAATATTAAAACGTTTCAACCTGCAAATAGTAAAAAGAATAGAGGGGAGACAAAACGAGAATGGGTGACGTTTACGCTTTTCTCCTATATGCAATCTAGTGGCGTGACGACGGCAAAACAATGTTTTCGCCCATACTGGAAGTGACGACGATTCAAGATGGCGGCGCCCTTGTGAAAAAGGTGTATAGGTCACATCGCCTCAATGGGTGAACAGGATGTAGCTGACGTTTTGGGCGTGGAACGGGTGGGAGAGGCCTTGGGCGCGCGTTGTTTTCCAGTCACCTAGTCTCGAACCGATTCGCGTGTCTAGGTGGCAGCACATATTCGCCAAGAGGTCCATTGGCTAATTATATGTTTTATCATTTTAGCAGAACATCAGTTTCTACGGGCACGTTACTTTAGTTTCAACTATAGGCACCCCGGGTTGCCTATAGTTGAAAATCAAAAACTTACGTGCTTTCAGGAGCACGTGACCGCTTGTCGTTACCACGAGTTGAGGAGCTTAACGCTGCTTCTTGTTCGTTGACACGGTTGCGTCGATCGCGTTGCGCTGCGTTGCGTCGTGCAGCACAGCGCCTCCCCATTGACTCGTCGTAAAGGTCGCCATAGCAACAGCTGGACGCAAAGTCTTGACCAGACGCAAGTTGTTGCAGTCGCACTCGAACGCAACTTTGTGAACGAGCATTTAACTCAAAGTGGTGGGGCGACCTGAGCTGAAAGGGGCCCTGGAAGGACTTTTTACTGGTTTTTAATTTGCACCGAACCTGGGCGCACTGAACGTAGTAACTTAAAGGGGTACTCCGGCGATTTATTCACAGTCCCCGATTTGCTTGAAATTTTGCTACACTCGCAAAACAACATCGCTAAAACAGTATCCCAAATATTAGGTTAAAATAATTTTTTTTCACGAAGTTATTGAATTTACAATTTTGGTCCTCACCGTGTTTTTCAAACTGAATGTCTCTCCTGGCAACAACGAAAAAGTGACGTCAGTGGAAGGCATGGGTTGACTCTTTGGACTGTAGAATTTGTTCCCAACTGATTGGAAGCAGTTTCATGGTGTCAAATGAATGCTTTGGAAGCTCGCTCCAGTACCCCCGCACCTGCACGGAACAAATGACTGGCATATTCTATTTTTGAGACTTCTTGCTCGACTGGCAAGCCTGCCCGCCACTGACGTCACGGCACTGAAAAGTGCGGGTATATTTGAATGTTGCTTTTTGCATCATTTTCATTTGCCGATTTCGCAATAACTGTTATGAATTTCGTGATACTAAATAGCATACCGGAAAGGGTAAAGGCCGGAGAGTAAGAAAATAAAGTTAGTTGAGGTAGCTCAATAAATCGCCGGAGTATCCCTTTAATGAAACTTTTCTTTGCTCGCATTTCGCTTTATTTTAAAAGTTATAGGCAAATCAAAATTACAAAAACAAGCAAAAAATAACCTCCTTCATGACGTCCTTGGTTGCTTGAGTGGCCGTGAACTAGAGGAGGGGTAGTGAGCTCAGCGAGCGCTCACGGCTGCCGCACTCCGTGTTGACGGCTCGAGAGGGCGTCACTAAAGCATGTTCTGGCTAGGCTGTATGAAGCGGGCAGCCAGGGCGGCTTACATTGCATCTGCTGCGCGATTAAACACCAATTCGGCATGACACTTCATTGGCCCCATACGACAGCAATTACGGGGTAAAGATGAGTTCAGAACGGGAGCCACTTCGCGCTGTCATACCGCCAAAGGGCCAAACCGCAAGCCCAAGCTGCTCGTCGAAGGCCTTCGGAACGCCCGGAACCGGTTGGATCTTCGACTGCAGCGCCGCCGCGTACATCCGGGACCTTTCTACGCTCGCCGCTCGTCGGAGCCTGATCCCACTACAACTTTCTAGTATGCGCCGCCTTTTCCACCGCTTGGTGGCGGGTATATCCACGGGTCATTTCTTGTTTCCGTACTTTATAAACTGTATTTGTTTCTTTTCTGATCTAAAATACTGAAAAAAGAAAAAACTACTTTTATAAATAATTGAAACGGCTCGCACCACTTATATTTTCTATTTCGACTGAAAAGAAGCTTTTGTCGCTCTGACCAGTAGAAAGGCCAGGACCTAAAACGTCACGATGTCGTCACATATTGCGCGCTTTCGGCACCGCGGGTCGCCCCCAAGGTGGAGGAGGTTTTCGCGTCGTCCGGTTAAAATATGACGCACCGATATTTAGTCACTCTTTCCGTGCCCGCTGGCTTGCCCGAACCCCAAGAGACGTAGAAACCGCAAAAAAGGTAGACGCTTAAATATGATTGCAGGGCCCCTTTAAAGAACTTTTTTGCAAACTCAGGTGTTAAAATTATGCTTTAGAAACAAAGTCTAAATGGTGTTCAGTGAAGGAAAACAAAATAATTTCGCCTTATAGGTGGAACGCGCTTCAAGTGTTACCTCGAGTATTTGAATGGCGACAAAATCGAAGAACTAATTTTAGGGTTAAGTTTCATGCGATAGAAAGGAACAATCTTAAACATAGAATGGCACTGAAGAAAAGCTTCAAGACTCTTTTATAGAAACTGGGGAATTTTTTTTCTTCTAAATTCATACGAAGTGGAAAGTAGTCACTGTGGTTAACTAACCAAAACAACTCTTATAACACAGATTAGTCAATTATCCATCATATTTCAAGACGCAAAGTTATAAAATTATACCCCTAGCTGCTCCACGGACATTTCGAAAGCCATCAGACCGAAGTTCTATATGAAATTAGCGAATCAGCTCGCAATCTAGACCCTGTGCGTGACCGCGGCATGTGCTGGTTCGTCGATTGAGGCCTTCAGTCCGAAGAGCTCTGATAAGCCGGAGAAACAGTGGTATTATCACTTAATGACGTTACGTATGGTAAGGTTTCTCTACCTAAAATGGTGGCCCACATTATAAGATACTTTGGACGAAAAAACGTTGTCATTGTCTTTGCTATTTTGTTAACCTTTGTTTGAAGCAACTCTAAATAGCGCGAATGTAATCGCTTGGCTAAGGTCCAGCTTGTAAGCCACAACCCGCCTAATATTACAACAATTTTAGAAAATGATTGATTGGGACTGTAATGCGATTCGCAAGACGGAGAGGTATTCACATCAGTTCTGCAAACGAGTCAACAAAAGAAGCTGCGGAATCGTAGGGTGGAGTTCGGATAAAAGAGCACTTAAATGAACGGCTTCGGATCAGAGAAGCATAGCCTCCAGCGACACGCAACGCTTTTATTGTTGTGACTGCTGTCGTGATTGCTGTACTTTCTGTTATTATGGCTTTCGGGGGAAAATTGTCGGCACGTAATGAGCTGGTGTTCGTCGTGCATGCAAGCGCACGCGCAATAAAAACATTCAAGGAAAAGACAATAGGCCATCTGTAGTACGCTTTTGAAAAGAACACATCGATGTAACGATTGATGTTTTGAACTACAAATGTTTTCAATTAGGGTCTTAAAGCGAGAAGCCTAAATTTTTTTGCACTTGCGATAATGTTGCTTTACGGAACTTGCCGAGTAATCGACCTTGTTTGATATCCGTGTCTTAAGGTTTTTGTCAAAAAGAAATAAACGCACATACATAAAGTGCAAGGGGCATCTCAAGACTTTTTGGTTAACACAAATATTTTAAAATAGCCGTTTAAAAAAAAAAAAAAAAAGAAAAACTATTCATATCGACGCCCGGACACGCAGGGTTCCCGGTTCCAAATATAAAATGGGATCTTCGATTGAGCGATACATCTTGAGATATTAAACCTCAGAATAACTAAAAGGAAAGAACTCAAGATAAGCAGCTGATGTAAAGAGCCCCGGTAATCGTGCGTAATTTTAAAAGATGTTTTGTCCCTAATTTAAATGAAATAAATAGTGGCGACTTCTGTTGTGGAGAGGCTTTTCTTTCGTCGTTCAATTTTAGTCTGTACTGCGTAACAACACTAGCAGTTTGCCAACTTACTGTAGGCCTTTATTTCTTTTGAACGTACTGCTAGTTAGTAAACCCCATGGTTATAAATGATATTACAAGATTGTGTCTCTCTCGGCCTAATAATATTGCCATGTATATCGCATTAAAGGCTCTTAATGGTCACTCTAAAAACCATAAGGACACATTCTTAGTTTGCCGTCTTTGGTATTTTAATTTTCTTATTAGTTTGGCTCTAGACCACCCCTGCCCGTTTCGATCTGGATGAGCATCGTATACCGGCGTGCGGTCGTGTATCAATACTGCGTGGTGCACGTTAAAGACCCCAGGCTAGCAGTCGTACTGCACTGCTAAATTACTCATCTACAGCGAGTGACTCGTCGCAACTTTAAAAATGGCAGACCAACTACTCGCTGTATAAATATCCACACAACCCCCCCAACCCCCCATCTCAGTAGTTACCTGACCGGCGGATAGAGGGTGCTGGCGCACTCGCCGCACACTTTCTGCAGCGACAAAGAGTTGGAAATAGTTGCTGAAAGTATAGAGGAAGCAGTTTCAGGGCAACGGTATACAGATTGGACCTATGAGAGCCTAACTGGGCTTTTTGTTCTGGAACTAGGCAAAGTTCAGAGTAAACGGAAGGGGAAGCAAGGACATAGACCAAAAAGCTGGTGGGACAAAGAAGTGAAGCAAGCGATACAAAAAACGTCAGGAAGCCTCTAGAGAACACAGGCATTCCAAGCGTAGTGGGGAGTCAGAAACGGAAGTAAAAGAAGATGGGACACTTTTATAACATGTCGCCGAGGGGCATCCAGTTTGATCAATGCGAAAATTCAGAGAAAGGGTGAAGAATGGATGAGTAATGTAAGCAAGAAAGATAGAAACGCAGCCAAGAAGTTTTGGGAGCACTTGAACTCACTCGGTGAAACGACGCAAGCTAGACAGAGGTTCATACTCTCGCATCAGGGAGATCAATTAGAGGGAGATGATGCGATACGATATATAGGAGCAGTGATGGAGGAGAAATTTCGGGAATGGGTACATCTGGAAGATAGGAGAACCGAAGGAAGTATCAGTCCAGCTTTTGACATCGCGGATTTTGGACAAAGAGAATGGGAAAAGGCGGAACGAAGAGTCCCTAGTGGCACGTCGACAGGCACAGATGGTATCCCAATCAAGCTGGTGAAAAATTTGGGTCCTAAATCTAAGGCAAAACTAAGGGAGGTAGTGAGCAATATAATAACAAAAGGAAATATTCCAGATGAATGGAGGCTTAGTAGGATGAGTATGATATATAAGGGAAAGGAAGATAAGTCTGATATTAGGAATTATCGTTCCATAACCGTGACACTGCAGTTATTTACAGGCTGGTAATGCAGATTATAAAGAACAGACTGGAGGAATGGGTAGATTGCGAGGGCATACTGGGCGAGTTACAGAACGGGTTTCGGAAACAAAGAAGGTTGGAGAACAATATATCTTCTCTAACACAGTGTATAGAAATAGCGCAAAAAAAAAAAAATAGACAGCTCTGGCTGGCGTTTCTGGATATCAAGGGTGCATATGACAATGTGAACCAAAAAACTCTGTGGGACATAGTGGAGAGCTTAAACCTTAGATGAAGGACTAACAGCAATATTAAGGAACATTTACAAAGATAATAAGGTGATTATAACATGGGAAGGAAAGGCAACGGGGAAAATAGAGATAGGACGAGGCCTTAGGCAGGGGTGCCCGTTATCGCCTTTGCTGTTCATGTTGTATCTGAGAGGATGGAGATAGACTAGAGAAGAGTGGGCTTGGATTTGACCTTTCGTACAGTAAGCTAGGCCAAACAATTCAGCAATCCTTACCGGGACTGACGTATGCGGATGATATCGTACTAATGGCTAACAACAGGATAGATTTGCAGGAATTAATGAGCATCTGTGGTAGGGAAGGAGAGGAATTAGGTTTAGAATTCAGTAGTGAAAAATCAGCAGTCATGATTTTTAACAATGATGATGTTGAGAGACTGAAGATACAGAATATTACAGTTGAGAGAGCTAGTAAATACAAGTATCTAGGAGTATGGATATGTGATGGTGCAGAATATCTCAGTGAGCATGAAAAGTATAAAATAGGTAAGGGCAACAGAAATGCAGCTGTAATGAAAAATAGAGCACTTTGGAATTACAACAGGTATGAGGTGGTGAGAGAAATTTGGAAAGGGGTCATGGTGCCTGGCTTGACTTTTGGAAACGCAGTGCTATGCATGAAATCCGAAGTGCGTGCAAGACTAGAAATAAAACAGCGTGGAGTAGGTAGGCTGGCTTTGGGGGCACATTGCAAAACACCAAACCAGGGAGTACAAGGAGACATGGGATGGGCGTCATTTGAGGGCAGGGAAGCTGTGAGCAAGATAGAATTTGAGGATCGGTTGAGGCGAATGGATGGGGAGCAATGGGCACGAAAGGTTTTCAGCTATTTATACATGAGGAGCATAGACACAAAATGGAGACAGCGCACTAGGAAATTAAGAGGAAAGTTTTAGGCTATGGTGGGGTTACGGAAGAGCAGGTCCCAGTTAAGAAGAAAGTTAAGGCCACAGAAAGAGATCAGTGGCTAGAGCGAATGCAGACAGAGAAGGCTCTGGAAAGAGGGGTAGGGAAACGAAATTACAGCACTCCTTTTTCTAGCTTGAATGTGTTGCATGTGGCACCCTAACCTCAAAAACACCAGTCTTCCGTTGAAAGGCACAAGAAAACTAATTTTAAAGCTAAATAAACGATATTTCAATGTGCACCTGGTGGATGCATGCGGAGCCTATTTGGGAGGTAATCTAGCAACGTTGGGGTACTTGCTACGTAGTCGTGACGTAGCAGATTCCTTCGGAGCAGCGCCGCTCTTTGGCATTTCAACATTTCCCTTCTCAGCTTTCCTGCTCAACTCACAAATCACGCATTGAACCAAACAGTCCAAGAAGACGGAAAGGGTGGACTCCCCTCTCTCTCGGACCCTCGTTTGTGCACCCGGATACAGCCATTCTCCCCCTAGACGATTAGCCAGTCGCTCAAACTCGGACAAAAGTTGCTTTCCCCACCCCTTTCAGCCCTAAGCTGGCAGTGCTGTGGAAGCTACGTGCTCCTTGGGCCAGCCACACGCTCGTCACCCCACGGGTACTTCGAACGGCTCGGTTGTAACGCGTTGACGCTATTGGCACCACCACAACGCTGACAACGCCACCAAGGGCAAAGCTCATAACCCCGCCAGCCTTGCTACGTCACGAATGCGGGGGATCTTTTCTTTCTGTTTTTGTTTGCGCCGGATTTCCCATGACGCATCGCGCTCTCCGTTCGCTTCTCTTCGAGCGCTTGCTCGAGTGCACCGTTTGGAACGAAAAATATAGCCAATCGTTCAAAATACAAACGTGCGATTATCATTTACGGTTATTATCCGTCATGCTTGACTCATTTCCGAACGAAATTTGAATATTTCAATTTTTGTTTCCGTACCGCTTTAAACAAAACAGTTATTGCCAAAGAAAGCATTTATGACAATTCTAGGGAAGCTCATTGTTGTTTGAGGCAAGGACAGGTGTTTTGCGAACCAGAACATACAGAGCGAAGTACCAGGAAATGGACACAGTTTGCGCTGCTTGTGGAGAGGAGGACGAGACGGCTGAGCACTTGATACTCTACTGTAAAGGGCTTCACCCTATGCATACCGAAGACAACATAGATTTAATAAAGTCATTGGGTTTAGAGACAGCGAAGGAAAAGGGGATTTCAAGACAGTAGAGATTACCAAGCAAAGATTAAGTGAATGATGGCAGAAAGCGAGAGTAAACTAGGCATTTTATTATTAACTGATAACAAGGGGGTTTTATAGCCTCACGTTCTTTTCAGTGCGGAGTGCATATAGTTTTCACATTTAAATATTCTAATCTTAAAGGGTAAGACAAAATGGCTAGGTGGCGTAAGCTACCGCCCGATCCAAAGGGCTCAGCCGTATTCATCTATCCATCCATCCATCCATCCATCCCATCGATCTGTTTCGGTTTCAGCGCGCTCGTGGCTCTGTTTATGTGTTATGTCAGTTTTGCATAATTTCGTGATACAAATGTGCCCATTATAGCACACAACTGATAAAACTGTGGTACTGAGCCAATTTGAGAACAACGAAGTGGTTTCGGGTCATAATCGAGGACTTTTTTACGGACACCTTAGGATGCATCGGGTCATGTTCGTCGTTCATTTCGATCAGATTCGGCGGCGAAACGACTATGATGCACAAGGAGGATTCCAATCGTCTACGGCCGTACCCACTGACCCAAGTTTCTATAAAAATGAGATGTATAGTAACAATGCAGGTCCACAACCTGATTAAAAACCTCCTAAATCGCGAAAAACACATGAAGAAGCCAGTTCACTGCGCACTGTCTGATTTTCGCGGACACCAACATTTTGTGAACTTTAGAGACTTGAAATGTATCCTATAATAACGCAGATAGTCTAAGAAATAAGTGATATTGTCTCGGGCTGTTTTCTTTAAAAAATTAAGTGCTCGAGAAATATTTCGATAGTCCGTTCTAGGTCGGATGGGAAATTCCTTTAGCTATTGACCCTGCTAAAGTACTTATTAACAGCATTTCAGAAAGTTTGCGTTAGAAGATGACCTATTTGTTGTACTTAATTTTGATTACGACGTGCTTGGAACATTATATAAGTCACAGGCCGCTCAATTGAAGTTTGAAATGTTGTCTTTGTATAAACTTTGCCAAATAAAATTAAAGGGTTCGAGAGAAGTGATCTCCCATACGTATGGCTGAAGTCGAATGCTAGGCACGACTTCATGATCTCCATTGAAACTGATGCGATCTAGAATCAACAACGCGGAAATCGGGTGATTTCTATATAGATGGCTTCTTTTCAGCAAAACATAATGTGAGCCCTAGGCACTCACAAGCTGCCTGTGACAGATTTTTTTTTTTTTTTTTTTTTTCACAGGGGTCTTTGTGTTAAAATAATTAAAGAAAATTAATTAAAGTTCGTGTTAAAAAAATGTCAACACCCTTCAATGACTGCAGATATGGGACCGAACATGGTGCAGTTTCTCTAAATTCATAAATAAATCAAGCAAACGTTAGATTGCAAATACAATAAAGAAAGTCTAGCAGATTTAGGTGTAATGTCGTGAACAATCAAATCGCCAGATGTGGACGTTGCCATTATCCCGAGCATCAGATAAAATGTGAGTTAAACGTTCGTTACTTATATATATCTTATATATCCTATATAATCAAAAACAACTATTTTAAATTTGTTATGAAGGCAAGGCAGGAGACTTTCAGGAAACACACATAGCTTCATATGCTCAGTGTTTTGACACATTCCTTAAGATACTAAATGCGCGGTTATACATAAACATTGCACTAAACTTATTAAGAATATTTCGCCACTATCACTGATCACACTTCGGTTGTCATAAATAGTTGGGCTCAATATGCGCCAGGGCTGACGCTGGTTCCTGTACCTCCTCCCTTCTCACAGGTATCCGGTACGCTGGCGGTTAAAATAGTACAAATATGTTACAAAATTAACTGTAGATGCCGTCGTGCACATTATGATGGCATGCAATTAAGTTGTAAATGTAAGCACCAGGCAGCGATTTACAATAAGGCGAGAAACGCGGCGAAAAGCGACGAGAAGCACGAATGCAGCGCCTTCGGCAAGGCGCGGAGGGGAGAGTGGAGCGACGAGTTGAAGCCACCTTATGGCGGCCGCGTCACGTGATTCCAAGATGGCAACGCCCAAGCGACGGAGGCTGAAAAAGTCTATAAAATTTCCGTCGCCTTAAAATTATTACAACACGTTACGCCATCAATCATTATAGCCATCGACAAACTTATGAGCTATATTCATGGAAAAACAAGGCAGACGTAGGACGGACGCCTCATTCAGCTGTCACAAAAGTGAGCCCCGACGGGTGGCCTCGCGCATGTGGAGATTCCATAATTCATATTTGCAAGCGACCAAAGGCAGACGCCCGTCACCGAATTCGCGATTTAACTAAGATGGGTAGCTCCCACTCCCACTCCCCTTGGGTGCAGTCCACGCTCACGCGCGTCATGCGCGTGAACATGGAGCTCCTGACTGTGAATTTACTTGTCTGACACATATTTGCATCTGTGGCCTTGGCCTTGCAGCACCATAAAGCGCGCGGCTCTTCGGTTTCTTTCGCTAATCAAGCCTTCCTACATAACCGCTTGGGCACTGGACTTTTCCTTCTTCAAAAGCTGTCCCAAGTGTTTGGTGGACGTCCGTTCGCATGAATGAAGGAGGAAAGAGTTGCCTCGATCGCACGATGCCGCATACGATTCTGTGGAATATCAGTTTCTGAGAACCCCTCCCGGGCATCTTGAAAGCGATAGCCCTTGGGACACGTCTGAGGAGTTCTTCGGAAGAAAGAGTACAATCGAGGACGCGCCGTGCACTTAAAAAAACAATCGCAGGCGTACATATTCTCACATACCCAGATGTACGCACGTACGCACCCCCTCCTTTCCCCTTCTCTGTATACGCGCGCACGCACGCAGACGTGTAGCTAGAGAGACCTGACGATTCAATGACTTCTCTTTCTGATGCAAAAAAAAAAAAAAACTTTTTTTATTCATTTTTTTATTTTTTAACTATGTTGCCAAATTTTGCGAACATTGGCGACAACAGGTTTATGCGATCGTTATCGTACTCAAACTTGTACGATTCTAATTACAACTAAACAAATTACTTGTAATAGGTTATGTTTTGAAGGAATTTTGTTATGATTTGATTACTTCTGTTAGTGATTTCAAGAGTAATTTTATTGCTTTTGGAAGCAATAATATTACTTGTAACCGGCACCTTTTTTTTTTTTTTTAACCTCCCCTCTTCGGTTTTCGAGTTTATGACTTGTGAGTACCCACAGTTCAAGCTAGGAATGCTTCAATTTGTCCACTTCATGAGCTTATAAAACCTTCTGAACAACAAAAATAAAACGAGTGTTACCGAGTTGCACGAAAGGAAATCAGGCTCTTTGTCGGGCAAGTTTATGTAGTGCAGGGGTCCTAATCTGCACGGCGGGACTAAGCGAGACCGAGAGACCAGGACATCGCCACCTGCTGCGATTGGTCCCCGGTGCGGAGCTGGCCAATCGCAGCAGCCGGCGATGTCCCGGTCCCGCGGTACCGCTTGGTCGCGCCTTGAAGATTAGGGCCCCAGAGGACTCAAACTCATTTGAGTGTGGGGGCCAGATTACCCCACCGCGAAAAGTCAAGGGCCAACGTAAGGGGAGGGGGATAAAGAGATTTTACAAAAAAGCGACCTCGTGTTTTCTGCTTTTTGTAAACTAATAGTTTTCGCATTGACATCTTTAGCTTTGATTTGTTTCTAGGTCTATTTTGAGCCCTTACGTGATGTGATAACGAGAACTGACATATCACCGCCACCCCCCCCCCTCTCCCCCAACGTACTGCAGTTCTTGACGAAACAAGAGAGCAAGTACACTGTAATTCACATTTCTCAATTAAATCGGGAATTAATGGAGCTAAACGTGCATACAAAAAAGAATATTTCCAAACATTTTTTTTTTTTTTTAATATTTATGGCAGCAGTGTAAAAAACATTTTTTATGTTGAAAGCCGGTTCTCACATGCAGCCAAGTGCTGATGCAGCGCTGCTCACGGGTCGCCTGCTACTTATCATCTGCCATGAGGAATGACGCCACAAGGGAATGACGTATCTGACAGCGCTCCGCACAAAGGTGCCAAGATTGCTGCCAAGAAGGACGTCTGTCCGTTGTGCTCTGATCCATTTTATTGGAATCAACAGTATCTTAACTGCTGTGCGTGCCTGCGTCAATACCATTGTAAATGTATTAACGTTCGTGGGAACGACTACAACCTTTTCATGGCTACAGATGCGATAGGGATTCAACTGGTTCGCGGGAAACTCTGGGAGGAGGGGTACTCACGGCGGTGCATAAGTCGTTATCATGTTTCCGCAGGTTTGATCTGCAAGAAGGAAATGAATGTGTTTGGGTGCAAATCAGTTTACCGGGCCAGCCTAACTTAATAATTGGAAATTATTACTTTCCACCTCGTTCTGACACACAATCATTCATAGGCACTTTGAACTACATTTCCGGTGCTGTAGATTTTTCAACCGATGATGTGATGATCGTTGGTGACTTTAACGTGCCTGGCGTTGATTGGAATTCAAACACGATTAGTGCTGCATCAAGTGAGGCACGTGCTAGGGCCGAAGAAACGATGGAGTTTGTGAACTTCAATGGGCTTCATCAGCTTAATACTTAAATAAACGGGGCTGGAAATACGCTTGACTTGTGCATGACTTACATAGCAGCAATCACTTTCGAGGCTGCTGACTGTCCTCATGTCTCTATCAATAAATGGCATCCACCATTCATCCTTTCTATCGTACTTCCTGCTCGGACGTCGGCCAGCAATCAGTCTCTCGGGTATAACTATGCTCGTGGGGATTATCTTGGTCTTTACAATCACCTTTGCAACGTAGACTGGAGCGTTATTTCACTATGTTCCAATATCGATAGCGCAGTTGAGAGTCTAACAGACATCGTAACTGCAGCCATGAATAATTTTATTCCACGCAGAAGTGGTCGCACTAGCAACGATCCTTTTGGGTTTTCCAGAGAGCTACGTGATGCGTTGCGTAAAAAAGCGAGGTATCATAAAAAGTACAAGAACACCGGCATAAAGAAATGGCAGGCTCTGTTTAAAGAGTATCGTTCTGCGGCCAAAAAGTTGATACGGCGTGATCGGGAGAACTGGCGAAATTCAGTTGAACGCAATTTAAAACGCGATCCTAATGCTCTGTGGAATTACGCGAGGTATATGAGGACGTCTAGTCGATCGAATACTATTGCATTGCAAGACGACTCTGGATATATATCTGAGCCGTCCGATGTCTGTGATCTTTTTGCTACGTTGCTACGTTTTTTTCTTCCGTCGGTAACTTGATTACTCCGTGCACTGTTACGACCGATGCTCCTCTTGAATCCTCCCGCAGCTTGGCAGTTCCGAATCTTACGCTTGAAGATGTGCTTTCCGCAATAAATGAGCTCGCTCCAAAAAAGTCATGCGGTGAGGACGGAATTCCTGCTTTCATTGTAAAGGGATGCAGGGATATTTTTGCCCCTGTGTTGCTACATGTTTTTAACATGTCCTTAGAGGCCAATGTATTTCCTCAAGGATGGAAGAATGCAGTGGTTGTACCTATACATAAATCTGGGTGCACTGACAGCGTTAATAACTATAGACCAATTTCTCTTCTTTGTTCTTTTTCTAAGGTATTTGAAAAGGCAATGTATAAGCATATTTATTTTCATTTTAAATCGTCTCTTTGCCTCAACCAACATGGTTTTTGTCAAGGGCGTTCAGTGGAAACAACCCCTGTATCATTTTTAGAACACACTCTACCTAAGGTCACGTCCCGTGGACAAGTTGATGCTATTTATTTCGATTGCTCTAAAGCTTTTGATCTCATAGATCATAATTTGTTACTTGCCAAATTTTCAGCGTTGGGCATGACTAGCTCGTTTTGCAGTTGGTTGTCTAGTTATCTTGGCGGAAGACGTAACAGAGTGCTGTATGAAGGGTGTTTTTCTTCCTCATATGTTTTAAATACTGGAGTGCCTCAAGGGTCCAATCTGGGGCCGTTGTTATTCAACATTTTTGTCAATGATTCGGTAGACAGTGTGCAGCATTCAAAGGTGCTGCAGTTTGCAGATGATGTTAAGATTTATCGCGAAATTCATTCAACTGCTGACTGCCTAATGATGCAAGATGATGTTCAGGCAGTTCTAAACTGGTGCTTGAAAAGGTTGTTTCCTTTTTTCCGTAAGACAAGCTGCATTGAGTATTCGTATACCATGTTAGGTTCAGCAATTTCAAGGTCAGATACTATTCGTGATCTGGGAGTGCTGTTTGATTCCCGCCTTTCGTTTACTGATCATGTTTCGAAAGTTGTGAATGATTCTTATCAGGTCCTAGGCGTTATTTCCCGAATGAGGGGGAATTTTAGTACTTACGCTAGCATGATTCATCTATTTCGCGCCCTTGTTTTGTCTAAACTTGAGTTCTGCTCAGTCGCGTGGAACACCATTGGATCTACTCAATCATGTATTTTAGAAAAAGTGCAGCGTCGTCTCGTGCGCATTGTTTACGATAGATGGGTTGGGAGGCGCATTTATTTTTATTATGAATACTTACTTAATCTGCTTGACCTGGTACCCTTGCAGAAAAGGAGATTAGCGCGAGACATTTTTTTTTGTATAAGATAGTGAACGCCACAATTGATGCGCCTTTACTTTTAAGTGCGATTTCTTTCAGTGTTCCTCAAAAGCGTATCAGATTTTCATTTCTTTTCTACCCACAGAAAGTTGGTGTGCAGTCCCCGATGACACGCCTTCAGCTCCTTTATAATCGCGATAGGATGGATTTTGAACTGTTTTCACCCCTTTTAAGTTTTAGAAGAGCATTGTTGGCTGCTTGACAAACATTAGTGTTCTGTTGCTCTCCGTTGTCCGCCGTAGTTTTATATATTTCCTTTTATATTTTTTAGATCACGTCTTGCTTGTGTTTTGTCTGTATCTCTTCTTTCATTGTTTGTAATATGTGCGCACTAATAAGGCCTCGAGCTGTATGTCAGCACATCATGTGCTCACACCGTCAAAGCGGTTGCTCATTTATTTATATATTTATTCTGCTTAGTAAGCAGAATAAATATATAAATAAATGAGCAACCGCTTTGACGGTGCGATACAAAGCTGGTGGATGGTCCCGTCAGCACGCGCATAGCGCGAGGTCAATCTGTTTATGCCGGAAAAAGCGGTGGAGAAACTGCATCGTGACGTCGCCGGTGGGAGGAGCCCAATCGCCATCGCCAACAAACTACATCGTAAGAGAACTGCACCGTGACGTGTCCGGTGACGTCGCCGAACTGTGGCGATTCAGTTGAAACAACATCATCTTTCTTCTCCAAACAGGGAATTTCGGAGAATCGCAAAACTCGGCAGTGAAGGGTTCTAGAAAGCAATACTCTTAAGCATCCGAAACATATAGTGCAGAGCAATTTATTTGAACTATTTTTTGTTGAAATTTGTCACATGAGATATTTAGTTTACTTAAGTTACACAAAAACAATTAGCATTAGCTGCAGCCCTTTACGTTGCGCAGGCAGGCAGTCATGGCCGACAACACGAAGAAGCGAAAGTAAAATCCTCGCGAGTCGGTCCGCCGATTAGCCTTCTGAACGACTTTTTGACAGAAAACCAAGTTTTAGTGAGGGCCGCCACTGACAGTCCTCTGACCTAGCCTGAGGGGGGCGAGTTCTGGGACAGAATTCTGGACGAGCTGAACGCCCAAGGCCCGTCCATCAAAACGCGAGCAGAATGGAAGGGCCACTAGAATACTCGTGTGTGCCACGCCCGAGCACGGGATTTGGATATTGCGTGTGCTGCTCGGCCGTGTATCACTACTGCGTGGTGCACGCTAAAAACCCCAGGCTAGCACTCGTACTGCACTAGCTAAATTGCTTATCTACAGTGGGTAACAATGCCGCCATGTTCAGGCAGACTAACCTCCTGCTGTATAAACAACTAACGACAAATTTAAATTTTCGACTTTGTTTGACTGCGTTAGTGCAAATTCTCTCGTGCTGCACGAGAAAGAAAAAAATGTTCCTTCGGGGGTTAAATTTTCGGTGAAGTAGGAAGCAAAAAAGAAGAAAGGAGAATATTTCCCTCAAGTGGGGTTCGTAGTAGAAGAGGAGGAAAAAGAAAATAATAAATTGTCAGTCTCACGGTGTGTATGGTCTTTTCTTAAAGCGTATGTTTATTCTAGTTCAGCTGACCTTACCTGAAGCAGTTGCCTTAAAATAAAGTATAACTCTCTCTCTCTACCTGAAGTGTGAACAACTAGCTCAACTTAAGCCAGTTACCGTTGCTTGGCTTTTCGCTCAGCCAAATCGCTTATATGGGATGCACTCAAACGAAAACACAATCGTGCTTAATCGTGTAAGAGTATTTAAAATATTTATCGATCACGCCGCTGAACTTGCATCGCTCGAAGATCTTTCTTTTTGTGAGCGCCTTCTCTGCTTGAGTTTGCTGGAAACACAGCCACTTCGATCAGATGCAATTGACGATAGCGTTGGTGACATCAACAAGTACGCGACTCACACAGCACTGGTGAACACCAATGTTTTCGTCGCTCCCGACGGTTCCCTGCAAGCCGCCAGCGGCGTAGAAGCGTAAAGCTGCGAGGACTTGTTGTTCGACCGTCAACACACGGGGCCCTTCGCGACGCCGCTGGAGCTTTCCGCGAAGCTGGTCGCACAGCCAGCGAGTCACCCCTTTGGTCAGCCGGTATTCGCCCGCAAACCTCGCATCGCTCGTCTCAAAAGCTTCCCGGTGATCTCTAAAAACTCGATCCGCTGGCGAACCCAACAGTAGAGATGCATATGTTAGGGTCGCCATCTTTTTCGATGCAGAACAATCTACGGCTTCGTCTCGACCACTCAGTTAACTGCATCGTCAAAGTGCATCGGGACGACATTTTGACGTCACCGCCAACTGCATCATTTTACGAGCATAGCTCGAACTGCATAGAGAAAAACTGCATTTTAACGTCATGTCACGTGACCCGAGAGAATAGCCATTCAGTGCCCGATGTAGTTTTCTACATCATTTAGTTTGCGTTCCAGCATAGATAGACAGAGCTATGCTTGTATCGCTCCGCTGCCTGTGTGAACAGGCCTTTATTGTGATATTTTCTGAAGGCGAGAATCCCGAGCTCATATCTTTATCTGTGGTAGTTTCCCGTGTTGAGCGAAAGTTCATGCAGCCGAGGTGCGGTTTTAAGCTATGAGCTCGTGCTTGCAGCCTATTATTGTAGCAGAACAGTCGTACGTGTGATTGACATGATAACATGCTGGGAATTGAACTTAAACACAAAGCAAAAAAATATATAAAACATAAATGCGTTATGGAAGCAGAGCTACGTTTTGAACGGAAATGAATCAGCAACATGAGGTCATCATGGCGCAAGCCATTAATTGTGCTCAAGGCATAAAAACAAAAGCCTGCAGCCGGTTGCCAGAAGAAAAAAAAATTGAAAACCTGTTATTAAAGGGGCGCCTTGGGGGCGCCGCAACGACATTCAATTGGAAGGTTTTTCACTTTACACGAGCTTACTGGCACACTCAAGGATACTCACGCAACACCACTGGCCAAAAAATTCCTTTGTTGCGGTGTAATTTAAAGGACGAACGCGAGCGTTTCATTTAATCTCTCCTTCGCAAAACTTGATGACGTAGCTGGGCGGTATACAGCCCGGTGACGATATTTGAATGCGGCTCATAGATTGGACCCGATCATTGCGTGCGCACTCGATTTGGGCTCGTGATAGTCGATAGCCGGAGAAGCATTCGCGTAGTGACCCGTGTCCAGTGGCTGCAATGACGACAATAGCCGAACCATAACAATGTCTGGAGCTCAGCGCGTGTCTTGTGCTTTGCCAACCCCAGCGCGTGACTATGATCAACATTGGCGGCATATAACCGACTCCAGATCACGCGGCCGCTCTTTGCGGCTGCGAGTTAAAGGGGCGATGCAACAATTTTTTTACTTTGCGCAAATACCGCTTAGAACGGATCCCTGACGTTAATGACCTATGAAACACGCGTTCGTTTTTCACCCCCCGCAATAGAAGTCCAAGTAAAAAATTAAAGAAAAACGAGCAGCGTTCACCCCCTCAACTCGCAGCCAGAACAAGCGGCCACGTGATCTGGAGCCGATTATATGCCGCCAATGTTGATCATAGCCACGCGCTCGGGTTGGCAAAGCACAGAACACGCGCTGAGTTCCAGACATTGTTATGGCTCGTCTATTGTTGTCGTTGCAGCGATTGGACACGGGCCACTACCCGAATGCTTCTCGAGCTAGTAATTATCACGAGCCCAAATCGAGTGCCCACGCAATGCTCGGGTCCAATCTATGAACAGCATTCAAATATCGTCATATGGGTTACTGCGATCCCCACGTTACGTCATCAAATTTTGCAAAGGAGAGATTGAATGAAAATGATCGCTTCTGTCTCTGAAATTACACTGCAACAAAAGCGTTTCTTGGCCAGTGGCGTTGCGCGCGAGTAACCTTGAGTCCCACTAGTGCCAGTAAGCTTGTGTAAAGTGAAAAACACTCCAATTGAATATCGTTGCACAGCCCTTTAAAGGGGGTGAACGCTGCTCGTTTTTCTTGAATTTTTTCTGCGACTTCGACTGCGTGTGCTTAAAAACGAACGGGTGTTTCACGGGTCATTAACGTCAGGGATTCGTTCTAAGCGGTATTTGCGCAAAGTACAAAAACCGTTGCATCGCCCCTTTAATGCCAGATCATTTTACGTCAACGACTCCGTTATTCTCGCTGCTCATAAAACTGATGGGCAGATTCAGTGACAATTGGTTATACTCAAGTAATATTAATAAACCGATCTCACCAGGACGTGCGCGACGCCACCGCTGCCGCGGTGCATTCTGGTTCCTGTAGATCTCCACAGTTTTCCGGCCGCATCAATGCGCGTGGTATACGCCCGGCATTTGGAGATTCGCGGGTTAACCCGCGACTTTTAATCGGGTGTTTACTTACGGTTTTCAATGGGTGGCATAACCTGTTGTATGACAGGGTGCTACACTATACAGCTCCAGGCAAAAAGGCATCGGATTGTATGTCTTCCCGAATGAAAGCAGCTCCTGAAAAGAATAAGAAAGGTAATCAGTGTCAGACAGAACAACAAAAAACAAAGAACTTTTTTTTTGCGATTTGCTTTATAATTTATATTCTACCCCACTGCGCGTTAGCTAAAGAGTGTAAGATTACAGGGCACGAAACATAGTAGGGCCTGCCGAAATGTTCCGCGCGTTGGAATCTCCCTAAGCACTCGCTCCGTAGCAGTCTATCCGTTGGTCTATCTCAATCGGGACCTCTGCACTGCTTTGCGGCTGCCGTTTTTAATACACTTTGTGCTCAATCTGTTTTGGTGGTTATAACTGTTATTGCGACGACATGTTCGAAAAACAAACTGTGCTTTAAAAGGTCAGGAAAATAACTAAAAAAAAGCAGCGATTCCCGATATGCATCACTCGAAATAAAACAACTTTTTCAAAAGGAGTCATTTTTTTCTTCAAACAAAACGTGAAAACATTGCATAACGCATTTGTAAGTGCAACACTTACCGCCAAGAAAGGTAGCAAAGGAACGGCACCCACCTTGTGGTGGTTTATTATGCCACAACTTGATTATTGCTGGCGTTACTGATCCATTCTGCATTCAGTCGAGACCGCAGAAAAAAAGCTTTCACTGTAGGGTGACTGTTAGCGTTCGAAGCTTGCGCAAACAAAATAAAACTGAACAGAAACTGTACACGAGAACTCGTCGCCACCCCAAGTTTTCAGGTCAAATTCGTCTGCTTGTTTTGCAGGGGCTGTGGTGACGTAAGAACGCCGAGCTGTGATTAGCTCTGATTGAGGGATAGTGAGTAGACCTCACAGCAATCTGCATTGAGGTAGACAAAATAGAAAAGTAGCTTTGTTGATAAAGTTGAAGTTAGGCGAGTTGGTACGACATACTCAAAATGTTAAAACAGCGCAAAAAAACGACGGACTGGGTGAAGAAGGACACAGACAGAGCGCTAGATGAAGGAGGACTAGGCGCTCTGTCTGTGCCCTCCTTCATCCAGTCCGTCGATTTTTTTATTGCGCTGTTTTAACCTTTTAAGAAGTAGCTTTGATCAACCAATTTTATTAGCAGCCCTCCATGAAATATTACGCACTTTCTCTTGAAGCGATGCTGAACCGAAATTTGGAGCTCACAAATTAATGTTGGGGCGTGTTAAGAATGGAACCTTCGGCAAGCTTTTCCGAGTTTCAACGCTGCGGAAACGAGTCCCGAAACGAGTCCCGACGTGGTCTGGACTGTCGCCCACCTGTCGAAGTCTGCCCGAAACGAGTCCCGACGTGTTCCAGACCGTCGCCCAGCTGTCGTGGTCTGCCCGAAACGAGTCTCAACGCGTCCGTGACGTCAACGGGACGTGTGTGTGTGTGCGTGTGGGTTCGTGCGCTCCGGAAGGGGAGAGAGGCCCCGCCTAACTGCGGAGAACCGTGGCTATGACGCATTTCTGGCTACGACGCGGCGGGCTTTTCTGCAACGCACTTGGCGGTCGCACCTGCTGCCCTGGCGGAGAGTGAGGGAGAAAACGGACCCCTATATAAGGCGGGGCGTGAGGCTGCTGAGTTGTTCTCTTGGATTTGACGACTGTATCGCTACCATGTAATTAAACCGTTCGTTACGTTACCAATTCTCCCACCTCCACTGGACCCCTGGGTTCTTCACTTCGGGGAATGGTCGTCGTCACGAGCCAGGAAGCCTCCGGACGTGCGGCCTAAGCCCCGCCTCGAACAGGCGATAGGCGGGACGCAGCGAAACCGGAAAACATCACTCTTACAGCAATATCTCTAAGGGGGGAGGCACTCACTTGATCGAATGACGTTTGAGCGAACGCCCACGTTTCACCGAATGACACTTCAGCGAATAGTCGGACGCCGCGAAGCGGCGTTTTCGGGTGGGCCAAATGGGTTCACATTTTTGTAATGAGCCGACAAAGACTGTCGCCGCGAAGCGGCGTAAGCGCAGCGCGGCGGATGGGTTAACGCGCGCCCCCGTTATTCGCTAAAACATCAATTCGCTCAAATGTCGCTGTTCGCTAAAATGTCATTCGCTCATGTGATATGGACCCCTCATTCCCTCTCCCCTTTTCCTTCTTCCCCTCCAGCAGGTGAACCGAAGCGAGGAGGAGAGAAGCGAGGCCGCTTCCTCTCATTCTCAACTGTGAGAAGAGAATCGGGACGTCACTTCCTCGCTTGATCGTGCCCTTCTTTTCAAAAAGTACGGCCATCCCTTTGAGATATTCATATAGGAGTGATGGTTTGGAGTTCGTAGCGTCCCATTCAACGCTTCTGAGGCCTTATTTTGCGAAATCCGATCAATTTTCGCAGTACCAACGTTATATTTAATTTAAACCCGCCGGTATTCGTCGAGATCGATCACGTGATGAGCAAAGAGGGGGGATCGGTGGCCGAGTGGGCTAGCGCACACCAGCTTGGAGCACGTGGAGCGAAAGCTTGCTCTGCAGAACCCAGGGATCCTGGGTTCAATACACACCCCTGCCCGTTTCGATCTGGATGAGCATCGTACCGGCGTGCGGTCGTGTATCACTACAGCGTGATGCGCGTTAGAGACCCCAGGCTAGCGGTTGTACTGCACTGGTTAAATTTATCATCCACAGCTGGGAGACAAGTCACTCGTTGAGGCAGACTTAGTTCTTGGCTGTATAGACATGCACACACACCTTTTTTTTTTTTTTCTTTTTTATGTATGAGCAGTGTGGCCGCGGCTTGATGATCAAATAAGCTTCATTTTTATTCGTTTGCTTTTTGCAAAGTGTGGGATTCAAGTTTTAACAGAAACTTTTCCAGCCACCCATACACACTTCAGAGAGAAACACCAACTTCCCACTGGCTAAACCACAATAGCACAACTTGAATAGAATCTAGATTGTACTCAGCGAACATTTACTGAAAGAGTGTCATTAAACATGGTGAGGAACCAGCAAAACACGAAACACGCCTGCGTTTTTACCGCACCGTTTTGTAGTTCATCTTGTTTGTCTCTCCTGAGCACGTGGCGCCGCCATAAAGCCTCAAGTGCAGCGCCGCGAGCGCCAAAGAAGTCCAGTATCTCCCGACGCAATCCAGTTTGAAACGGTCCCACACGCGTCGCGATTCGCTTGCGACAGTTGGCCGATCAAGTAGATAAAAGAAGAAAAAAAAGTGGCTAATCAAAAGTTGCAGCTTCAAAGTGTTTTGATTGCGTAAGAATGTCACTGTGCGGCGGTCGCTCGTCCTTCGCACGATCGAGGGGATGAAGTCACAGTCGTCATCGGGCGTCATTTCTAAGCTGGGTTCCGAGGAACTCTTGTTTTCGGATCTTTATCGCCCCCCTTTGGTGGCTTCGAGGGATTGGTTGCACACGGCCGCGTCGGGGCGACTCGCTTGCCTGACGGAAGGATGGCCATGCGACAAGTTTGGCACCGGCCGCTCCCTTTTATTTATTTTTTCTCGTTCCGCTGACGTCGTCCCGCGCAGCTTCCACGCGTGAGTGGATTTGGATATTATGTAGATTGTTGCGTTTCCAACCCGCGTCGACATGAAACAGCCTGCCGTCGTGGAGGGGTTGATGACTCGAGCTTGTGAAGGTCGCGTTCGCTGCGGCTTCTTTTCTGCGTGACCGTGAAATCAGGCTCTTTTGGGGGTCGGCATTGCCGTCGTATGCTCGCTGAGTCTTAGCTTATCGTAATTGAATTATTTTTGCGCAATTCGGTGACTTTACACGGCGTTCGGTGAATGAAAGCGTGCTTGATGTGAACACGCAACGTTTGACTCGCGGGTTCTCATGAGCGACCCGTTTGCTGTTTTGTTGTTGCTTTTCGCTACAGTGAGGTGCTTGAATCAACATTCATTTCCGATGTTATTTCGCACATGCCATTGTGTTCTTTTGTGAGCTGAATTTCTGGCTGCTTTTCTGTTGGCTAAAGGAAATCTAGGAAACACCTGTGCACCAAAGTATCATTCACTTCTTTTGGGCACTTGTTTTCAAAAACGGTATGGGTTGCATCTCATTCTACAACCTCATAACACAGCAGCTAGGTATGCAATACGTGCGTCTGCAGGGAAAAATATTATTTCTTACCACGATAATTTTCGATAGCAAGGCATCTCCGTTCACCGATTTATAAGAGTACCTTCGTCTGTCACATTATGTACGCTTGTGAAATTGCAAATTGATCTATTTTTTATGTTACTCAGTTTTTTTTTTTTTTTTTTTGCTTGACGGTGTAACTTATAGCAAAGGGCCTGAAACCGAAAACCGGAATCCTATTTAGGACAATTGTGCGATATTTCTACTAATGCCTTTCTCGTGCCATACCGAAATCACACCATACGAATGAATGCGCTATAAACATCTCTAAGGACTCGCAATCCATAGAGCGCACACCAGAGAGGGGAATTTACATTGCAAATAATTAAAATGAAATAAATTGCTTACACTCTTACGTTATAACTGTGAAGTTGTGGAGTTGTCGAGTCACCTGTGGAGTTGTCGAGTCACCTAATGTTATGCAGGGCAGATTAACTCCTTTTACTAATCCAAGCATGCCTAAATATTAAGGATAGAACGCGATTGCCGAAAACAAATTTTATTTGTTGTGTGTCAGTAATGTGTAGTCAAACATTGCATGTGTTTGTTTGTGTTTGTGTTCATACCGCTTTGCATCTTGGTATGTTTGTAGAGTGTTTACGGTATATTGCAACTAGAGTTAGCATTTGTTACAAAAAAGTCAATATAACCATACCAAACAAGGTAACAGGCGTTGCATGTTTTTGCTCTAATCACATGAAATAGGTAGCGCACTTGAGCTAAACTAGATCATCTAAGAGAGTTTTATGAACGTAAATTTTAGCCCCGAAAAGCTTTCTTAAGTTACACACGTGCAATACAATAATAAATAGATAGCGGTACTCAATTCTATTGTTTAACAGTTCCATCATCTACAGTTGGAACCAGTGTCTTCATTACTCAAAGGCACAGCGACATCAGGCTGTACCTTTTGCGGCGTCTTTTTGGAAAGGCGTTTAGGGAGCGTGCGTGCTTGCGAGCATAAACATGCGTTGTTGACCGCATGCACAATAGACTGATGTCACCAAGCGTTCGACGCGTGTGTGACGCCATCATAACTTTAGTCATAGCCTCCTCTATAGTCACAAAGCCTGGCCGTTCGACGACGGAGCCATAGAGTGCCCTGTCGCAGGTTTGGAGCGCGAGGATTTGGTAGCCCAGAGCAATTCTCGGGGAACCTGGTCGTCAGCGCAAAGCTTTTGCAGCGGTGAGGACCCGAAACATGGTTTTCAAACCTGACAAGAAAAGAAGCGGTAGTGCAAGGAACGCGAGGAGCACGAGCGGACATTTTATCGCTCGGGAGAAGTGTGTTTTGGCGTCTCGCCGCAGAGAGGCGCCCGTCACGTGGCTCTCCTCTCATCCGTTGTCTGCCGCTCTACCTTTTCAGTTTCGGCTGCCCTTGTCTCGTGGCGATCTGCCAGGCTTTGTCAGTATAGAGGAGGCTATGCTTTAGTTCACAGGACGCCATCGGCAGTGCACGATACGGTTCGTACTGTCTTGTGCACTGCACGCGCGGAGCTCCAGCGAGGTTGTCGCAAGCGCAGAAAGATTATAAAGTTTCGTCGGTGCATTGCGGCAGTGGTGGCGTAGCCAAACTGGTTGGTGGCATCGGTCTGTTATAAATGTGGGTTGTTATTTCTTAGCTTCAATAAACTATACCCTTGAAATTAATGTTGGTTCTGCAAATTGTTGTGGCTCTAATTACCTGGTCACGTTTAATACTCTATACTTCGTCTCACCTTAGCATGGACTAACCGCGAATGCTGTGCTAGCGCGAGCGGCTAGCCTTGACTGCCTTGTCTAAAGCACTCGCTGGACGAGCGCTCGTGCAGCCGCCGAGGCTTCATTCGAAGCAACTAGCTCGCGCTTTTAGCACGCGCTGCTAACAATAGTCCATACTAAGGTGAGACGAAGTATAGTCATTGACAAAACAGGAAAGACATGCGGTTATTTAGATGTCTTAACTCCAGCGCGAGCTTCCCACCTTCAATGAAGCTTCAGCGTCTCGTGCACGTCGAGTGCCCAGGCGCAGCCAAAGCCCGGCGAAAGCCGCCGAGCGCGTGTCGGATGCTGGGCATTCGAAATAGACGCCTTGCCAGTCTCGTCCCGTCAGTGACTATAATTATCTTAAGGTAACAGCTCAAGATCAATCACACACAAGGACACACAGGAGGACAAGCACACGCGCTATAATACCCATAATTACCTAATCAAAATAAAAATAAAAAACGCGCTATAATACTATAATTAAATAATGAAAATCAAGAACGGCTAACAAAGATACATTTCTAATCGATGCTGTGTTTGAGCCTCGCTTAATGTTACTTGCATCTACCTTACACGCCTAAAACCCCGATATCAGCAGAAATGAGAAAAAGGGACGAGTCTTGAACGGAGCTACGTTTGAGCAACACCTCCTAAATCGGAAAGCATAAGTGCTGAATTTTTTCCGCGCCACTAAAGAAGGTCACTGTTGGCCAGAGACTGGACCCGACTACGGAGTCAACATTCGGCTAGGAGTCGTGTTCTCGCTGTTTGGGCAAAAGATCCAGTCGAGCGCTGACACCGTAGTAATATCTGGCCTAAGTGGCCTTCTTTAGTGACGCCGGAAAATTCAGCACTTAGGATCTCTCATTTGGGAGGTGTTGGTTTGAGGCCAAAATAAGGCAAGGGTCAACACAAACTGATAGCCTCAAGCGCAACTGCGTTCGGGACTGTGATTGTGGTGACCATAATTTTATTTTGCCTCGTCTCGTGGTTTTAAATGTTGTTTTTCATCGAGCTCGCCTCCCTTTGCACTTACTTGTCACGTGCGTGAAAATCAGCGATCTTCAAATTCTTCACGGTATATTACAGCATGGGATATAAACAACGGATATTTTTCGGCGCTTATGAACAACCTGAGCCACATGAGTGAAAAACAAAGGCACCGTCAATAAATCTTCGTAATTTTCTGTAAAATTGCGAAACAACAAAATTCACAACAAAGAAAACTGGTAGAGATGCGGGCCTATACATAGAGGGGTGAGTCTATCGATACCCGTTTAGAGAACAGAAAAACCTGAAATAACCACAAACCCAGAGGTGGAAAATTGGATAGTGCTCATAATTAATGATTTCTTCAATGTTTTAAGGTAACTTACTTCAACATGGCATTGCTTATCTGTCACTGTTGTGCTGTCTCTCTTTGTAGACATTGGTCCAGGCCAGCTCTCGCCAAAATTTTGAGGGACCTGGGAAGCGCGGATAATTCGATTATGATCCGCGTTCTCCCTGAAGGTAGGAAACTTCTGGAGGCGACATGACACTACCAGAGGTGAAGCCGGGGGGAGACTTCCAGTTTGGAGCGACACACCCCCAACGATGCTTTAAAGACGCTATAGGACTGACTTGACACCCTTGGGAAAGTTTCCACCGACCGCGACATCTACATCCGGCTTCACTTGGGATTTTCTCGTTTGGTTGGTTTGAGCCGGTATGTCGCCTCCTCTTATACCGGCCTCCAGCTTTGAGCCTGTTGCACGAGCGGTAACTTTGGTGCATCTCTGCGCGGCTCACGTGATTTAAGTCCTTCTAAAATTGATTGATTTGGTGGTTTGTGATGACGCTCAGCAAGTTCCTAATAAAAACCATATGTATTTTTTATTAATTATAATGAGAAAGACGTTTACAATCTCTGTAATGCCGAATTAGAGCGCAGCTCTTGAGGAGGACGAGGGGAGGGTATGCCCCCCTCTCCCTCCGTATCCTCCCCTCCTCCTCTCCTGCTCCCCTCCCATTTAGCGGAAACTTTTCGCTAAATTTCCCGCTAAATATAGCAAAAAATTTACCAACATTTTCCCGCTAAATTTAGCGGGAAATTCAGCGAAAATTTCCCGGCTAAATTTAGTGGGGAAACTGAATTGGTGTTTAGGTCACGTTACGTCAATTTCCCCGCTAAATTTAGCGGAAAAGTTTTGCCGCTAAATTTCACGTGACATCACATTCTTTCACGTGACCTCACACGTGACATCACGCGTAATGTCACCTGTGATGTCACGAGGGTAAAGTTTTCCCCCTAAATTTGGCAGGAAATTTTTCCGCTAAATATAGCAGGGAAATTTTCCCGGGTTGAGTGGCGTCATGTGTGACGTCACGGGACGTAACGTGTGACGCCATTATGGGAAAGGTCCCTTAATGCAACGCGCGGTTACGCCGACGGCGACGCCACTCCAGCCGGAAACGAGCGCCTAAGAGCTGCGATCTTAAAGTTAGTCAAGATATTTTAGTTAATTATCCAACTTATCGTGAGGATTGGCCTCCTATATTATGTCCCCCTGGCTGTATAAAGGCCTGTTCACACATGCAGCGGAGCACTACAAGCATAGCGCTAACCTCGCGCTAAGCGCGTGCTGACCGGAGTGTTCACCAGCTTTGAATCGCACCGCCAAAACTGTTGCTCGTGGCAGGCGATAAGTAGCTGACGGCACGTGAGGAGCGCTACATCAGCGCTTCGCTGATGTAGCCGTATGAGTGCTCCTTTCGCGGATTTTCTTTTGTAATAAATAGGTTCGAATTAACATCAAACACCCTGTGTATTGGTAGGGAGGCAAGTTTGACAAATACAGCGTAACAAAAGAGAGTGTGTGTGTGTGTGTGTGTGTGTGTGTGTGTGTGTGTGTGTGTGTGTGTGTGTGCGTGTGCGTGTGCGTGTGTGTGTGTGTGTGTGTGTGTGTGCAGCCATGTACGTAACACGTTACTAGTAACGAGGAACTTCTTCCTAGTTACTTTATTCGGTAACGAGTAACTTATTTAGTTACTTTTCTAGAAAAGTAACGACTAACGTACTTGGTTACTTTTAAGGCCAGTAACGAGTATCGGTAGTTTGTTACCTTTGGGGAGCAGATTGTACAAATTCGTTTGAATGAACTTGTATTAGTTCGAACCCAAGTATGCATACATTGCGACAAAGGAACATGGGCAACCCGAAAAACAACAAAACAGTAGGACAGTTACATATTACAACGGTTAAACCAGCTGTACTACGAAAATAGGGAGAAAGGAGTGAAGACAGGCTATCGCTGGACTACCAACTATTTAATACTGATCCTTCGTTTTCCTCTCTTTGTCTACTGGCGTTCTGGCTACCTTCTCGGAACTTATTCCATCATTTAATGTTGTTGCTCCTCTATTATTGTCTTCATTTTCTTCCTACTTGGTCTTTCTTTGCCATCTCGGATACTTGTTTTCCGAAGGAATCTTTTTTCGCTTGTCTGTAGGGCAATAGATGGTGAACTAACGCAGTTTTCTTCTTTATCTTCTATGGCCAAGGCCTCAAGTATTTCGCGGGCGAGCTGGTCTTTGTGGTGAGCCAAGATGGTTCCCATTTCGAGCTCGGCCTCGCACGTGCATGCTCGACAATGAGCAGCTAAATGCCCCGGCCCTGTTAGGGCTCTTATGTTTGCTGCATGCTCACGTGCTCGATCGTTCACGCACCTTCGCGTTTGTCCAATATACACACGCCCACATGACAGTGGTATGTTGTAAACTACTCCCTTTTCGCATTGGACGTACTTATTCTTATGTTTGGTGTTGTAAGTGCCGGTGTTGTTGGCCTCCGCTAGATTAACCTTCCGGCACATGGCATACCCCTTGTTGGGTGCCGAGCACACTACTTGGACGCCCTCCCTTGTGGCGATCTTCTTCAACCGATGGGTGACACCATGAATATATGGAACCACCGCGAAAGGTGATCTAGGAACCTTCTTTCGTGTGTTGGAGTCATTCTTTCGGCTGGATTTCTAGATGTTTTGGCAGAGTTTTTCACAGATGGAGGCTAAGAAGGGTCTCGGATATCCGGCCTCATGGAGTCTGGAGATTTGGGTCTCGAAGCTTCGTCCCATCTGATGTGAACATGTTTTCCTGAGGCTAGCTGTGAGAGCTGTGGTGGCGACCCCTTGCTTTACATTTTTCGAATGTTCAGAGTCAAAGGAAAGGAACCCTTTCCCCGATCGCGTTTCGTATCTCCAATAAACGTGTTCATTTTGGAAGTTTAAGGCCAAATCCAGAAACCTGATAGACTTATCAGCGGGAAGCTCGTATGTAAAGGTGGGGCCCATGCAATTTGTTTGAATATCCCTAAGAGTGGTGTTAAGGCATCCGTCTGATGTTTCATCAACTTCGGTGTTACATTAAATAAGAAAGTCATTAACATGCCGAAAAATAACTGCAACCCGTGGATCTTTCAAAGCTTGTTGTATAGCAACCCCAGACGCGCCTAAAAAGACGTCGCACAAATATGGTGCCACTTTTGACCCGATACACACTCCACTCTTCTGGACAAAGTGCTGATCTTGGTAAGTCACTACCGTTGCGGAGAGGTAAAGCCTTAAAACCTCCAAGAAGGTATCTACGCTAACACCTGCTCCATTTTGGAACTTCGCAAGGCCTTGATTTTCAATGGTATTCCCTTCGCCTTGATTTTCAATGGTATTTCTGAGGACGTGCAACAGCCTTGCTTGAGGGATGGAGTAGTACATGTCCTGTTCGTCCAGGGAAAACCCCAAGACAATACTACTTCCTTTTTCTTCAAGATAAGTTATTACTTGCTCTGAGTTGGGAATCCGGAATGGATCCTCAATATGTATTTTTGAGAGATGTTGTGCCAAAAACCTTGAAACACATGCTTGCTACGTTGTCCTCTCGGAGACTATGGCCCGAAAAGGAACGCCCTCCTTGTGAGTTTTGGCGGAGAAAAACACCGAAAGCTGGCCATTTGCCGCTCCTTTGATCTTGGTGCAAAGGCTGGCTTGATTTTGGTCGAACAGGTCAATGATGGTTCTTTTTGCTGCTTTTTTCCGTTTATCGTCTACTTTGATGAAATTCTTATTGATCGCTTGTTGGGCCTTTTCTTCATAGATGTTTGAATTCAGAACCACAAAACCTCCTTCTTTGTCCGAGACGCAAAGTTTAAGGTCTTTCCTTCGTAACTCTTGAACGGTAGATCTGAAGCTCACCTTTGCCTTGCCCTGGTGTTTGAGGTTTTCAAAGGCTTGGATGCCCTCATCTATGATTTGAGGGCCTTTCTCTTGGGGGGCCTTGGCGGCTATCTTCCTTACGAGAGAAACGTTGTCCACCCTCTCGAGCTTGGGAGCTATGGCGAACTTAGGCCCTTTTTCCAGCACCTGTCTTGCTGTTGTGGAAATCTCTACATTGCCGATCACCTGGATCGAATGCTTTTTCTCAAGTTCCTTGGCTAGTCGATGTGCTGCCAAGAGGTGCCGCCAAATCGGGAGGAAACTTTGAATCCATAGGTTCTCCGTCGTATACCTTGTCATTGCGATGTGGTTGGAAAACCAGTTGTAGGTAGGACACCTAGCTCGCAGAACATCGGTGAGGAGGCAGACTTTCCGCCACTTTTCGGACCTGAGGATCTTGGACACTCGTTGAGCGTGCCCCTGGGATGGCTTTACCGCTCCAAAGAAGGATTGCACTTCAACCAGGAGGATCTTCTTTTGTATATTCCGAGAGAGCAGTCTTGCTTGGCAGATGGAAGTTGCAATACAGAGGCATAGGGCCTCCGGTTTCAGAAGGTTGAAATTACAGAATAGCAACGTTTATCGCTGAACACGTCAGTCGAACTCTACAGCTGGGAATGTCCTTCACCCAGAGAACACAATAAGGCACCGCACAAAGTACACGGAGTGTACTACGGGTGTTGTCTACGTAATTCCAACGTCATGCGGCTCGTCTTATATTGGCCAGACGGGAAGGTGTTTTAATGGTCGTTCACGAGAACATGCCGCGGCGACGAAAGCCACTCCATCGGGACATCTTGTCACTCACTGCAGTCGTTGCCCATGTGTCCCGTCATTTGGCGACACCAGGTTTCTGGCTAGATACCCGGATAAGGTTTCTACAGAACTGCATGAGGCCTTCGAAATCCAGGCAAAGGGCAAAAAATGCATAAGTGACACGTCCCTTTCCTTATCGGGGGATGAGTTGTCCTGTTTGTTACGGGGGTTAAACAGATCTTAGGAGAGAGTATGTGTTTGTTCAAAGCTATATATATGATTGTTTTCACAAATAAAAGTCAGTTGCGAGTGCGCTCTTGTCTGTCTACTTCCTCGTCCTTGTAGTTTTTGCTTCTTTAGGTGATCATGAACCAACTGGCCCAAATTGCTACCTTAAAACACAAGAAGGTTCGTCGGTTGAACCTTCTGAAATTATGAACGCACCGAATGAAAACCCGGAGGTTGCCAACACGGGAAGGCACATAACCTATTGTCAACTTCGAACTTTAGAAGCAGGGAGAACAATAGAGAGGGGGGAATCCCAGATTCACCAGCTCTTCCTGAAGCACAACACTACCGTTCTTTCGAGCGCGTCAGTAGAGCGACTCTTGAGCGTCAGTAGAATGACTGATGAAAACTTCGAGAGGTAGCTACTGCCTAAGCGCAACAACAAAAAAAAATGAATCTTGTAACAATAGCAGTTGAGCATTTGATCGTCAAATTAACAAGAAAAGTCTCTCGTCACTTTTGAGGTAAAGTAACGCGTTCCTTTTGAGAACTGGTAACGAGTAACGTATCTAGTTAATTTTTTGGGGGTAATGTGTACAAAAAATTGGGTTGTGTGTATATTTATACAGCCTAGAACTTGGTCTGCCTCCAAGGGCGACGAGTCTCGCAGCTGTAGATGAGCAATTTAGCCAGTGCAGTACAATTCCTCTAGCCTGGGGTCTTTAACGTGCATCACGCAGTAGTGATACACGACCGCACGCCGGTACGATGCTCATCCAGATCGGAACGGGCAGGGGCATGTCTGTGTATGTGTGTGTGTGTTTCTGTATGTGTGCGTGTTTGTATCTGTGTGTCTCCCCAGCACCTCCCCAGCAAGCCCCATAAGTGGGGCTACAAAATTTTTGTCCTTTGTGATATCCATGGGATGGTCCATGATTTCTCCATCTATACTGGGCAAATCCTCCCCGTTCCTGGATCGCCGGATCTTGGCGCAAGTTCAAACATAGTGCTTCAGCTCTCTCAGACCATTCCAGTTGACAAGACGTACTTGCTGTTTTTCGACAACTGGTTTACGTCCGTGAAGCTTCTGGTCGAGCTGCACCACCGAGGCATTTCTGCTATGGGCACTATCCGTGCCAATAGGATTCCTGGTTGTATACTGCCAAGCGACAGCGAGATGAAGAAGAACGGGAGAGGGAGTCACGAGGAAAGGCAGGCTACCTTTCGAGATGTAGACGTCAGAGTTGTCAAGTGGTATGACAGTCGCGGAGTCACAATCGCGAGCACGTTTGGAAGCGCAGAGCCACTGGGACATTGCAAGCGCTACGACCGCAAGCGAAAGGAGACATGTGATGCGCCGCAACCAGCTGTTGTGAAGACGTACAACTCATTTATGGGTGGTGTGGACCTGCTGGATGGTCTGATGGCATACTACAGAATTTTTCTAAAATCGAAAAAATTCTACCTCCAATTTTTTTTCCACTTCGTGGACATGGCTCTAGTCAGCAGCTGGCTGATGTACCGGAGAGACTGCGACGCCTGGCTGTTCCAAAGAAGGAGCAGCTAGACCTGCTAATGTTCAAGGCATCTGTAGCAAGCTGCCTGTGCGAGCAAAACAAAGACCTGTCAAGAAAAAGAGGGCGACCATCTTTCTCTGTGGATGCTGAGATTGAGCAAAAAAAGAAAAGAGGGCCAGTAGCCACAACACCGCACCGAGAAGTTCGTCAAGATAGTGTGGGACACTGGACTGAGGTGGCACAGAAAAGGCAGCGCTGCAAGATGCCAGGTTGCGCAGGTCAGCCGGTCTCCTTCTGTACAAAGTGCAAAACGCACCTTTGCATCAGCAAGAAGTCAAACTGCTTCATCTCTTTCCACAAGAATTGAAGTAGTGAGTGCTGCTGCTCGAAAACACGGGCAATAAAAATGTCTGAAAAAAAACAACATCTTTTTGCCACTTGTGACCTGTTGTTGCTTTTTCGCGACGTAGCTACAAATCCATTTCTATTGCAGCAATTTCACTAATACATTTTTTACGTCTTTCTGGCACACTAATTAGGAGATTCAGGTGCAATTTGATTTTTTTCACGCGGTACGCTAAATTCAGGCCAGAAGAGGTTAGAGAGCGAGATTCGTTTTTATTTTGTCGATAAAAAACAAGAACTCCACATCTTTTTTTGTTTTTCGTGGATACCCGTATCGACCAAACAATACCGCAGGCCTTTAGTTGTATGCGTTCGAATGAGTATACATATGTGGCATATAAATCTACGGTGGTAACTATTGTGAGCACTAAGTTTTAAATTTGACCATTTTGGCACGGTTTAGCAGTCACGGCGGGGGTCAGTGCCAACATCTCCGTGGGCTTGCATATATTAAACGAAAAGAGGAATGGCTGGCAAAAGTTTATCGCAACGTGTTTTGTTTTGTACTTGGAGGCCTTGTGAGTATCGCGCTTCAAGTGTACACGTTGTCGAGCAGACGGTGCCAATCGAAACTACAGTGTCTCGCACGTTCTTCCTCTTGCGTATAGGCGAATGACGTCGAGCGAGTGCGAGTGCTTTCACGCGCGTGCAGGTGTGCGTGAAGGCCAACAGCAGCAGACGCTGCCCTCGCGGGTGCACCGGAAAAATCGCCCCAGCGTCTCACGGGAACGAGCACTTCTGATTTCCTCGATTATCCGTTTCCTTGATCCTGGCTTTCAAGGCTGCAATATTAAATGCATACGAGTTGCCTGACATTGTTGTGGCCAACGCGCGGCTGGCTTGGTCGTTGGGGCACTTACTAAGAGAGCTGGAGAGTGTGGCAATACCTATTCCAGGAAAGTCTGCCGCAAAGGGGTTCTCTCTATTTTTCTTTTTCTCTCCCTCGTGCTCAGTGTAGCAAACCACCATGCCTGTTCTGCAAATGGGAGCGTACTACGTGGGCCCTACGTGGAAAGCCCACAAGGCAACCCGCATTTGTCCCCCTCATGAAGCAAATGGCTCAAGTAGCACACCTCCTCGGCCCAGGCTTGGGCCAGACTGGCGCGATCTAGAGCCAAATTGGCTCAAGTCTGGCACAAACTTGCGACAAAGTGGCCCAAGTATGAGCCGGGGAGGTATGCTGCCAGGGGAGGGGCCTATAGGTGGGCAGCCCACAAGGGCTTCCCTCATGGGACCTACAGTGGCCTTACGGGGGATATCTGCGTTAGGTTCCCCCGGAAGCCTCACTGGTTGGGGGTCAATTATGTCATTCCCCATACCACGTGGGATTTGTTATCATTTCCTAATTCTTCTACGATATCTGGGATATTGCAGTGTACCTTAAATTTGGCAAGCCTCACTTTCCCTGTGTGACTACTGAAAAAAAATTATCGCCATTCTGAAACTTATTTAAATATGAATGTTTTGCTAGACCAATAGAACGTCCTAAGCAAGACCATCTAAAACTGAGAATTTCAAGTGTGCGAAATATAACAAAAAATTGTGCGTATTTTCATATTATTCCTCTTGAACAGGTAGGCTGGATAGATAGCCAGCTTGAGGCAGCCAGAGACACCAAGTTTTAAAACAGATACCTACATTCCGACGAGAAGTCTTTGAAATTCACCAACAAATTTAATACTATGGCTAAAAACTTCCAACCCACGTAAAACGGTCTTCTCTACATACAGGTTGAGTAGTAAGTTAGTACTAAACTATTGCAAACCCCAAATTTCTCTTATGCAAACTCATCGGTGATTATGTATTAAATTGAACCGACCTCCTATGATAATGTTCCAGAACTTGCCACAAATAAACTCAATGTCAGCGGACTGTGCCATTTTAGAAAACTGTACAGTTAAAATTGCTTTTTTTTTTTTTTAAGCTTGGAGGATGATTGCATTATGAGTTATGCGAGGCTAGGTCACCCCGAAGAGATAGCCTGGCTTTCCCGCGCGGCTACCGGCTTGCTCTTTGGGTGAGGATGTATGAGTCTATGGGCAAAACTTCCTACAGATACCACCAAGTTCTTCTTTTTTTCTTTTTAATGCGCGAATTTTTTTTTTTTTTTTTGTTAACGAAAAGCGTATGAACAG
The DNA here is from genome assembly GCA_013358835.2 of Ixodes persulcatus. Taxonomy (NCBI): domain Eukaryota; kingdom Metazoa; phylum Arthropoda; class Arachnida; order Ixodida; family Ixodidae; genus Ixodes; species Ixodes persulcatus. Next base: position 105,631 of record JABSTQ010010836.1, read on the forward strand.
GAACAAAAAGTTCGTCTTTGGCGTTAACTCTGCGGTTACTCATCCCAAGTTGAAAACACACTTCCACATGTACTTTTCCGTGACGTGTCCGGTTCAAACTATGGTTCAGGCCCTTAGACGGTAACTTTCTGCATTGTCTCGACTCGAGGCAATTGAAAGTTATTCAATTAAAAAAAAATAAGTTAAACTACAGTAACTTCAGAAGAGTATAGTGGAATTACGTATTAATCTAGTAAAAACAAAGGAATAGTAGGAGACGAGAGAGCGCGGGGAACGTCAGAACGCCGAGCACCGGTTTGAATTACTAGTGGGTAGACGCAGAGCTAGCTGCCTTTGTCTACTTCCTGTTCGAAGGCGAACGCCGGACGCCGGCGTCCGGCATACTAAAGCTTTGCATCTACCCATGCACTAATCATTTCCAACCAGAGATCGGTGTTCTGACGTCCACGCGCGCTCTCGTCTCTTCCTCTCTCTCAGTTTCTCGGTGTTAGTCACTGACAGGGTGACAACGGCAGGGCGTCTCTCTCGGATACTTGACCCCCAGCATGTGCTCGTTGCCTTCCGCCGTGCTTTGGCTGCGCGTGGGCATTCGAAGCTTACGAGACGACGAAGTGTAATCGAAGGTAGTAAAGCTCTCGCGCTGGAAGCGGAGCAACTGAAACTCCTCCCCTTCCTTCTTATCCGTTTGGAGACTATAAAGACTCCAGCCGAAGCCGCGTTCTAGGCACAATACCCAAACTTTGGTCGATCTTCCTCCATCTTTTAAAGCAACCGCCGGGTCGTCGTGTCTCCAATCACTCACAAACGCGAGTAAATAGTCGAGGCGATCACAAAGAGGCAGCAGTGAAAGCGTTCCGAGAACTTGACCCGCTTCCGCGCTCCTTGTTGCCAATCGAGGGCCATCTCCGTGATCTCAGGCTCCCGGGTGCTGCTGGAGATCTCGGGTGCACGAGAGTCGGCGGTGGGCGAGTGGCCCCCGCTGAGGCCAGGACCGCCGCCTGCACCAAGGACACTCCGATCTCCCAACCTTCGCGCCGCGAACGCCGAAACAACGACAACATGCAGCCAGACAATGCTACCTTGACACGGGTTGAGCCAAATGCGGACAACGCTCGCCCGGAGATCTGCAGCCCGCCAAGATCGTATCGTCAAATAATACTCAAGTGGTTGTTTTATCCAAATGTGGGCCGCCTCCTTTCTGCACCGTGCTATGTTCTTTTTTCTTTTTTTTTTCTCGTTTTTTGAAATGTTCGAAGCCGCGTTGAAAGAGAAGTTGTTAACGAAAGCCAGTGCCTTGGGCGGGCATGCCTCGTAGTCTTTGCCCGTTCGAACCTTGCGGTGAGTGTGCGTGCGATTTGCAGAATAAGAAACAGTCGGAGTTGATCGGGAAACTGAGTCGGCATTGACACGCCCGGAGCGGGGCTGAGAAACGTCGAAATTACCAATGAACGCTGTAGTTTCATTCTAATTGCGAGCGCAGCTGTGGCGACATGAGCTCTGGGTTCTCAACGTTCCTGCCTAGAACCACTAAATGAGCTACGCTTAGAGTATCGACACTCTGTTCAACGATATTGTTGTGGGTGCCGCCATCTTGGTGCTTGTGCAGAGCAGACGCAACTGCCGATCGTCATGATTCAAAAGTGCGATATCCTCAGCATTAGATTCGGTGTTAGGAAGCTCATGTAATATGCCTTTGCTTTGTCGCAAACAATTTACCGTCCATAATAAGTGGCGCACGGTCTTTCCACGAGCCAGCAGCCGTCGGTGTGCGCGAGCACACGCAACGAAATTGACGTCCAAAACTCACAATGAGATAAATTACTGGTATCGCTGTAGTAACACAAAATACGACCCCAGCAAAAATATTACGTCAGGGAGACGCCGCATTCTCAACTAATGCCGATAATAAAAAGGCGACTCGCCGCGAGCCGCTGCTCCTTAGCGGGCGGCCAGTGGGTTGCCGATCGCTAAAGCAACGTTGGGTCGTGACGTCAGGATCGTTCTCTTTTTTTTCCTCCGGTCCGGACGGGCGCACCTGTTGCGCGGTTGAGCAGTGTAAAGTGCGCTTCTTTGAGCCGCTACCACCGCTACTTCGGCTTGTGATTGGCGTGTTTAGCCGTTGCTTTTATCTGTAGCCCGTGTAGCTTCGGTATAGCCTTTTGTTTATTTTGCTTGTGAGGACTCCAAGACGCGTTTTAGCGAGCAACTCGGTGGCCCAAGACTGCCCAGCTGTTCCTCGAAAGATTTCAAGTTCAACTGGTAGCGCTGTGGGCTGCTCAAACAACCCGCTGAGCAAACCCGGAGGTGCTTTTTTACAAGTTTCCAACGAACCGGAAATTGAAGAAGGTGTGGGTGAACGCTGTTCGACGAGTGGACTTTGGAAAGCCTTGGGCGCCGGGTATGGCACCGAACGAGTTCACGGGTTTTCCAGTCACTAGCTTCTGGGTATACGCACTAACTCTTGCTACATATGGTGGATGACTACCACGTATACAGAATTAAAACAAAACAAGCTTACCTTCTATCTTTAAACGGCTAGGGCAACAGAGGTAGGTGCCGCTGGGCCGGTGTACTCGTTGAACGAGAACGACCCTGACGTCACGTCCACATATCGGCTGATTTCCAGTGTTGCCGGGGCCTCGAGCGGCTAGTTTCGGTTTTGTCGGCCGCGCCCCAAACAAAGCTTTGAGGCGTCGATACCTTTAAAACTACGCACAATAACGAGAAAAAAAGTACACCTTGTAATTCAGGGACGCTGACTGCGCTAAAAACAGTCATAATGCAAAAATCGAAAGTATGGACCGGAGTTGCCCTTTAAAGGGGTCATGAAACGATTTTCCTACTTCTTCCTCCTTAGCTTTAATCCTCAGCTCAAACGCGAATTGTGAAATCACGTCGTCGTGACATTCTTCGGCACCGGTGCGATGACTCTTAGCTTCCACCGTGCTGTTTATGCACACCATAGAACTTGTCATTCTCCAGTGACAATAAGTTCCGTCAGGGCAATCATTGGCCACGAACGCGAATCCGAATATTCCTCGACGGATTTATTGTTGACGAGCGCATACGTCCGAGTGACGCAGTTCTCGTGTCCAATGCGTGAGCTGGGCTCGGCTGACGTCAGGTTGGCACCGCTGACGCGCTTTTGGAACCGCGGATGTATCATAGTGAAAAGGCGGAGAGCTTTCGAAGGAAAGAAGGTACAAAATAGTCCGCTATATTTTCAAATGTTCGTACCAAAAAGCTGGCTTTTGACTTTCTACCCTCTTTCTTTTGGCCAACTAAACGAAATGCGATTAGTAAAGTCCCAATTTACAATCATTTATCCCAGCCCAAAATTCGTTTCATGACCCCTTTAAGATGACAGCGAAATGTATGGGCGTCGGGCCAAAGGAGAATAGACAGGCTTTTCATACCCACAAGTGAAAGCTACGTGCTTGTTAGACCAATTAATTGCTTACGTTTTACATCAAACCCCACTGTGAAGATGAAAAGCTTGTCATTATTCTCCTTTTCCCTGGAGCCCACACATTTCACTCGTCTTAAGCGTGAATGGAGGACTATGACGTCAATTTCATTGCGTGTGTCATACATGGGTAAATTAATTCCAAAATGTAATTTAATTACAATTACAATTACTTTGCTTCAAAAGCAGTTTAACTACAATTACAATTACTGCGTGAAAAGTAATTAATTACAATTACAAATTACTTTTAAAATGTAATGAAATTACTTTACAATTACTTATTTCTGAGAGCGACCCGACTGGGCCATATGGCTGTAAACGAGTTGTATAGAATGCAACGTATTTGTTCATTCCTTACTCCAGTGTTCACGTATTGTACTTTCTTTTTAAGAATTTCGTTAAATTCATGATAGAACTTGACAGTATGGGGAAATGAAGTACTACGTTCTTACATTTTTAATAAATAATAATAAATTAGTTGATATGCTGCAAGGCGCCAGATCGCTGAAGAAAAAATTGTGTTGACAGACTTTAGTTAGCCAGCAAATAAAAATGTGACAATTTTATTCATATAGGAATATTTTACAAGTGTTAATATAAAAGTAAAATCCACACGCGTTAATACGACGACATTCACAAACAAACATCATGGTATTGTAAATTATAATGGCTCAGAAATATATAAGTACTGAATCGGGGCACCCAAATATTCACAGGTGCGAGTTCAGTCTCCAAAGTGCTTATGCAAATAATATCCGAAGTAAAACCAATATGAAATAAACCTGAAAATAATACAAAGATACACATATGCGACAGTACTGGAAGAGGGACGTAAAAAAAACTCTCAAAAAAGGAAGAAAGATAACTTCATAGGCTATTAAAATTCCCAACCTCGGCTGAAAGCTGAAGCTCAATATTCTTTCTTTCAATATTTTGGCACGTTTACGCTATTGTTTTCTTCTCGCACCGCAAACGGCGCTACACGGCGCCGTTGAGGTAGGCTCCAAAGAGGATTGTCTCTCAGCCCGCGGTGTAAGCAACAACACAACAAACAATGCGACGCTATTTATGTTGTGCGTGTGTGTGAGTTTGTGTCTGCGTGTGAGTGTTTCACCGAGAGCTTGGCTGCTTGTGCGAGCGCTGAGGCTTTCAGAGAGGTTCCGTCGGCGCCGCAGAGTTTTGCAAAAGTAAATGTAATTGTGTCTGAAATTTCGCAATTACTGCCGCTAGAAAATAATTAAATTACAATTCCAATTCCTTTTAGCCGACAGTAATTAATTACAATTACAAACTACATAAAAAGTAGTTAAATTACAGTAATTAAATTACAGTAATTGAATTACTACCCAAGTATGGCGTGTGCTCGCGCACACCGGCGGCTGCTGGCTCGGGAAAAGATCGCGCGCCACTTATTATAGACACTGAAATGTTTGCTTCAGCATCCCTCTAAACAACTGATCTGTATTATAGGGGGCTGGTTAGCGCATAGCCGATCTCCGAGCAGGGCGCAAGTGAAGCAACCGGAAGTTTGATGCTTCTCCCGGAAGTCGGGCGTCTGCTGGGCTGCCTAGTGCATTCAGTCGATGTTTTGGTGCGTACTTTCCGGTGTCTGAGTGGGTTTTCATGATCATGCTCCGAATAAAATCCCGAAAATTAGGCATTTGAACTTAGGACATATGCACACTTGACCAACTAGAATCTCAAAATGTTTACATTGAATGGCTTTCCATGATACTTTTCGGGTCTGCATGCACTTTTACTGCGCAACAAGCAGGCTCTCTTGAGGTGAGAAGCGAAAATCGAGCGCCCTTGACGCTTTTCGAACCTGCACTCGGAAGGGTTATAAAGCCTACCAAGCGCTCACTTCCTGGAGAAGCCGCTTACTTCCGGTGGCTTCATACCTGTTTGCTGAATGCGCCATCTAGCCCTTTATAATAGATATCAGTGCTTTAAACATTCGTGGAGGACAAAAAAGCGTTTCCTGTGATTCCAGATAAAGCTTCAGATAACTGGCAACCATGATTTTAAGCCCCAAGATTGGTAAGTGTCGTTACTCTGAAGCGTAGCTTATTTAGTGGCTCTAAGTGCAACCATCGTTCAGGGCGACATCAAACTATAGGGACACCTAGAGTCATTAAATGAGCTGTGCTTAGAGTACAGTGTTCTAGAGGATGTAGTGGCAAGAGCGGCGCCCGCTTACAATGGGCCGCGTGAAGACGGTCGACGTAGTTGGCCACGAATAACGAAATGAAACGAAACGAAACGAAGATGGCCATAAGTAACGAAAGCTTGCGCTGCAGAACCCAGGATCCTGGGTTCAATCCCCACCCCTGCCCGTTTCGATCTGGATGAGCATCGTACCGGCGTGTGGTCGTGTATCACTTGCGTGATGCACGTTCAAGACCCCAGGCTAGCGCTTGTACTGCACTGGCTAAATTGCTCATCTACAGCTGGGAGACTCGTCGCCCGTTGAGGCAGACCAAGTTCTAGGCTGTATAAGCATACACACAACCCACTTGTGTGCACGATTAACGCTGGAGTTCCGGGCCCTAGGAGAATTGATGGCAGATGGCAGATGTGCGATGAGCGAAGAAGGCGGCGAGGCTGAGGCGGTACGCTTCTCCCGAACGTAGCACCGTAGCACTTTTCTTTGTGGTGTAGTGGTGTGGAGTCATCACCGTTCCGTTGCCGTCTCGGTCATGAATGCAAGGAAAAAGACGGACACACGCTGCTTTGCGCCGGGATGCACGTCGGGCAACCCGGACAACAAGGGCAGCCGGAGCACCAACGATCGTAAGCCGTCGCTGCTTCGTGTGCCAAAGGAGGAGTCGCGCAGACTACAGTGGGAGCATAATCTTAAATGAGAAGATAAACGCCTCGCCAAAACATCAGCGGTGTGCGAGAGACATTTTGAACCGCACCTTATTCTTCAAGATTCTGTGCACATCGTCATAGGCGAAGAGGTTAGAATTCTATGCCGCAATGTATTAATGACAATTTTGTAGTCTTTTTGCGTAGTATGTTGCTGGGTATCTGTTATGTGCTTGCTGTGTACGTCGATGAAGTGTATTACCACTTTTGAGAGCTCATACACCAATGTGTTGAGAATGAAAAAAACTTTTTTTTTGTTTTCATATTAAAGGTTGTTGAAGTTTGTGTTCATTATGTATTTTAATGCTTTATATACTCCCAATGAAGGTTTTTTTTTGTTTTTTTTTTCATAGACTGCCTTCCATAAAAGACAATTTGCTATATGTTCCCCAGTCGCAGTGGCATCTTGGCCGTTCCGAAACGCGCTCGGCCTTGCACCTTCCACAACGCTGGTCCCCACATCAGCAACACGATGACAAAAAATAATGCACCAGTTTACTGTTCCGCTCACCATCGAAAAAGTGCGAGATTTATTGAGATTTATTAGTCTATTTTTCCTTGCTATATCAGTATCGCATGGTTTCTTTCGCAGTTATTAAGCCTGCAGCCCAAGTGATAGCGTTGCTGAACGATCTGTCAGTACTGGGGGGGGGTGGGGAGTCGATATTAATTAAATAATCTCCCTTAATACACGCCAATATTTCAAGTAGAGGATAGCACATACTCTAGAGGCATTAGTCCAAAGGCAGAACTCCAATTGTTCACAATCGCAATTGTTTTGCGTCGCGAAAAGCTCCAGTCGAACCACAGGGACAACGCTGACGGGGCTCACGGGAGCGCGCTCCAAGGGCGCAGAACAGCTGCGCCACAGTGTTGTCTACGCGCAAAATCTTCACAAAGCGGCCGCCGCTCTGGCCACTATAACTTTTTAGAACACTGTAGCTTAGAGTATCGGCACTCCGTTCGCCAATATTGTTGTGGACAACGCCATCTTGGTGCGTGTGCATAACCGACGCAACTGTTGATAGTCATGATTCAAAAGGGCAATTTTTTCAGCATTAGATTCGGTGTTAGGAAGCTCATATAATATGACTTTTCTCTGTCGCGAACTGTGTTGTAAAGGTTCCTCTGCTCCGCATCTTCGGCACAGAGCAGGCAGCGTGATCCTGAAAAACGACTTCGTTTGGAAAATCCCTCCTTCCAGAAAGCGCGTTTTAGGGTGCCAGTCGCTCGCACCTTTCGTGCACGACGCTGCACCAAGCGAGAATAATTTTTGTTTCTGAATACATGGGTTGCACTGAGCGCGAACCTTCTGCAGCGTGCATTTTGCACCACGAGATTTGATTTTTTCAGCAAAAAGAAATCTCTGACCAATATACTTCGTTTTAGCCAAAGTTCAGACCACGGTGTAAGATAATACTCTTCAGGTGAGGACAGCGCGCTCCTCGCGCAGTGCAGATAAAGTTCGCTTTTCACTCTCTCTCTTTCTCTCTCTCACTATGATTTCAAGCGGCGCCGGCAGATGACTCGTCTACCCGTGGGCACGGCAAAGACGGCTCGCGCCGCCTGATGCTCCACACGCGCAGAGCTCCAGCGAGGTTGTTGCTCGTGCAGAAAGACCACGGTGTACCGGGGTGTCATGGCAACGAGATAATTTTTTTCGTTCTCACACAGTTTCACCGTTTGGCCGCCGGCGACACTATCAGCCGCGGGCACGGTGGCCGCGGAATAATGCAGCTTTTCGGATGCCCGTCGAACGAACACTATCTGAATCCTCGCACCGCGTGTTCAGCCCCACCGTGTCCTCACCTAAAGAGTGTATCTTGCACCGTGATCCAGACGCAGCCGATGATACAAGCGCTAACCTGCGGACCTGAATAGTGCTTGCAGTGCACGAGCGCCCGTGCTCGGCAGGGACGCTGAAAGTCCGGAGCTCGTGCTTGTAGCATTGGCTGCGTTTATAGTTAAGCTGAAAAGAAGTATAGCATATAGTGCGATGATGTCACGTGCAAACCATGTTAAACAGTTCAGGTTTCTGGGGAAATGTGACGTTCTCAACACAGTACTCCGTTTCACTTTAAGTGTGACAATAGCAGAAGCTAAAAGAGCGAGCTCTGTTCTTTCAGCGTCCAAACACGCGCGCTCCTGCAGTGCAAGTGGTCAGCACCACATGCTTGCGCTTGTACTGCATCTGGACTTGAATGGGCCATGCAAAGCGTTTCTGGACATTTATTTTTTTTTTAATTTACATCGCTTTCGCTTGAACTAGTGACTGGGACTCTAGCAACACATTAAACGTAAAATAAACAAGAGATCTGGCGTACATAACAGGTAAAAGAGGTTCAGAATTTGGAGCACATTTTCTTTTGTTGATGACGTCCTTGGTCTGAACCATGCAATAAAGAACCGAAACGACAAGGGCGTGCAACAACCGCGTGATCTTCCTAAGTGTTGGAAATTAACATCCAGTTATGAAGATGTGAACGCCCCACGAATTTACGGGTGTTCCAAGCAAATATTTGAGTGAGAGTAACGTGCTTGAAAGGATCAGAAGGGAGCCCCTGCGCCTATTCAGCCAGTCTTACCTCTAGAATTCTATGTCGTCATTATCCGACGTTCAAGACCAATGTCGTCACTGAACCCTCATGTTTGACACTGATAGGCACGCCGTTCGAATCAGCATTTGCTTTTCTTCGTCCCTTTGCTATGCCCCTTTCAGCTGAAACGAAATGTAGCAAAAGGGGATGTCCAAATTGTAAAGTTGTGCAGTATATATAGCAGTCTCGCGATGATATGCGGCAGCTTAATAAAATTATAGAGCGCGCATGACTGATAAAGCACAGAGTTGTAAAATTAGGCCCCAAAACAAGTGCACGTACAACCAAATATAACTTTAGCCTCCCGAGACTGTATTCTGCGAAGTTTCGAGCTCGTGCAATCCGATGTCCAAGTGGGATTTAATTTAGAAATATATTGTCTGTTCTTCGCGATATTTATGCTTAATTAGGAACATCATTGTACGCATCTCTACTAGAGAAATACGGACCGTAACCAACCAAGTCCTGAACCGTAAGAAGTCCGACGTTTCAAAACCGATTTGGTTTTTTCATCAGGGGCGACTATTTGCACGCGGAGAGCAGCAGCTTCTTTTATATCTACGGTGTGTCGTTTGCTTCACTCACTTTTTCTTCTTCAAGTGTCCTAGTCCGTTGACACACGCCGATGGTTAAGTGGCTGTTGACATATTGAGCGTCGGGCCACTAAATGTTTGGGACTTGGTTTTTGTGAAGGTCTGTATTTTCCAAATTTTTGACCAAACCGGACGGAGTTCCGTCAAACGTGTCTATGTTTAAAACATGCATCTTTATATATTTCGTTTTGCAGTAAGGCGCCGTGTATGTCATTATTTAGAAGAAAATCATTTACTATCTCTCTTTCTGCACATTTCGTGTATTTGCCTTCAGATCTATAACGTGAGCACACAGTTCTTTTTGGCATACCCCGCGACCCGGTGCTTGACACTGCAAAACTGCGAACAAAAAAGCACGTTCCGCAGACTCATCAGATGGCGTATTTTCGAGTATCGTCCTCCCGTGTCGAACTCAAGCGGTTATATGAACTTCATACAGTCAACTTTATTGATGAAACAAATATTTTATTATTTGTTTCATCAATAAAGCCTGCAGACTTGAGAACATAAGTAAAAGGCCGGTCAACCTAAAGATATACATCATAAGTAAATTCACCCCCAAATTATCTGAAATATGATCTGAGAATCTTTCCCGGAATTATCCTCGAGAGTGCCTCTCGTTTTTTTTAAAAAAACAAACATGTATAATATTTGGGAGAAACTTAAACAATTTTTATTTTTATTTTGAAGCTGATTTAAATAACATGTGTTCCTGACGCATATTCATCTTCTTAAACATATAGAAGACCCTTGCTTTTTTATTTGATGAACAACAATTTTATGTGTCTGTGAGATGGATGAAAACAAAGCACACAGTGACGCGTGGCGGAACTATGACGATTGCGCACGCAGACCGATCTCACCGGCCTGTTTGGTTACGCCGCCGCTGCCGCAATGCATCGAGCCAACTTTATAGTCTTTCTGCACGTGCGATAACCTGGCTGGAGCTCTGCGCATGCAGAGCATGAGGCGGCACGAGCTGTCTCGTGCACTGCTGCCTGTCTCCTGCGAACTAAAGTTATGGCGGCGTCACGCATGCGCCGAACACTTGGTGAGATCGGTCTATTAAGTAGCTGTAGTGTCGAGTAATCTATGAAATACTACTTTGTTCTATTTAGCAAAAAAAAAAAATAGCAAAGGTGATGCCTATTTGCAAATTGAATTGATCGGCATCTTGTCAAGAACAAACCTCAAACCCCAAGCTATGTCGAAAATGTTCACTTCGGTGCGCGTACATATTTTAGGCCAGATCCGATCCGAATACGAAGGTCACTCTTTTCAGCATGATTATTCGTCTGCATCACGGTGCTGAGTGTAAACAACATTGGTCAGGAAAGCAAGCGTTGTAATTGCCGCTCAGTGTTTTTTTTTTTTTTTTTTTGTAAAAGGTGGATTGAAAGGGTTTATCCTAAAACGTTCCTGAGATTTCGAAAATAATATGGCTTTTAGCTCAGTTGCGTCGTCATCATATATATTGTGAGACGTATTTTATGAACTAGATTTTAGGATATATTTGGCGAAGACGTGCCCATTTCATGATTTGATGCACTGTAATTAATTTCTAGTTGCAAGAGTACAACAGGATTCAACGTTTAATACTGCGACGCAAAGTTGTACAAATCACGCATATTTTAGGTGACCCACAAGACTGATAACTTTTAGATTCAGGTAAAATATATGCGACTGAGGTAAAAAAAAAAATAGATGTTGAGTGATATGTATTAATCTAGCTTTTCATTTACTGTTTCATCAAAATTAAAAAAAAGCGCTATTTCTTTTTCGTACCTGAAAATAAAAGTGGATTCTACGAATGATAAAAAGCTATAGGGTTACTTGTTTTACTCTTGAAATAGTGCCTATTGCAAAGGAACGCGGAAAATATATTTTTAGTTTAGCGGTTCAAACCGGTTCGAACCGGTTTGAACCGGTTCGAACCGTTATTGTTTGCTCCCCGGAACTGAACCGGAGCTGAACCGAAAGCCGTGAACCCGAACCGAAACCGAACCGATAAAAATTTCAGTTCGACACTCTGATTATAACAATCACATATCTGCTTATTTGTCAAAACATCGCTTGCCGACTATACAGCAGTTAATAATGTTCAACCTTACAAAAGTCATATTTAACTATCTCAAAAGTGACACGGAGTCATTTCACACCCAATTTCCCTTAAGAGATACTACAACTTAAGCCGTGTGGAATATGCTGGAGGTCCAATGCGTACGAGCTATGGCGAACAAACATTAACGCAGCAAATTTCCGAACTTCTAAACACACATCCTCAAATTCTGGAAATGGCTGAAAGAGTAAAGATACATTCAGAATAAGAATAAGGGATTATATTTTGGAGGATAAATAATATCTTGCATAAAAAAGTGTAGACAACTTTTTTTTTACTTTTTTTTTTGTGCTTGCCTTGCATCTGTCCTGCCGCTCTGAAACCTGTATGGGGCACGGGACCCTGGTCAAGTGCTATTAAATGCCTTTGCTCCCTGCCACCCCACTTCAAAATGGTTGATATAATGAAAGGAAGATGAAATGAAAATGAACTGTACGGTGAAGAGCCCACCCTCGTTTGCCGTTAACTTGCCAAAGTGAAGTGACGGTGCCTGATAAAATACAACAGACTGCAGGTCCATTGCCGCTATTAGTACGGTAAAAGTTAAACGGCCATTTGAGCCACCAGATGCCTCTGAATTGCGCAAAGGGTCTATTATGGGCACAGCGAGAAGCATAATATGCGCGACTCCAGCGACCTGTACGGGGCGCCGCTATCGGGCAAACTTGGCGGTATTAGACAGGTCGTGCATTCCATGTGCCAGCTCAACGCACAACGCTCGGGTTTCAGCAGGCAAGCTGTATTCACTACGTTTCAAACCTTCGGTGACGTGTTGGCATAAGTGAGCTTCCAGAGGCTTGACCTCCTTCGGGGAAGCGACAGAAAGACTGCGGTGCTGATGAACGTCCATAAACGCACAATGTCTGGTTCACGCGGTAGCACGAAGGTTGCGTTCAGAGCAAGCTGGGCAACACGCTTATACAACAGTAAAAACAGAGTCACCGGAACAATTGTTTCATCGTGCCAAACCACCGACAACATGGAATCACGGAAGTCACAAGGGACGAGCAGAAATCTTTAGAGGGCCTGTTTCGTGCGGTTAAACGTTTTCCTACTAGGTGCCGTTCGTTTTGCTAGAGTCGTGAATACCTCGTGTCACCTTAAGTGCGAGTGAGTAGCTTTTGCTGGTGTTCCCATTGCAGGAGCATTTGTGCATGCTCAGATGGGATCATCAAACGCATGGAGCTCAAGCTTGCCACTTTTGCATTTTCTCCCTATTAGCGTGAAACCAACGATTTAGCTACCCTTACTTTAAGCTGATATGCGTGCGATTCCTAGGTTTATGTTTGCATTTTAAAAATACCTGAACATGGCACACCTGTTGTGTTTGCTTACAGGAGAGGAAAAAGTATCCTTATCTATGAGGTTGCGAGCAAACGTGGGATACGCGAAACAGCAGTGCCAAAGCTGGGCTGTGCGACGAGCAAGAGGCGCGAACTTCGCGGTCCACTCCCTCTGTGCAGCAACGTCGCGAAACCGCGCACAATAGTATGTATTATCTCGGTTTTTTTTTTTTTTTTTCACAATCAGCGTTGCCAGATCAGAAAATGTTCGCGATACCAGACCCTTATATATATATATTTTACCAAATTTAAAACAGATGAAGCATTCGCATTCAGAATACATATTCTAGGAGGTACGTAAGTTAACGCATTCAATTTCAGATACATATATGCACAACACACAGCGGTCTCAACGACAGGAAGCAACATCGGTCTAGCGGAGCACGAATGTCACTAAAATCGTTGCAATGTCATCTAAAAAAAAAGGTTGTTTTTTGCATAGTTTGTGCACTGCGCGTAATGGTTTCTACAAAATTGGTTGTCATAAAAAAAAAAAAAAATTGTGTGTCTCTGAAACGGTTTACGTTTTGATAGAATAACAAAGAACTTATCTTACAAGCACATACAAAAACGTAGCCGCCATCGCTCGGGCCGGTCGGAAAGCCATCCACGTTTGACGGATTGTGGCCTTACTGCTTACTGCCTACTGGAGGAGGTTGGAAAAGGATGATGGGAGGAGATGAGGTGAAGAAGGAGGGGAGGAGGAGTAGCAGGGAGGATGAGGAGGTGAGGAGGTGAGGAGGAGGGAGGAGGGCTATACCCACCCCTCAGTACCCTTTTCCCCTCCTCCTCAAGAGCTGCGCTCTAATTCGGCGTTACAGGGTATTGTAAACGTCCTTCATTTTTTTCTCCTATTAATGAAAAGGCAGTGAGTGTGCAGGCGACCCGGTGATTGTTAATCGTGATGTTTAAACCCCGAGACTGATGAGCGAAAAAATAGGAAACTTTGAAGGCGAAGAAAAAGGCGTAGTCCTCTCCAGTGCCCTTTTCTTCGACTTCGAAGTTTCCTATTTTTCTCTCACCAAAGTCTCGAGTTTTAAACAGCGTCGTTTTAGATGCGGAGCATCTCTTGCTCGGGTCTATGTCCCGCGGCGTCGGCGTCGTAGTCCGCACTCACACTACGCATGCGCAACTCTCCTCCTCTAGTCTCCTCTCCTTCAAGTGTGAGCGGTAGCGCGCTGCCGGCGCTGCGCGCGTTCCCCATCACGTGACCGGGGCGGGGTCTGAGGCGAAACCGTGTTTCCCCGGAGGAGGGAAAGGAGGAAAGTTTTCGGCGCGCGGGTCGCAGCGCCAGGCCAGGCCTTTCTAGTAGGGTGAGCTTTCCCCGCAACTCCGCGGCTGTCGTCTGCTAGCATTTCCCGACTGCTCGCCTCCGTTGCAGCCTAGATCTCGCCGGCCAGCCCGGTCTCGACGAGGAAACCTGCAAGCGCTGTTAGGGCATTTTGCGCCGCCTTACCGTGCGGTCTGATTAGACTTTCAAAGTTACTCGTGCTGCATCAGTTCACCGCTGTTGACTCCACTTCACTCCGTTCTTCCGATGAAGTGTGATGGAAGCAACAGTCCCGTCAGTTAGTGGGTTGGCGCAAGCAAGCGTCAGCACCACCCCGATGCTCCGCATCACCCCATGATTCCCCTCGGGAAGATGGTGTAATTTTTTTCTCCTCTTTTCGTCAATATACTTGCGTGTTTCAGCTTGTCTTAACTTTGGAAGAGGCTCATCACGGTTTCATTTAAAACAAATTAGTCCACGCAGACAAAAATAACGCTTCCCTACAAAAAGGACTAAGTAAACGAGGCTTATTGGGCTTGTGCACAACATACAAGATGGCGGATCTGTTTCGGTAGCACACAATCTTGAACCGAAAGAGCGTCGAGCATTGCGCTCATGAGCATTTCGCATTTCGGAAAGATATCTATTTGCCAACCTTAATTCATGACATCCCGTCACGACCAAGTACAGTGCTATCATTTTACAATATCTGCCTATGCTTAAATTTATGGTGTTGCCTGGAGAAAATGCTGGGGCACTTTTTAAGGGGCTCCCGACGTGAGCGTTTGTGCGCAGGTAAACAAAGGAAGAAGAAGAATTGTACTCTCCCGTGACCCGGGACAGTCATGTTGCAGTCTGGAGTGGTAGCCATGCCGCCAGAGAGGTATGGGATGCGGCAGGCCTTACTCCCCCTATTCCTCGCCAAGTCTCTCACGAAGATGAATGCGTGCAATGCAAGCGAGCGCTGACTTCATTGTAATCCACTGCTAGGATGCACTACTCTACTTCGTCAACGGGGCAATCAAAATCGAAACCATGCCACCTTTCTCCATGGCCGAAGAGGCCGCATAATGCAAGGTGCGCAGTGTTGCATGCAGGGATTTTTCGAAGTAGTCTATTGATGAAAGCATTGATGAAAGCATACATGTGAAATGTATGGAAGATAATCATTTTTCACTGTAATGACCTCGAAAACCACTAAAAATAAGGTGAACTGTTTTTCACTTCTGGCTTTTGTGGTGTGAGCAGACGCAGGACGTATGGCCGAACGTAAACAAGATATACCGGGTGGATCAAGGAGACGGCAGGCTCTTTAAATCGACCGCAAAATTCGGATTCTTAACCTATCGCGCTACGACTTTGTGCAGCGCTGCCCACAGATGGTGCATTTTTTTTTTTTTTTTTTGTAAAATTTGCAAAGAGCAAACTTACCTGAGGAAAAAGTAAAGAAAGAAAAAGGCTTAGCTCCTATTAGAGTTCCTGTATAGGCTCCCTACGGGAGCCAGAGTTACGCGTTTGATTCCACGTGCCCCGTGCCGCCCTCGCCGCTATTCGCCGAGATCCGATCACGTGAGGAGCCATATCAAATGTCGTGCAGCAAAGTAGACGTTGCACGCGCCCCGGCGTACGTTCCCCGGCTTTTGAGCACGCCGCGCGCCTCGAACGCGCGGCGCTGCTATTCGCCGAATTCAGTCACGTGAGGAGCTGAATCCACATGCCATGCATGAACGCGCAACTCTGGCTCCCGTAGGGAGCCTATACAGGAACTCTAGCTCCTATGGAAACGCAGCGACGCCACCGGTCTTCACAGAGCACGGCGCCGTTTCGCACGGGACACAAGAGATGGCGCAACGAACGCCGCCAACGAACGAGCATACGGCGTCGAGAGCCAGCGTCTTTAGCAGACAATCTTTTCGACTCAAAAGCAGCGCGCGTTCCGCAGGCGGCGACAGTCGCACAAACAATTACAGGCACGGTAACAACAAGCAACTGCAGTTCCTTGTCTGCTAAATACGCCGGCTCTCGGCGTCGTCTGCCCGTTCGTTGGCAGCAGTTGGCGTCGTGACCGCTTGCGCCCTCTCTTGTCTCCCCTGCGAAACGGCGCCGTGTTGTTTGCAGACCGGTGGCGTCGCTGCGTTTTCATAGGAGCTAGAGTTCCTGTATAGGCTCCCTACGGGAGCCAGAGTTGCGCGTTCATGCATGGCATGTGGATTCAGCTCCTCACGTGACTGAATTCGGCGAATAGCAGCGCCGCGCGTTCGAGGCGCGCGGCGTGCTCAAAAGCCGGGGAACGTACGCCGGGGCGCGTGCAACGTCTACTTTGCTGCACGACATTTGATATGGCTCCTCACGTGATCGGATCTCGGCGAATAGCGGCGAGGGCGGCACGGGGCACGTGGAATCAAACGCGCAACTCTGGCTCCCGTAGGGAGCCTATACAGGAACTCTAATAGGAGCTAAGCCTTTTTCTTTCTTTACTTTTTCCTCAGGTAAGTTTGCTCTTTGCAAATTTTACAAAAAAATGCACCATCTGTGGGCAGCGCTGCACAAAGTCGTAGCGCGATAGGTTAAGAAACCGAATTTTGCGGTCGATTTAAAGAGCCTGCCGTCTCCTTGATCCACCCGGTATATTGTTTACGCTTGCAAGCTATGTATAAGAGATGAACTTATACATAGCTCGCAAGCGTCATCATTGTTGGGTACTGACGGTTGTTTTCTACTTACTGGTTTCTCCCTACAACTTCTGCGGTGTGAAACTAATACCCCATTCACACGGCAGCGTAAAGGTACCTTTATCTTAGGTCCCTTAGCTGAAGGTACCTGTTGTAAACGGCGTTCTTGATCACACGATAAATAAACGGAGCACTTTAAGTTGATGTCGATTGCTTTCCTGCTTAACCGCGAGAGGAGCACGTGATAAACAATTATTCCTCGAAATTGGTTTGACGCGCAGTTTTTTTTTATCATTATTCTGTGTGAAATATCACGTTTAAAACCTAAATATTATTTCTGTCTGCTTTTACGGCACTTTAGTTTTTTTTCTCTTTGTCTAAGGGCGCACCTAAATGAGTCTTGCTTTAAATTTTAAAACGTCCGACCCGTCTGGCCACACTGGCCCTAAATCATCTGCGTTTGCGAGCTTCCATTGCGAGGTCGGCCACCTTTTTGTGTTTAGCAGCTCCATTTTCAAGCAAAGTTCTCACTGAAGTATCTAAATAGTGTCCGGCAGAAACAAACCACGACGGAGTCTCACGGTTACGCCAGTCACGCGATCGAAAGGGATGGACGACGACGAAGATAAACGGTCCTGGGCGAAAGAGTCGGGCGACTCGTCTACAACTGTTTCTGTTTCTCCCTGTCTGTGTTTTGTCCCTATCGTCTAGCTGACCGTTTAATTTCGAAGTATGTACCAACTAGCTCAACTTCAGCCTGTTATTCAAAAAAGAGCTCGCACTGGTCCATCGTGGTCGGGTTCGTAGCAGACATTGTTTTCCACGTGCCACCACTGCTACCTGCTAGCTAGAGTATGTGCTCATCATTATTGTATTATTCCATCACATTTGTGTTCACAATCATTTCATAATTTGATACATATATATATTCATTTTGTTATAATGCCTTAAACAAGATATCTTTATATACATGAGATATTATTTTGAGTTCGTGGGTCCGAGGCTACTCCCTGTAGCTGTTAAGGGAGCTCGGCGAGCTCCGTTTAACAAAGGTCCTCCCTTAGCGAAAGGGACCTTTATGCGCCGTGTGATCACGATCTCCAGCTCCCTTTACGACAGGGTACTTGGGCTAAAGGTACTACCTTTACGCTGCCGTGTGATTTGGGTATAACACGGCGAACCGAACGCTCGCGACGCATAAAAAACTGTCATGGCCGCAGATGACCTATACTTCGTTTCACCTTATCTGCGAGCGAAGCCAAAGCTAAAAGCGCGAGACCAGCGCTTTTTGCGTTTCTCCCCAGCTCGCGCGCTCGAGCAAAGCCTGAACGCACGGAGCTTTCGTGCTCGCGCTTCCAGATTTGCCTTCGCTCGCACATAAGGTGAAACGAAGTATAAGAAGCAAGCTATCTATAAGACAATAGCAAGCATGGTGCCCTAACTGGTGCCCCATGAGTGCAAGCACGTGTAGCTTGCGCGTGAACATAGCTTTGGCAAGCATGAAATTGCACGGGCTTGTCCGCACGAGCGGAGACATGGCGGCGGCCAGCTGCCTTGCTTGCAAGCGTCTATATTGTGTGTATTGCTGCGAAAGGGACGGATGCCGGCTCATTAGCTGAGACTGCATCGACCGCATTTCAAGCTACAGGCGCGATCTAGCTCGCACTACTGGCTTTAAGACGTGTATTTCTATAGCACGAGTACTCCTCCTGCGGAAAACAAAATAATTGGGCTTGTGTGGATATTTATACAGCGTGTACTTTAACGTGCACCACGCAGTAGTTATACACGACCGCACGCCGGTATACGATGCTTATCCAGATCAAAACGGGCAGGAGTGGGGATTAAACCCAGGATCCTCGGGTTCTGCAGCGCGTGCTTTCGCTCCGCGTGCTCCGATCTGGTGTCCGCTAGCCCACTCGGCCACGAACCCCCTCTGCGGAAAAATTGGGGTGTCTGTAGGTTTATACAGGCTAAACTTAGCCTGCCTCAACGAGCGACTTGTCTCTCAGCTGTAGATGAGAAATTTAGCCAGTGCAATACAACCGCTTGCCTGGGGTCTTTAACGTGCATCACGCAGTACTGATACACAAGGGGATGCCGGTACGATGCCCATCCAGATCGAAACCGGCAGGGGTGGGGTTTGAGCCCAGGATCCCTGGGTTCTGCAGTGCGAGCTTCCGCTCCACGAGCTCCGAGCTGGTGTGCGCTAAAGTCACTGGATCCTGGGAAAGTAGCGCCATTGCCTTCCCTACCTGCTAGCCGGACACAAACGGATACTAACATACAGACGACCCAAACCTCGCAAGGCGATTGGCCAATCGGTCTAGGTTGCCATGGGAATCGCCATCTTGGTCCATTTAAATCTTCGAAGCTTCCAGGGGGTCGTTCTAAACACGTCGCGCCAAGATCACCATGAAGCATCATCGTACTGGAAGCGTTCCTCGCCAATTTAAGAGTCTTCGGCACTTTGTATGCGATCAACTTATTAATCATGCCCATCTACATGGATCTCTTACAATTATATTGTTCTTCTTGCGTATTTCAAGACAGTAAACTTATTTTTCAGTGCCTCCAAGCACCGACACAGCATCTGGTGGTGGTACGAAGGTGTACGCTTGTTTCGCCGGTGTGTGGTTAGCAAAATCTCGGTATACAAAAAACGACTCCATAAAGCTACCCGTCACCAGCGAATCTAGATCGGCTCACCAAGAACGGAGGGGTCAAGGAGAAATTGCTCATTTCACGGACCAAGATGGCGACCACACGGGGAGCTTGGCGTTACTTTCCCAGGATCCAGTGACTTTAGTGTGCGCTAGCCCACTCGGCCACCGATTCCCAACTTCTGCGAAAGAACGTTTCGAAGCAGCCGTTACCGTTTTCTCGTGATTGTGGCATGGCTGCAGTCTCAGCCGGTTCGCATAGCACCGTTTTTTTTTTTTTTTTCATGTCCTTATGTTACGTATAAGTCACCGAAAAGTTTGTGTCTCGAATGTTGCGTGCCAGGCTGTCTCCTTGAACTGGTATCCACACTTAATATGAAGCCCATATGTCCCGTGTGACTTGTGACGTAGGCAGACGTAAGCTCTCGTAGCATCACGTAACGTAAGAAAACGGGGCCGTGTGCACCAGCTTTAGTGGTGAACGAAGTATATTAGCAGCGTGATGTTTTGGTGGCGCCCTTCTGTGGTTTCCTCTCGTGACGTCATTACCTTGCGAATAACATGTTCGATGCTGCTGGTAATCAGCATGGTGGAAGGTTGAAACCATTGCGCTTTGAAACCAACGCCGCCAACACCGCCAAACTTGAAGTTCTTCCATTCATCTTATGTCCGTCGAAGAGAAATCCTTTGCTGACGTCATAGTCAGCATTCGGCCAATCGTGTCAGGCCGATCACAGCGACGCCTTCGATCGCTCACGTCACCAATAGCTTCAGAACGCGCTTTCTTTGCGCGAGTGCCCGCGCAAGCGAGGGATCAGTGACTGACTGAGTGTGCGTCGCAGCTATGAGCACGAGGAACGAAGGCTTGCGGTGCAGAACCCACAGATCTTGGGTTCAATGTTCCATCCCCACCTCTGTCCGTTTCGACATGGATGAACATTGTACCTGCGTGTGGTCATGTATCACTACTGCATGATGCACATGAAAGACCTCAGACTAGCAGTAGTTGTGCACTGACTAAATTTATTATCTATAACGTAACCCAGTGCCGCCGTACTTCAAAGGCAGAACGACCTTACGCTGTCTTAGACGCAAGCGTCAAATTTGATTCGGGTTTCGCTTGAGCAAGAAAAAACGTTTTGCTCGTACGTGCGCCTACGACACGTCTTCCCGCGCTTACGAGTTTGTATACACGTTTGCAAGAAAGGCTCCTGTGCGCTGTCATTTTGAGCGATGCTGGCGCCGCCTAACGTTTCCGCCATGCTGGGGTGCGCCAAGGGCACCTCAATGGGGTGCGCGATGACAAGATGGCGCCGTCGTGTATCGCCGAAGGCCAGCGTTAGCGACACACTTACTGTTTCGGAACGCACGAGGAGGTAGTCCACACAGAATCGTAGCATCAAATATTGTAGGACGGGGTATGTTCAAGGGTTGGAGCTGACTTTATAACGATCGCAGCCTCTGTTCCAGCACGTCGTGGAACGCAGAACTGCCGCGAGCGCAGCCATCGTGGATGCAATGGCCATGCGGCTTCTGGCGCATTCTGATGAGCCCTTCAACACTCTAGATATTTTTCTAAATTTTCAATTTGTTACTGGTTTGGGTATTTTATTTAACTGTTTGCACTCTTTCGCGGTCGAAGAAAACACCCGTACGTTTTATAATTATTTTCTTTTTCTTTCTGCGCTCAGTGGTGGAGGCTTCAGCAAGAGGCGCTTGGCAACACTGTACGAAAAGCAGCGAACGTCCTGGCTGGAGAGTATGTCCGCCTCATTTTGGCGAGCGGTTCGAGGTTAAGCCGAGACAATTAATTGCAAGCATGGCGCCACAACTGGTGCCCCATACGTGCAAGCGCGTGCAACGCGCGGGTGAACGTAGCTTTGGCAAGCTCGTAATCGCACGGGCGTGCCTGCTCGAGCAGAGACATGGCGGCGACCAGTCGCCCAGCTCAGAATAAACGGCTCTGGCCCAGCTTGCAATCGTCTATACACCATAGCAATCGGAGCATCGGTCCGCCACCATATTCCTTCTCGTTCGGGCAAAGTCGTGCAATTTCAAGCTTGTCAAAACTTGAAATTGCGTGGAATAAGCTGGTGCGTCATTCTTGCGATTCTCCATAGCGTAGAAGGAAAAAAAAAAAACGCAGCCTCGGCTCGGCTGCATAGTTACACGAGGAGCCATTTATAGCAAACTCTTAATGCTCTTGCGTGTAATGTTCACTCTCGGGATGAGGAAGCATGGTTGGGATTTCCAGTGGCAGCTACTAACAATAACGAGACGATATGGTTTTTCCTTCTATTATGATGGAAGCACGAGAAGAGACTAATCAACTAATGTAATCCTTAAACGACATCCAGTCCTCGTTAAAACGGTCACCATTGTCGAGATGCACCCGTCGCGCTAAAGACGAGCGCGCACAATGATGATAACGCAATTTTTTCCCCTCGGTCGGGAGACGTCGGCCGGTTTTTTAACATCCATACAAGGGGAGGTGCAGCGCAGGACAACCAGAACTCGTAAATGCGTAGCTCCATCAGCCACGCCGTGAGCAGTGTTCTCCGTTGCGGATGAAAACGAGTGGAGACTCTGCTTTGGATGACACCGGTGCCGGCAGCTCCAGCACGCGGGGGGCGTGGAAGCTGCGTTTATTTCCCGCTTCAAAAATAAAAAGGAGGCGTTTGCAACACGTGCGCCCTGCGTGACGGACGCGCTCAGTTGCTCTCACTCACGAGCGGTCATGACGTCACCGTTGCGAGTTCCGGTCGCAAAAAACAAAAACAAAGCAAATCATTTCTCGTCTTCCTCGTTCCGCGAGGAACGTGCGCTCGCTTATCGCCTGTCCGATCATTATCCCCGTCAACGACACAGAGAGAACACACCGAGAGAAAGCAACACTGGTGATGGAGACATGGCGGGAGACAGAGGGAGAGAGAGAAATAGAAAGTCGGTCACCATGTTCGCCTGATCTGTACATATATGGATATTCACTGCTGTTTAACAATCCGTCAATTAAAGCTGGCCCCGAAAAGTTTTCAGGCGGTTAC
Source organism: Ixodes persulcatus (assembly GCA_013358835.2). Taxonomy (NCBI): domain Eukaryota; kingdom Metazoa; phylum Arthropoda; class Arachnida; order Ixodida; family Ixodidae; genus Ixodes; species Ixodes persulcatus. The sequence goes on from JABSTQ010010836.1 coordinate 128,269, forward strand.
TTTTGAGTGCCTCCCCCTCAAGCAGTACTCGCCCGCGGAGAAACCCCAAGGATTTCTCCGCGGAGCGCTCATCACGTGACCAGAACGTCACACTTTTGCAATGCGGCGCGGTGACGTCAGCTCCGCGGCCGAAGGCAGTACCTCATAGAAAACTAAGTCCTGCGCGTGACCTCATCGTTAGTGAATCCCTGACGCGCGCGCCCCTGAAGGCAAACACACTGCAGCGCGATGAGAGACGCCGGCTCTACCACACTTCATCCCAAGTCACTTCATCCCAGGACAGTTTAACCCAGACACATCATACCAAAGTCATTTCATCCCAATATGTTTCACCCCAAGACATTTTATCCCATGGACAATTCATACCACGACATTTGATGCCAGAATAGTCCATACGGTTTAGCCGATTCAAGGGCCACTCTTTTCATCCCAGGTCATTTCATCCCAGGATTGTTCATCCCGGACACTTGATCCCAGAAACGTTCTATTCCGAGACGTCTTATCCCAAGACTCTTCATTCCAATGAAATTTCATGCCTGGATATATTATACCATGAAGTATTCTGCCTAGAAGAAGAAGTTATAAAATTGTTTTTTCACGCGCGCAGCCGATGTATGCACTTCTGCTTTCTTATATTGTCACCCGTGCCACGCAAGGCCGTCCTGCACGTGGCATCCAGAATCTATCAGTCGAACAGTCCAGCCAGCCTGACACGTTGATTGTTAGCGAGTTTGTTTATAATCGTAATCGTAATCTTCATTGGCTCCCTAATAAATATAGAACATGGCTCCCTTCGTGGCTTCTTGTCGAGGCTCGCCGAAGCTCTGCTTCAAAGGTTACATGCACACCAAGAACAAAACCGACGACGGGAAGACGGCATGGAGATGCGAGAAATTCCAGGAGGGTTGCCGGGGAGGAGCTGTTACTGCAGGTGAGACGACTACTGTGACACAAGGCCACACTTGCCATCTACCGAGTCCAGAAAATGTCGCTGAGGCGCGTTTACAAAATGAGAAAAATGTAGCCAAGCGTTCCCCCGACAACTTTAGGAACGCCGTGGCCGCCTGCGTATACAAGGGAAAAGACCGGCAACTATCGCGAAACTCCCTAAGCTGTCATCACTGGAAAGGAAAGTGAACAGAGTTCGACGTGAAGCACATGGCGCTGTTCAAATTCCCCACCGAGTCCAAGACATAATTGTACCAGAAAACCTGGGGGCTATGTTGCACGTTTTGGACTCCCAGGAGACTAGGGAGAAGGAAGTGACGTAGGTGTGAATGAACGTATCTTCATCTTCTGCAGATACCGTCATCAGCGACTCCACCAATCAACATCTAAAGAGCGTTGTTGACATCACTTCCTTCTCCCTAGTCTCCTGGGAGTCCAAAACGTGCAACATAGCCCCCCTGCGCATCACAAGAACAGCGTCACCTGAAGTATTTCCCGCAAAGGACACAGGCTGTTTTGACTCTGAAAGAATAATAATTCTCGCCTGTAACACCTACCTGTGGCGCTTAAACACCTGCGAAACCTGGTTGTGCGACGGCACATTTCGAGTAGCACCAGAGATGTTTTACCAGCTTTGGGTTGTTCATGGCCTCTACGAAGGCAGGGAGCCTCCCCTTGTTTACTGCCTCTTAGCAAACAAGCGTGAAGCGACGTATAAAAGAGCAATGCGCATGCTACTTGGGGCTATTGACGGTGCCACTTCAAGGCCACGACAGGTGCACAGAGTAGTGATGGACTTTGAAGAAGCTGAAGAGAATGCTTTTCGTGAATGCGTTCCTGACGTCGAGGTGCATGGATGCTTATTCCATTTTGCGCCAAGCATCTGGCGCCGAATCCAAGAGCTCGGCATGCACGCGCGATTCATTGCTGACTCCAGCTACCACCTCAACCTGAAGAGATTCATCGCACTGAGCTTTTGCGATGTCTGCGACAGATATCGCATGCTCGCAAGACAGCTGCTGGACTTGTTTGGACGCACTGAACAGCACCAAGATTTCCTAGACTACTTTGAGGATACCTGGGTCGGTCGACCCTACAAGGACCCAAGGTTCCCAATATCTATGTGGAATTGCAAGCGCGTGACTAAGGTCAACCTTCCCAGATCCAACAACAGTGTTGAAAGCTGGCAACAGGTATTTCAAAATTCTATCGGTGCATCCCATCTTACAGTATTCAAGCTGTTGGATGGGCTGCTTTTCGAACACGTCCGTGTGAACGGGATGGCTATCCAGCCCGACCTGGGTCATGAGCCATCGAAGAAGGAGTACGAGCAATCCATCAAGCGTCTATGCCGGTACTAGCCGGTACCTAGATGACTACAGCAACAGAGACGCAGATAGCTTTCTCAATGCGTGCTCGTGCTATGTACTTAGCGATGCTTGAGTGTTTAGCCAGAATTGTGTACTCTGAAGACTGTATTACCAGAACTGTGTGTTCTAAAGAGCGTGTTAGCCCGAATTTCGGCCTCTGAAGGTGTGTAAAGGTTTTGCTCTTATGGGTGGGTTATTATAAAATAAACGTTTTAAATTTTCATATTTCTGGTGAACGCTGTCTTGGCACAATACCTTTCGGTCGGTTTTCAAGTGACATCAATCCCCAGTATTGCGGTTTGTTGCGGTATACAGCTTTCAAAAGAAGTAAATCTGACCATTACATCTGCACTGCAAATAGAGATCGAAGTAAGTGAATGAAGGAGAGGGGAGAATACAAAAAGAGAAGAAAGGCTCTAAGTGGAATGGGCCGACTTTCGCTGAAGTTCAGTACCCAGCCGTCTGTGGGCACTCCAATGCAAACCCCAAAATGACGTTCATTTAAGGGCTACAGCCGGTGAAATGCGACCTATTGTACATGAACAGCGACACGTTTGATGGTGCGCAAAAAGTAGTCTAAGATTTCCTCTTGCTCGAGCTCAGCAACTCGCGGGTGCCCCAAATTATTCTGGTATGAAATGCCTGGGTATTTCATGCCAGTGGCATGGAACGCCTTGTGATGAAACATCTTGGGATGAAATGACTTTGGTATGAAGTGACCGGGATGAACATTCCTGGGATGAAGTATCCAGGGATAAAGTGTGGCAGAGCCACTCCAAAGTATGAAATATCCTGGTATGTAATGTACATGAGATAAAACATCTTGGGATGAAACGTCTTGGGATTAAACATCTTTGGTATAAAGTGTCTGGGATGAAGTGTCCTGGGACGAAGTATCTTAGGATGAACTGAGTGGACCCCGAGAGACGCCGCAAAGCGTCATGCGCGCGTTCATCTTGGTGCCACCACGTGTTAGCGTCGTGCTCGTTATGTGGCCCTGCACGACGAGCTTGCGCCGTTTTTTTTTATTTTTTTTTATCTATGAATACTACTAATCCTCATAGGAGCATCTTAGTAGGGTGGTACAAAACACAGATGCATGACCATAGTGCAGAAAAAACAGTTATACAGAGGGTAAAAATATATGAAACAAACGGAGTGGCATGGTATTTTCACATCATGAGCGCTTCGACATCATCCATGAACTGTTTTAGCGAGCTAGCGCGGACAACGTGTCCGGGCAAACTGTTCCATTCCTGGACTGCTAACGGAAAAAATGAAAATTTAAAGCAATTATTTTTAGGTTGGAACTCCCTGAATAATTTCCCATGGTTTGAACGGGTTTCTCTTCCATCGTGGGGAATAAGGTACTTGGATTTTTCTATTTTAGTCAAGTTATTGGCTATTTGGTAAATTAGCTTTAATCTCGTGAGCTTAGCTCTTTTTTCTAATGGCTGCACACCGAGCAATCTGAACAGCTCAGATGCTGAATCACGCGTGGCAAACTTATTAGTAATAAACCTTACAGCGAGTCTCTGCACTTTATCCAATTTTTGTATGTTAGTTTTTGTGAAGGAACCAAACAGGGCTGGCATATTCAAGCACAGGCCGAATAAGTGTCGTGTAGGCCAACAGTTTGGTATCGCGGGAAGCGTATTTTAGTCGCCTTCTTATGCACCACAATTTCGTCAGCGCTTTTTTGGTCACTGCGTCTATGTGCATGCCCCAGTCCAGATCACTTGTGAACAGGACACCCAGGTACTTGAACTCATGGACCTTTTGTATAGTGTTTCCGTTGATCTTATAAGAATGATTGAATATGTTTTTCTTCCTACTTATGGATATGGCTACTGTTTTGTCTGTGTTAATAAGCATCTGCCATTCTTTACACCAGTCTGAGATCTTGTCTAACGCGCTTTGTAATTTTAAGTGGTCCGAAGAATTTGTTATTTCAGAATATATTATACAATCGTCAGCAAAGAGTCTAACGTTGATGTCGATGTTATCAGTTATATCATCAATATAGAGCAGGAAGAGAAGAGGGGAAAGTACTGAACCCTGAGGTACTCCTGAACACACGGCCTTATTAGCTGAGCTATTTCCGTTAATTTTCACGAATTGAGATCGTCCAGAGAGGTAGTCCTTAATCCAATTTACAACTTGTCCGTCGCCTAGCATTTTCGTTAACTTGAAAAGAAGTTTATTGTGGGAGACTCTGTCAAACGCTTTTGACAGGTCTAGAAAGATAACATCCACTTGGCTTCTTCGATTTATAACCGAGGCAAAGTCGTGCACGCTTTCAATTAACTGAGTGACGGTTGACAATCCGGATCGAAAACCGTGCTGGCATACACCTAAAACGTTGTTTTCTTCGACGAAAGCAGTGATATGCTTTAGGATAACATGTTCCAATAATTTGCAACATGTTGATGTAAGTGAAATCGGCCTATAGTTTGAAATGCTCTCTCTGCTGCCCGATTTATGAATTGGAATAACTTTAGCTTGCTTCCAGTCGGGTGGAATTTTTGATTCTTGCAGCGATTTTCTAAATATTAGTGATAAGTATTTTGATATCCATTCTGCGTACCTTATCAGAAATGCGTTCGTAATATTATCTGGCCCGGCGCTTTTTTTAGGGTCAAGATTAAGAAGAAGACTGAGTACGCCGGCCTCAGATATTGTTATGTTGCCCACAGTATTTTGTAATTGCCTATTCATGTAGGGTGGCACAACGCCGTTTTCGCGTGTAAAGACTGAAAGGAAATGGTCATTGAAGTTGTTAGCCTTGTCCGGGCTATTGACAATTGCTGTATCATTTATTACTTTCGTGCGCGGATTTATGTACCTCCAAAATTTATCTGGTGCTGTTCTGATGAAGGAATAAAGAGTGTCGTTCTAAAACTTCTTTTTAGCACACTTTATTTTGCTCCCAAGTTCTTTAGTTAAGTTCGTGATTTGCTCTTCCTTCGATGCACTTTTCCTAATCTTTGATTGTTTTTGGAGTCAGTTAATTTTTCGCTTGGTATGAATAATTTCACGCGTTATCCAAGGGTTTCGCTTAGCGGTTCTTTTGATTTTAGTTGGAATATGGGTATTCATACAATGGGAAATTATTGACTTGAAGGAATTCCAAAGGTCATTTGTGGAACTATCTGATCGTAGGAAAAGTTCATAAAAAAGGTCAAAGTGAAAATCGAAACAATCCAGGATGGCTACATCATTAGCACGATTTAAGTCTAAAACTTGAATAACCTTGCTGGTATTTTTAGGAGCCGTATCCAGTCTAACCGAGGCTACCACAATGTCATGGTCAGATATTCCGTCAACGATGTTCACGTCTAGTTCTTTTAGAAAGTAGCCGCTCACGAATATCAAGTCAAGGACACTCTGCGAGGAAGCCTGTGTACGTGTGAAGTCTGACACAATCTAGGTCAACTCGTAACTAAAGCAAATATCGCACATAGGATTTGTTCCGCTAAGGCATGCTAAGGGGTCTTGAGGTTCGGGCCAAGTAATTTCAGGCATGTTGAAATCTCCCGCCAGTATTATTTTGTCATTTGGCTGAACGTTCGATTGCATGCACTTATACAGAATGTAAAAAAAAAATTGGCAGATTCGTTGGGAGGCCTGTAAGCGGCACCAACGTACAGGGAAAAATCATTAAACCAAAGTTTACACCCCAATGACTCAATGCCTGTCACTTCCGGCATCGGCGTGGCTTTAAAACATGTTTTGTACAAGATAGCTACCCCTCCGCCGCGTGACTGTCGATCTTTTCTTATAACTAAGTGGTTTGGTATATCAAGCTCGTTATCTTGAATATGCGACGAAAGCCAGGTTTCCGTCACTATCATAACATCTGGATCGTGAGTCATGGTTATGGCCTCAAGCTTTTCCAATTTGTTCAACAGGCTTCTTGCGTTAACGTTTAGTACTTTTATTGCAGACTTTTTAGTATCAGCCCTCGGACGCAGTCATTCGTGCGTACTGCTTCCAGGCAGGGGAGTGATGTCGTTTTTGTTTTCATCCCATGCGTACATTTGGTCATTTATTTTAACTTTGTCGAAGTGTAGAGTTACCTTATCTCCGGACGTTTTGTTTTGTTTCGTTCGCTCCAGCAGCTTTTTTCGTTTGACGTTTAAAGGGGGGGGGGGGGGGGGGGTATGCTGAGGGCCTTGTCTTATTGCCAAAGGGCGGATTGGCTGCTCAGGTGGCACAAGCAATCACAGTTTCGAGGCTGATGAAGACTCGGTGTCAAATGTAGAAAACGCTACATTTGTCTGCTGTGGTGTCAAGTGTGAAAATCGCCAAGTTCGCCCATAGCGCTAACATCCCTCCCGTCGGCACCTCGTCCGTGTGAACGACTAAGCTGAAAGAGTTGTGTCCGCCGATGATGTCACGCACACCACTCCGCGGATTTTTCCTTTGTGTGAATACAACATTTGTGAATACCACTTGAGAGCACAGCAACCCGAAGGACACTTGGTTTTTGGGGCTTTGACCTACTTCGGTTTTTTCTGTAATCAACCGCATTTGCTCCCCCCCCCCCCTCTTTTTCCATTATCCACCTGTATTAGAATTAACGATTGATTTTTCCAAAACCAACCTGCGTATTAATGGTTATTTGTGTCTCTTCCCCCAATCCTATCGACCCAATGGTGTTCAGCGTTATTGGGTCGATAACAGAATACACACTTCGCGTCCATGAAGCATGGCAGAGGTATCGGCTGATTTAGTTCATATGAGCTAGATTTTATATAGAAAGTTGCATTGCGGATACTCAAACTGCGCCTTCCTCAGCCCTCATGAACGGTAATATACGTATATCAAGGGTGTTCCAAGTCACCAGGCTGGATCTAAAATGGACCGTAAAAATCGACGCCTGCACGTAGCAATCTAAACTTTTCGTCAAAAGTGTATTTCACAGGTCGGTTTTTTCTTGTAAAATTACAAAGCGTAGCTCTCTTTCCGTAAAAAATAAGGCCAAGAAACTTGCCAGGTTCTACGGCGGGCAGCGACGCAGACGACAGGGTTCCAGTAGCGGGGTGTGTTTGGCGTTCGTATTGATAGATGGCGCTACCTACTTATCGCGACGGCTCGCGACCACCGTAGTTTATTAAAATGAGAGATCTTTTTGAAATGCACCTTCGGTTAAAAAATAAATGCGGACAATAAAAGCAAAACTTAAAGTAAAAAAACGCGTCTGCATAACGGCGGCGCTTTTGCTGCCAACGGATTTCGTCTGCGTGTCGTCTGCTTTCTTTCGCTGGTAGGCTGCACCTTCAGACGCTGCTCCCGACGCCATCTATCAATACGAACGCCAAACACCCCACTACTGGACTTGGCCGTCTGGATCGCCGCCCGCCGTAGACCCTGGCAAGTTTTTTGGCCCTATTTTTTACTAAAAGAGAACTGCGCTTTGTAATTTTACAAGAAAAAACCGACCAGTGAAATACACCTTTGACGAAACGTTTAGATGGCTACGTGTGGGCGTCGATTTTACGGTCCATTTTAGGTCGAGTCTGGTGACTTGGACCACCCTATATATTGTCACAAATGACTAGGTGACGAAACGAAGAATAACTGAGGAAACTGAAACGTTTAACAGGGCGAACGTGTGCTCAAAACAAAAGAAAAAAAGGAAACAGAAGATAACAACAAAGCGTCGCGGGCGTCGACGTAGGCGTAACAGCAGGATCGAACTCAGCGCGAGACTGACTGCGGCTCGCCACGCGCGTCGGCGAGCGGCCGCGTGCGTGACCGAGTGGTTACCGCGCTTATATATATATATATATATATATATATACCGGGTGTTCATTTTTAATTGGAACAGATTTATTACAAAAAATCCGTAAAAGATGCACTAGTACGGTTTGTTCAAGTGAGTTATACGGCTAGGGGGACATTATGTGGGTGGCTAATCCTTGCGAGAAGTTGGCTAATTAATTAAAATTCGTTAATTAACTTTTTAATTAATGAAAATAGACATATGGTTCCAATTAGAAATTTGCTCAGCGTCGTCGAAAACCCCTAAATCAGTCATTTTCAGAAAGACTTTGAGCGCGTGAGAAGCGTAGCAGTGACCTGAAGTTACCGCTCGTGGAGCAGGTACAAAGCTAGAGGTTGCGATAAGGCGCTCGTGCGATTTTTCCGTCTCTTATCTTGCCCCAGCCTTGTACCTGCTCCACGAGTGGTAACTTTAGTGCACTACTACGCTTCTCACGCGCTCAAAGTCTTTCTGAAAATGACTGAATTAGGGGTTTTCGATGACGCTGAGCAAGTTTCTAATTGAAACCATATGTCTATTTTCATTAATTAAAAAGTTAATTAACGAATTTTAATTAATTAGCCAACTTCTCGCAAGGATTAGCCACCCACATAATGTCCCCCTAGCCGTATAACTCACTTGAACAAACCGTACTAGTGCATCTTTTACGGATTTTTTGTAATAAATCTGTTCGAGTTAAAAATGAACACCCGGTATATATATATATGTTAGTTGTTTTTACAGCAGGAGTTTAGTCTGCCAGAACATGGCGACATTGCTACCTACAGTAGATGAGCAATTTAGACAGTGCAGTACGACTGGTAACCGCCCGGGAGGGGAGGGGGGGGAGGGGGTGTAGTGATACGGAGACGAGAGAAGGGCCAGAGGCCGAGAGTGCGTTCTGGCTCGCGCACTAGCGGGCAGTCATATTAAAACCTAACGTTGAAAACCACCACGTTGGCCAGCCTCCTTGGTGCAAGAGTTCGTATCAACGTAACACTATTCTGCTAGACGTCTTCCTAGAGTGATAGTTTAAACTTGTCCGGCTGCATAACCGGAAAATATAACCTATCATAGCCTGACAAAACAAAAATTAAGTTGTGTATATGTTTATACAGCCTAGAACTTGGTCTGCTTCAACGAGCGACGAGTCTCCCGGCTGTAGATAAGAAATTTATCCAGTGCGGGACAACCGCGATAGCTGTTGTCCCGCTATCACGGTTGTCCGCAATCGCGCCATTCTGAAGCGCTTGAGACAAAAAAAAAAGTATCAATGCCGGGATTGTTAGTGACCTTTCAACGTGCTGACGTGCTTTGAGCGGTACTCAATTTTCTATCATCGGCAGTTCTGGTGTCAGAACTGCAGACTGCACTCCCATCCTCGCCTCTGTCCCTCTTTGGCTGTCCTTGCTCGCAGGAAGATATAACTTTCTTTGGAGAAACTCATCAGCCTTTTTAACCACGCCCTTTTTAATCATTCATCAAACAATATCACAACAAATAACTACTTCTCGTCTCCAGTGGAACTGTCGTTCCGTCTCTCGACACGTAGCATGCTTGCTTGACCTGAAACGATAAGACCGTACTTGACCCGAAACTGAAAATTAAAAAAAAAAAAAAACAAGAAACTATTTTTTCTTCCGACTCCGTTTGCGGGTCACAAAGTATAGTCATTAAACGACACGTACAATGAGGGCGAGTCGTACAGTAACTGCTTACGATTCCTTAATGATTCCCTACGGTTCAGGGCCACTTCAGGCTAATGGGATGCCGCGTGCCCGCCCTCTCTTGTCACCGGCTACCCGCCTGTCCCGAGGCAATCTCCCTCCGAGCAACTTGTCGTCTTGGTAATATACAAGGCCCCTCCGGTTCCGACCGCCTTGTGCCCTCAGTTTTGCGGCCTATTGCGTATGATCCGTAATGCTCGATCTATTTGTTACGCAGTTGTAATGACGTAGTGCTACGCCCGATCGCAGAAAGCACGGAAAACGCACTGAAGAACTGGAAAAGAAGAACAAGAAACAAACACGGGGCTGTTTCTGCGGTGCTCCGCTGCAGAATACCTTGCTGCTCTGTCTCTTACCAAACACCGTTCTCTTGCAAAGCGTAGTAAAGACGAAAATTATTTTTTTTTTTGCGAGGCATTTTGAAGACGATTAGAACCCTTCAAGCAAGCGTATGTCCTCTATTGTAAGATAAATGAATTAATGTATGGTAATGACTGTACACTTTGTATCGGACTGTTTCCCGATACAAAGGGCGTAGTCAATAAAGAAATGCTATTGACGAGCCGTGGAAAAATATTGGGTAGGAATGTTTCTCACTTTACACAAACTTACTGGAACTAGTGGGACTCAAGTATATACTCGCACGCAACGCCACTTATCAAGAACCTTCTTTGGCGCCGCGTAATTTCAAGGATAAAAGCAGATGTTTCCTTTTAATATCACCTCAAAACTTGGCGACGAAGTTCTGGGGATCGCATTGTTGGCATTGTCAACAATGCGACCCCCAGAAGTTCGTCATCAAAATTGCGATACCCGTGGTGACGATATTTAAAAGGGCGGTGCAACGATATTCAATTGGAATGTTTTTCACTTTACACGAGCTTACTGGTAGTAGTGGGACTAAAGGATACTCGCACGCAACGCAACTGGCCAAGAAACTCCTTTGTTGCGGTGTAATTTCAAGGACAAAAGCGAGTGTTTTCATTCAATCTCTCCTTCGCAAAACCTGATGACGTAGCAGGGCGGTGGAAGTACCGCCCAGTGACGATACTTGAATGCGGCTCATAGATTGGACCCGAGCATGGCGTGGACACTCGATTTGGGCTCGTGATAATCGATAGCTCGAGAAGCCTTCGGGTAGTGTCCTGTGTCCAATCGCTGCAATGACGACAACAGCCGAACCATAACACTGTCTGTAACTCAGCGCGTGTCCTGTGCCTTGCCAACCCCAGCGCATGGCTATGATCAACATTGGCGGCATATAATCGGCTCCGGATCACGTGGCCACTTGTCCTGGCTGCGAGTTGAGGGGTTGAACTCTGGGGTGCTATTCTGGTCACAAAATGTTTCTCGAAAACTCCTCCCCCCTACGAACCGCGCGCTCCTATTGGCCACAGCGCGCGTGATAATTCCACGCGGTTCCCATGGGAACGTTCGCGAAACACGAAGGCAACCGTTTGCCGTAAGTTTCGCTCTTCGAGTTCGGACCGTGACGACAAAGTGACGAATGACCACGTCCAACCTACGTAGCACATAGCGCTTGCGCAGTGCAAGCCAACGCTCGTGCAAGCATCGTTCGGGGTGATGTGCTCGTGCTTTTAACTTCTGTTTCTATTGCACGAAGAGGAAAAAGCAGAGCCGTTTATTGAGAGAGTTTGGCCATACATTGGTTTGAATAGGCGAGCATCTCGGGCCAGCGACAGGCCGCGAAACAGCCCCTAGCGGTGGTCGCGTGCTCTAAATTTGTGCCACGACTATACTTTTCACCTTATGTGCGAGCGAAGGCCATAGAGTTATTACAATAAACGCTAGAGGCTCAGCTGGCGCTTGTGTCTACGGGACTTCCGGTTGCAAATTGAAGCAGACAGCATGCAGTCTACATTTCCAGCCTCCCTGTGTATTCCTATGAGAAAACGGGCGTGAATTTTGTCTCTTCGCCGGAAAATAACATGAATAACTTTTGTCATTTCGGTTGAACCGGATAGTATGTACCTTTTTTGGTACTGTGAAAGTGTAATTGCTTTATTTACAGCATTTTTCTTTACCACTGAGCGATGTTAAACTTCTCTCTATTTCAGGCCCAAAACCTCTGTTTCAAGGAAAGTATGTGAAAACGAGCGACGATTCTAAGCAAACTAACGATCGAAAAGAATGTAGAGTGTGTTCAAGGTTTGCTAGCATTGCGGTGGCGCTTATATATTGCTAATATGCCCGTCCTGTCACTCAATGAAAATGACTCCGTTGTGCATCTTTACGAATGGTTAAAATTAAAACATTCGAATGTAAGAAATAAAGTACGTGGACTACGAAAGGTGTGCTTTTTTTATTATTTCCTATGTCGGGCAGTTTTTATCGGGCACCTGTTCTCTGGCTTCTCCCTATTTGCAAAGATTTGGAGCGTGCGGTTGATGATTTGAACATGCATCTTTGCACATATTCATGAGCAGAAAGAATAAAGCAGAACCTATTTATTGCAAATAGGACTATATTACGTGGCTTTCAATTTATTTTGATCGTCTGCGTGCACAAGGAGTTACTTATCCAGTGTTACTGCGTAGTTCTTCCGTCTCTCTTGGTTTTCCAGATGTCCTTCGTTCGTTTGGCACGTATATCCCCCATGCTGGAAAACGTCGACGCCGTGTTCGCGCTAACAGTGTCCGACAGTGCACATAAATACACGTACGAAGCGGTTTTAACACCGTTGTTCATGCCACGAATTTCAAATAAAAATGCTGAAACTGACCAATTATTCCGTGTGCGTGACTGAGAAATGTTCTAATGTGCCTAGTACATACAAATTATTCATGATATTTGCTCTTATAATCGAGCGCAGAGAGAAAATGCACTCGCTTTTTCCCATAGAAATGCATTACCGGAAGTCAATTTCTGACTGCTTGCTGTCTGCTTCAAAATGCAACAGCACACTAGCGCCAGCTGAGCCTCTACACTCTTAAAAAAAAGGGTACTGTAGTATCCTCCTTAAGGGGGTAACTGACTTGCACACAGGGCAACCCCTTTTGGAGGTATCGTTACCCCCTGCATCGAGGGTGCAAACTTACCCCCTGGGTTAGGGTGCAACATTGCCTCCTTTTGGAGGTAACCTTAGTTCCTTTTGGTGTTAAAAGTGCATCCTTTATGGGTCAGCCTTTACCTCCTTTAGGGGGGAATTTCAACCCTTTTGAGAGGTAAGACGACGTAATTGAGGGCGCTGCTTTTACCTCCTTTTGGAGGGAACTATGATTCACTTTGGGGTTGAATGCACACGATGAGGAAAACAGCTCAGAAATCGCGAACTACGAAGAACAAACACGACAGAAAAGTGCTGTAATGTCATGTTTTGTTCTTCGTAGTCCGGGCTTTCCGAGCTGTTTTCCCCATCATGTATAACAGCAACCAACTGGCCCAGTTCACCACCTTATTACAGGTTAAATGCACACTTGATGGAATCACTTTGGAATCACATGACAATGTTTTATTGTGGCTGTCACAAACAAAATGGCATAACAATCAATGACATGACTAGACATCTTATAAAAGTTCTAAGATTAAACCACTAAGCGCAATAAAGGCATCTGGAACAACACTTTCGGGGCTCTAGTCGTAGCTGAAGATGAACTAGAGGCAGAATGCAACCAGGACTGCCTCAGCAGGCGACGCGGCTTCGAGATCTCCCTCCATTGCTGCATAGCTGGGCGCCTCAGGATTAATTAGGCTTGAGCTGACAGCCACCGGGTAGATTGCACTGCCTGCCTGGAACCAAAAAAATGTGGAAATCATGTGATATGAAGTTGAAACATATCATCCCCAATTTGAAGAAACTGTGAAGAAATATTAGATTTTTCTAAGACGCATTTGGAGCATTTGATGGGCCACTGATTCCAGCATTATAAAGCATCGACCATACTTACCGGACGTGACCAGTTTAACTGTTGACTAACTACCACTGACTAAAATTATCACATGACGGGTGGTAATCATAGATTAGTAAGCACTTTGTATTCACCGGTCATGTTTAAATTTGTCACCCCGATTTACTTAGGTGACTAACCAATCTTAGTCAAAGGTGTACAACTACTGTAGCAGGTTAGTATATACAAGTGCTGATTGTTGGGCGAGTTGGTATTGTACGTGAAAAAAAACATGATTGCGCTTTATGACAAGGACTGAGGAAGAACATACACCACAGAGCGCTACACCACATTAGCTACTCAGCACCACAGCAGATCCCTATGACCGCCAACCCTAAGTGCCGAACTTCGGAAAATATGCAAATATTTTTGCCGAAGTGCTCTGCCAGATGAAAATTGAATTTGTTTTATTCAGACATGAGAAGAACAGCACACAAGGACGAGAAAACATAAAAAGACCACGCCGAAAAAGACACACTCAAGCGCCTTGTGTGTCTTACTCTAATTTATTTACTCGAAGTATACCCTCAATTTTCTCTGGAAAATGAACGAACACCACACACATAAATAAAATTAAAAAATCAAGAACCTCATTTCAATTGCCCAAATGCGAACAAGAACATCAAAATAATATATCTGACTACGCTTACCTGCAGTTGCGTCCAAGGTAGCAGGCATCCAGTACCCTCGACGAAATCACCCTACAAAGTTGACGCAGTAGGAAAGAAATATATTCAATCAACTTCAAATAATGCAAACTTAGCCATCTG